>JASANG010000039.1:0-351590 GCA_030248215.1 Enoplolaimus lenunculus
CATTGGCCTTGCACGTAGAGATGTTGCCCAGTTAAGACAACCGCTACATCAGCCAGTGGAACTGTTCGAACGAATCGTGACGAATGCTTTCATATTCAACCCTCAAATATTTTACTTTTAAATCAGTACCGTACTTAAAATTTGACTGTGTTCCAAAGCCGTTACTTTTGACGATACCTCGTGACCGAACGACGGTGTTCGATGGCCGTTATGAACCGACAGGCCGTGTTTAACAAAACTAGAGCTATCTATGAACAAGACTTCCCGGCCGGTAGCAAAAGGGGGCCAGGAGGCTCAGCCCCCCCGGGAAACCTTAAGACCTCCTCAAAAATTTCCCATACAAATAGACGAAAATTCTTATATGCCCTCCTGCCCAAAAGTTTTAATCCCTCCTTAGCAAGGTGAGCTGGCTATGGACCTGAGGCCACCTTTACTGCATCTCTATTGATTTCTCCCACAGTGTAGCTGCATTAGAAGTATACAGAATGTAAATAATAATAACGTCATTTAAGTACTATGGTTGTTCGGCAACAGTGGCAGATCCAGAAATTTCTGACTGTGTCTGACGACATATAAGCGTGAAAAAACTCGCCGAGCAGGCAATTAAACGCAATCTTTAAATCTTTAAAGCAAACTTTTTGATTTCATCACCGTGAGGGGTTGCATGGTATATAGTGGGCCCCCTTTGACCGTCTGCTTAGGTGTTAGTACAGCGTGTTTATATGCGGTGGATGATGTTAAAAGCGGCGGCAAAACTGCCTTTGATGTAAATATTATTTTATCACAACTATATAGCATTCTTTATGTATCATTTTATTGGCTGTTTGTCAGTCGTAATGACTATACAATGCTGAGCAAGCACACACCGTAAATATGTGTATGTATATATTAATGGCGGTTGAAGGCGGCGGCATTTTGGTCTTTGATGTTTTTTAAAATGGGCTCATTCTCGCCGCTGTTTATACTAACTGCTGTGGTGTCAAGTATGTGGTTTTCAATAACGAAAGGGGCAGGAACGAGACAACCTTTGGCCCTGGGCATGAGAATTTAATATATAGGGGCAGAGATTCGCATTGTCTGTTATTTTAACATTGGTTTTGAACTTTAGTGTGCATCCCTTTGATTTCAATTGCTGTTTTAGAGTGCTGACCCCACCAATTGCTGGTTTGCGTTTACGCCAGGGAATATTTTTATACCACTGCACGCGTGCATATATGTATTTTTGTGTATATGTTTTTATTATAGCAGTTTATTGGGATATTTTTATTGCTCTGTCTTTTATTATCGTTTTGACTGCGTTTCAAAGCAATTTTCGGAGAGATTTTATGACTTACCGCGAGGAGGGGGGGGGCTGAGCCTCCTGGCCCCTTTTTGCTACCGGCCTGGGAAGTCTCTGTTTCATAGATAGCTCTAGTTTTGTTAAACACGGCCTGTCGGTTCATAACGGCCATCGAACACCGTCGTTTGGTCACGAGGTATCAAAGTAACGGCTTTGGAACACAGTCAAATTTTAAGTACGGTACTCGATTTAAAAGTAAAATATTTGAGGGTTGAATATGAAAGCATTCGTCACGATTCGTTCGAACAGTTTTTCAACTGGCCCACGTAGCGGTTGCTCGACCTGGGCAACATCTCTACGTGCAAGGCCAATGTTACCCTAAAAACGCAGTTCCACTGTCCCCGGGATAGCGATGCACCAGGAGTACACACAACAAAATTAAACCCAACTGCTCGTAAACCCCGATAACTCGTCGACCCCGACAATTAGTTCCAACAACTCAACAACCCGGACAACTGGCGCCCCCGACAATTCGTCGTCTCCGACGCACGCCTAATAAGACCTCCACAGCTTGTCGACCCCTGCAACGCGTCCACATCGACTACTTGTCCACCGAGCTCGCTGACCCGATAACTTATCGCCTTTCAAAGGTACAACTTGTCGACCGGACGAATTGCCTAAGCAACGAGCTGTCGTGGTCGACGAGTCGTCAGCGCGAAAAATTGTTGGGGTTGCCTAAGTAGTTGTTGGGGAGGCAAGTTATCGGGGTCAACGAGTTGTCAGGGTGGCAAGTTATCTGGGTTAACGAGATGTCGGGCGACGAAATGTAGATTCCTTAACGATTTAATACAGTCTGTCCGAAGAACTCTTTTTCTTACCAAAGTGCCGGAAAAGTATTCCACAAGGGTGCAACTGGAGCTGAAATACCCGGAGCCGGAGCCGGAGGTAGACAAACTGGCAGGAACCGGAGCCGGAGCAAGAGGTGAGGCGAAATTAGGCAGCAAAAATGATTGTTAATTAGTTGATTTCAGCTAATATCTGCAATATGTTGTTAGTATTTTGTCATTTCCTAATTCTCTGGGCCCATGTATAGATCAGGGCTTCCACTTTCCAGGGTGGAAAACTTACGACCAGGAGTGCATCGCAGCCACTCCTGTATGACCTGATTTTTCCCTGGGTTGGTAGGGAAAATCAGGAGCATAGGTTTTAGCTGGGAAACTGGAAAAAGTGGGAAAATTCATTAACGCCTAAATTTTCACCATTGGGTTGGTAGGGAAAGTCTGTAGTATAAGGTTTTGTTTGGAAAACAGGGAAAAGTGGAAAATTTTAAAGCTTACATTATGCCCTGGTTTGGTGGGGAAAATTTGAAGCATAGGTTTTTGGTTGGAAAACGGGAAAAGTGGAAATTTTAAAAGCTTACATTATTCCTGGCTTCGTAGGGGAAATCTGGAGCATAGGTTTTGGTTGGAAAATGGGAAAAGTGGAAAATTTAAAGGCCGAGATTTACCTTAGGTTGGTAGGGAAAATATGAAGCATAGGTTTTGGTTGGAAAATGGGAAAAGTGGAAAATTTAAAGGCCTGGATTTACCTTAGGTTGGTAGAAAAAATCTGAAGCATAGGTTTTGGTTGGAAAACAGGAAAAGTGGAAAATTTAAAGGCCTAGATTTACCTTAGGTTGGTAGGGAAAATCTGAAGCATAGGTTTTGGTTGGAAAACGAGAAAAGTGGAAAATTTCAAGGCCTAGATTTACCTTCGGTTGGTAGGGAAAATCTGAAGCATAGGTTTTGGTTGGAAAATGGGAAAAGTGGAAAATTTAAAGACCTAGATTTTACCTTAGGTTGGTAGGGAAAATCTGAAGCATAGGTTTCGGTTGGAAAACGAGAAAAGTGGAAAATTTCAATGCCTAGACTTACCCTGGCTTGGTAAAGAAAATCTGAAGCATAGGTTTTGGTTGAAAACGGGAAAAGTGGAAAATTTAAAGGCCTAGATTCACCTTAGGTTGGTAGGGAAAATATGAAGCATAGGTTTTGGTTGAAAAATGGGAAAAGTGGAAAACGTCTAGATTTACCCTGGGTTGGAAGTCAGCGACGACCAAATTTGATATATTTATGTTTCCTCGGCTTTCCGGCCATTAGCCAACAACGTCTTTAAAACAAATTAAAACTTTTTTACAACCTTAAGGCGTCACTCAAAGCGTCGACTTTGTTAACAGACTTATGTTCTGATAATACTGGGGCACTCGGTGGTATCTTGTTTTGACCAATCTTGTGCTGGGACTATCATAATCTGATATATTTAGTAATCATGTATTATTTCGGGTAAATGCTCTGCTCATTTAGGTTTAACTGTGTAAAGTAGATTTTGTTCATTGCACTGTTCCCCTGCCTGTTAGTTTGTAGGATGCAACCGGAGGTGAAAAATGCCAGATCCGGAGCCGGAAGTGAACAAAAGTTTCCAGAACCGTAGATGATGCCGCAGGTGACGTGAAATCAGGTCGTTGAAATGACATTTAACTTGTTAATTTTAGCAAATATCTGCTATAACCAAGGGGAAATCTAGACGTAGAAATTTTCCACTTTACGGTTTTAAAAACAAAACCAATGCTTCAGAATTTTCCTACCAGCCCAGGGTAAATTTAGGCGTTTAAATTTTCCAATTTTCCGTTTTCCAACCAAAACCTATGCTGCAGATTTTCCCTACCAACCAAGGGAAAATCTAGGCGTTTAAATTTTCCAATTTTCCAACCAAAACCTATGCTTCAAATTTTCCCTACCAACCCAGGAATAATGTAAGCTTTTAAAATTTCCACTTTTCCCGTTTTCCAACCAAAACCTATGCTTCAAATTTTCCCTACCAACCCAGGAATAATGTAAGCTTTTAAATGTTCCACTTTTCCCGTTTTCCAAACAAACTTTACACTACAGATTTTCCCTACCGAATCAGGGAATATGCAGACTAATGAATTTTCCACTTTTCCACAGCAAAACCTATGCCCGCGATTTTTCCTACCAACCAGTGAAAAATCAGGTCGTCATACAGGAGTGGCTGCGATGCACTCCTGGTCGTAAGTTTTCCACCCTGGAAAAGTGGAAGCCCCTGATCTATACATGGGCCCAGAGAATTAGCGCAAAACCAAACAACTTAACAACATATTGCAGATATTAGCTGAAATCAACTAATTAACAATCATTTTTGCTGCCTAATTTCGCCTCACCTCTTGCTCCGGCTCCGGTTCCTGCCAGTTTCGTTGACCTCCGGCTCCGGCTCCGGTATTTTTCAGCTCCAGTTGCACCCTTGTGGACACTCTTTGGGCACTTTGGTAAGAAAAAGAGTTCTTTCGGACAGACTGTATTAAATCGTTAAGGAATCTACATTTCGTCGCCCGACATCTCGTTAACCCAGATAACTTGCCACCCTGACAACTCGTTGACCCCGATAACTTGCCTCCCCAACAACTACTTAGGCAACCCCAACAATTTTTCGCGCCGACGACTCGTCGACCACGACAGCTCGTCGCCAAGGCAATTCGTCCGGTCGACAAGTTGTACCTTTGAAAGGCGATAAGTTATCGGGTCAGCGAGCTCGGTGGACAAGTAGTCGATGTGGACGCGTTGCAGGGGTCGACAAGCTGTGGAGGTCTATCAGGCGTGCGTCGGAGACGACGAATTGTCGGGGGTGCTAGTTGTCCGGGTTGTTGAGTTGTTGGAACGACAAATTGTCGGGGTCGACGAGTTATCGGGGTTTACGAGCAGTTGGGTTTAATTTTGTTGTGTGTACTCCTGGTGCATTGCTATCCCGGGACAGTGGGACTGTGTTTAGGGTAACATTGGCCTTGCACGTAGAGATGTTGCCCAGGTCGAGCAACCGCTACGTGGGCCAGTTGAAAAACTGTTCGAACGAATCGTGACGAATGCTTTCATATTCAACCCTCAAATATTTTACTTTTAAATCGAGTACCGTACTTAAAATTTGACTGTGTTCCAAAGCCGTTACTTTGATACCTCGTGACCAAACGACGGTGTTCGATGGCCGTTATGAACCGACAGGCCGTGTTTAACAAAACTAGAGCTATCTATGAAACAGAGACTTCCCAGGCCGGTAGCAAAAGGGGGCCAGGAGGCTCAGCCCCCCCCCCCCCCGGGAAACCTTTAGACCTCCTCGAAAATTTCCATACAAATCAACGAAAATTCTTATATGCCCTCCTGCAAAAGTTTTAATCCCTCCTTAGCAAGGTGAGCTGGCTATGGACCTGAGGCCACCTTTTCTGCATCTCTATTGATTTCTCCCACAGTGTAGCTGCATTAGAAGTATACAGAATGTAAATAATAACGTCATTTAAGTACTATGGTTTGTTTATTCGGCAACAGTGGCGGATCCAGAAATTTCTGACTGTGTCTGACGACATATAAGCGTGAAAAAACTCGCCGAGCAGGCAATTAAACGCAATCTTTAAATCTTTAAAGCAAACTTTTGGTTTTCATCACCGTGAGGGGTTGCATGGTATATAGTGGGCCCCCTTTGACCGTCTGCTTCAGTGTAAGTACAGCGTGTTTATATGCGGTGGATGATGTTAAAAGCGGCGGCAAAACTGCCTTTGATGTTGATGTTGTCTCACAACTATATAGCATTCTTTATGTATCATTTTATTGGCTGTTTGTCAGTCGTAATGACTATACAATGCTGGAGCGACACACACGTAAATATGTGTATGTATATATTAATGGCGGTTGAAGGCGGCGGCATTTTGGTCTTTGATGTTTTTTAAAATGGGCTCATTCTCGCCGCTGTTTATACTAACTGCTGTGGTGTAGAGTATGGTTTTCAATAACGAAAAGGGGGAAGGAACGAGACAACCTTTGGCCCTGGGCATGAGAATTTAATATATAGGGGGCAGGAGATCGCATTGTCTGTTATTTTAACATTGGTTTTGAACTTTAGTGTGCATCCCTTTGATTTCAATTGCTGTTTTAGAGTGCTGACCCCCCCACCAATTGCTGGTTTGCGTTTACGCCAGGGAATATTTTTATACCACTGCACGCGTGCATATATGTATTTTTGTGTATATGTATTTATTATAGCAGTTTATTGGGATATTTTTATTGCTCTGTCTTTTATTATCGTTTTGACTGCGTTTCAAAGCAATTTTCGGAGAGATTTTATGACTTACCGCCGAGGAGGATGGCCGGCGGCCGAATGGCTTAGGATACTGAGGACGCACAACATGGCTCGTACAGACCGAGCAGATGGCATTTTTTTGGAGGATAGGGGACCGGGAGCAGAAACATTCGTGGTTTATGATGTTGTATTAGCCATTGGTTTATGACATTGTCGGTTTTGGTAGCAGCAACGGTTCCGGATTTAGAAATGTTTTAATGGCCGAGGCCGCGCGATATATAATAGTGAAACGGTGCCGACGCAGGCAGGAGTGGGCGCTTCCCCAAATTCAAGGGTGGGGCTGGAGGCCCCTATGCAGTGGGAATCCAGAGTGTTTTCGTGGAGTACCGACGTTGGACGAGCCCTGTAGCGTACGAGTGTAGTTATGAAGAGAGCGGCGAATCTAGAAATTTCTTACGGGGGACCGCTAGGGTCCTTACCATTTTATCACAAAATTTTCTGATGTGATGGTTCGCTGAAATTTTCAGTACGTGTTTTCGGTGATAAAATAATTTTGCCCGTCAAAACTTAAAACGTTTAAATATTTGTTATTTTAAACAAATATGAAGAAATGGGCCGTAGCGGACTTAGGAAAAAATCTACAGAACTTAATTAAAATATTAATTGCTTTGAGCTTCGATTCAACCGGTCAAATTCGGCTAAGTTTTGGCACTTTTGTAGTACCCGCCTCACATCGGAATAGTTGTACATAGGCTTCGTTGTAAGCTTAGGTTGGCGTTATACTTTTGTTGGGCCTTTTCCGTTATCCCCAGCCGGCGTATGCCCAAAATGGTTCTATTTTGCAAATTTTTTGCGTATTTGATCTTGTCATGAGCATGACCTACCCTGATCATTCCACGCCTAAATCTGAATTTTTGAAAAATTCGATTAAAGTCCAGAGATTGCCCTTGGAACCCAATTTGTTTTAAAAAGTTGGACAAATTCCATACCATTCGATGTAGCTTGCGGAGCTGGATTCAGTGGTGTTAAATTTTTTGCGATCAGACGATTGGTTAACGAATTATGTTGAGTTGAAATAACTGATTTAGCGCCTACCCAAATTGTTGGCAGCGCGCCAAACCAGTTACTTGACAACAACTCGTTCGCGCCAAACCAGTTACTTGACAACAACTCGTTAACCAATCGTCTGATTGCAAAACAATTGGCTCATGTTACTTTTAGGGCCGCCCCGGTTTCTGGTGGGTCTGTTTAAAACTAGGCATACAGTCCAGACAACATTTTTTGCTTAGGCTTAGGAATACGATTAGTCTACTGTTACGGCCCTAACAGTAACATTGGCCAAAATTTTAATATCGTATTTAAATGATCGAACTTTTTGACAAAAAAAATTTGGGTCACGAGGGAGGGATTTTGGGACCTTAAAAATCGAAATTTTCAAAAAATCTAATTTAGGCGTGGAATGCTCAGAAGAGGCCATGAGAAGATCAAATATGCAAAAATTTTCTAAATCGAACGATTTTTGGGCAACGCAGGCTGGCGTGATAACGGAAAAGACCCCTTTTGTTGACGTCCGGCGCCGTATTGGCGGCGACCCTTGACGGATGGCGCCGCGCGACAAGTATAGCGCAGCCCTGAACGGCGTAAGCTTAGGAATATGCTCGTTGCACCCTACTGAACAAATATATAATTTATAATGTTGATAATATTATAGCACTGTGTCATCTATATTACGAAACAATGTTTCAAGTATACGTCGATTATTGTTATTGGTGTATATTAGCTCATTTAGCTACACTGTCTCAATGTTCAACGCTGTTTAACCCTGCGGCCGGTCGTCGGCTGTCCATTCCGGCTGAGCCTCAAAACCAGGCACAATGGACTACTAACTCGCTGGGCGCGTCCCCTCGTTCGAGTCACAAGACTGAGTTATGGTCGGCTCAAAAATGGTTAAAAAATTGGGATTCAAAAAGTGTATCCCTGGCAAACTTGACTTCAGACAGGAGCAGGGTGCTTGCGACTCCTGCAGTGCATGACGCTGTTGTTGACAGCACTCCTGTACGGTCTGCGGCCGATTCTGGTACTCGTGTAAGGTCTATGGAGAATGGTGACACTCCTGAAAGGTTTATTAAAAATCGTAGTGCTCTTGTGAAGCCAATGGAATTTAAAGACACTTTTTTGAGTTCCGTGGGAAATCACGATACTCCTGTAAAATTTATGGACAATTTAGGCACTTCTGTAAGCTCTGCGGGCGATCTTGATTATGTATTAAAGTCTAAAGAAGATCGTGGTACTCCGGTAAGGCCTTCTATACAAAAATACGGGACTCCTGTAAGGTCTGTTGGAAATAGTGTTACTCCTGTAAGACGAAGTGGTGCGGAATATGGCACTCCGGTTAACCGAGCGATGAACTCAAGTGGAGCGCTGGGCGGCAGCGTGGAAATGTTTATTGTCTACGGAAGTGAAAACAAATCGTTACGCGGTGATTATACTGATGTTAAATGGCTTGATCACGTTATTGATGGATATATCGTACAGGTCAGCGGTCACCGATCAGAAAGAAAGAGAAAGAGAGAGATTGGCTTCTAGGATCCGTCCGTTTTGAATTGAAAATATGCTCAAAACAGTGTCCTGGAAATCAATCACAAGATATGGCGGCGAAATATGTTTCGTAAAATTTATTTTTAAACAAAATTTATAGACAAATGAGAGAAAAAACAGCACTTTGCAGGCTTTCAAACTACAAACCACGGCTAAAATCAAAGAACTCAGTATACGTCATTGTCCTCGGTCGCCATAAACTTTTACATGTCGTTACGCTCTCTGCCAAATTGGGGGTGAATACTTTTTTGGGTTTAATTAATATTCCCACTTCAACTATGGGGACAACTTTAATTCATGCCATAAAAGGGGAAATATAATTGATAGTATCAGAGTTCATTTAGTCATATTTTTCTGGAATATTACATTTCAGCTGTAGAAATAGCGGGTTCTACTATAACTTTACACAATAAATATCGGCTGTACCTTGCAAAGGCTGCTACCGCACCAATTGTTTGCTCTCTATCGTCCAGCTATTGGCTCTAAAGCCTGTAAAATACTTTTCAGTTTTCTCTCGGTTTCAGACTGATCCATTGCGTTCGTGCAACAAATCGCACGATTTAACGTTGCCGCATAAAATTGTCGTTGTCGATATGACGTCAGTCGACACCATTTTGTCCGGTTGTATTTTGGCTGAAAATCAAATCCGATTCGCGCAACAGAGTCACGCCGCGGCGATTGTGTTGATTATGGACGATCCGGATCGAATAAACGCTGTTAGGGTAAGTTTCCGGCCAAGCGCCGACATAGGGATACCTGCTTGTTTAGCCCCACCCACTCCATACTGGTGGTAATTTCATAGAAGGCGAAGGTGTCTCTTACCCTCACAGAGTTTACATTACTACATTATATGCTTAGGTCGCAGGCTTGGGATTTGATTTAGGCTTAGGCTCAGGTTCATTATTTAGGCTTAGGCTCAGGTTCATTATTTGTGGGGGAACTTTATGTGGGAGAGGGCTTAGTGAACCGATGTCTCTATGGGGACAACCAGGCGTGAGGCGGTCAAACCACCAACATTCCAGCTGGCTGCCAAAACTGTTTTTTAATTCAAAAGTATGATTTTTATAGATTTGTATATTCAATCCGCTGTTTGATAGGTGTCTTTTTTGTTTGTTTGTTTGTTGTTTGTTTGTTTGTTTGTTTGTTTGTTTCTGTTTGTTGTTTGATTGTCCTATTTTGAAGAAAATTCACTGATAGTCGTAACAATATGGATCGATTCCAATGGTGACCCACGGTGGCTTTCCACATGAAAAGATTTAGCCCCACATGCAATAGTCATATAAGACGGTGGTACTTGTTTGCTTTCCGTAGCTTAAAGGTTTCCCGCCAGCACAAATAACGAACATGAAACTAAACCTAAACCTGAGAATCAGCCTAAGCCTTTTAAATGTTGTATTCGCAAATGTATTTAGCATCTACCAGACCAGTATCACCAGTAGTTGATAGGTCCTGTAACTTTGGAACCAGCGCATGATGAGGTTTGGAATTCAGCACATTGTTCGCGCTTGATTTGGTGAACTTCTGTACCAATATTGAGATATGCAATTGCAAATGTTCGTCAGTTTGAAAACCTATCGCTAACTGATAATAGGTACTATACGCATTTCAGAGTATGGGCCCTAAACCGAAGTCTGCGTCTCAGCCGGAGCATGTGATATTGTATTTATGGGGAAACATTCAATTTCTATTCACTTAGAATCTACGACAATTATTCGTTGCCCGACAACTTGTCGCCCAATTATGTTCTAAAGCCAATGAATGAATATAAATCTAAGCATGGGCCTAACCTAAAGCATACTGATGATGGGCGACGAATTTTCGACTCGATGAAATATATTATATTAAGTTGTCGGGCGATGAATTGTCGTGCGTTATAGCCTTGAATTAACACTAGTATGGTGTGAGTAAACAACTACCAAAGCCACATAAATTTTTTGGATCTTTTCGGTTATCCCCCTAGCCCGTGTTTGCCTAAAAGTGATCGAAGTTTGAAAAATTTTGCAGATTTGAGCTTCTCAGGGCCTCCGTTGATCATTCCATGGGCAAATTTGTATTTTTGAAAAATTCAATTTTTTAAGGTGCCGAGCCTTCCCCACTTGGAACCCAGAAAAACTTTGTCAAAAAGTTTGACAAATTAGATATCATTCAGTGTAGCTTGCAGAGCTGAGACCAATGGTGTTAAACGTCAAATAACTGAATTGTCGCGCTGGCAACGATTTGGGTCGGCGCCAAATCAGTTATTTGATCATTATTCGTTAACCAATTGTCTGATTGCAAAAAATTTAACACCGTTGGTCTCGGCACTGCAAGCTGCAACAAATGGTATATAATGTTAAATTTTTGGGCCCCGGAACCTTGGCACCTTAAAAAATTGAATTTTTCAAAAATTCGAATTTGGGTGTGAAATGTTCAGGGCAAATCAGGAGAAGCCCAAATATGCAAAAATTTTCAAAATCCGACTCCTTTTTGGGCGAACGTGGGCTGGCGGTAACCGAAAAGACCCAATTTTTTGCGACTTCAAGCATATTGAGCAGGCTACTAACCTGTAGTAATGGCAGAATCCAGCATGAGCTATTGAAAAATGTGCTATATTAAATAGTGTTTATTTTTTAGCAATACAACAACAGATTGCAACATAGTCACGGTGCAAATAGTATTGGTAACAGTGGCAAGACGAGAAGCAACAACAACAGCAACTACAACAACAACAACAACACTATACACATTCCGGTGCTGATAATGAAAGGCGGTTCACGTATACAATTTTTGGAAAGCCTGGCGTACAGTGCGAAAAAAGGCTGGACCGTTCAAGCGATTTTGCGTCGTAGTCCCCCGCCTACTATTGCGGTGTATTATAGTCCAAAAGTACGTTTCGCTGTGGTTACTATTAAAAAGGGGGCGAGTTTCATAGCGAGAAGAAGTCGTCAACCCAATATACAAAAAAGTTTTGAAATCCGACCATTTTTGCGCAAATACCGGCCGTGTGGGGGGAGGTAACAGAAAAGACCCTATTTTTCCTTTAGTGGCGAGCACCGACGTACAGCGCTGAACGACAAGTATAGTGCCACCCCTAAGGTTCACTGATCTAAAAATATTTGGCCAAGCTTTTGCTTAAACCTTAATCTTAAGTGGTGGGGGAAATATATATATGGCGCGAAGATTTATTTGATCACATACGTGAAATTATAAGCCCATGTATTCGCTGGAACTATTTTAGAATTATATCTGCTGTCTAGCTTTATTAATAGATCAGGTTTGAGTCGTTTGGTAACCGCTAGATCTTGGGTCCATTTTGTTAAATGCGTATAGCACCTTTCAATAGTTAGCGCTAGTGTCGTCAAACTAATGATACCCTGCTGTTGTGTAAGTTCCTCAAAATTGGCAAAGAAGTAGTACAATTCAAATATGAAAAACGTGCTGGATATTGAACCTCGTCCGTACGCTGGTTCGAAGGTAACAAGACCTATCATCAACTGGTGATTAATGCGATACACAGTTGAGAATATGGGCACAGGTGACAAATATTGAAAGCCAATTCGTATTTTTCAGGCTGAATTTTCCAGCTCACAAGTGATGTTTGAAATTGCGATTTTTGTCAGTGTTTCTGTTCTTGTGATATTTTTGGCGTCGTACATTTGGGTTAAGGTACGTTTATAGCTGGATGCGAATGCAACACCGGAACTGGTGGATAGAGGGGGGTGCGGCGCCCCGACCAAGGCCTGACTCCCAACCAACAGGGATAAAAACACAACATTTTGTGTTAACGTTTCGCTCTAAAATGGTGTTCGGCTTCTGGATCGTTTCGCTCGCGAGTGTTTTCACTGTGGGATAGGCATACGCGCATCCGTCAGAAAGTTTTTTGTGATGATAAGGTCTCTACTTTACAGTTTTTCTTAGAATATCGGCACCTAAGTATATAGCATACATTAAAATTGTATTTCATAAACTATTGCCAGCCCGTCAAAAATTTTTGGATCCGCCACTATACACCTCTGAAAGATAAAATAAATCTTCCGGGTCGGCAAAATTGATATTCCGCGATTAATGGCACACATTTAAACATATTTAACCTCGCTCAGCTTTAAACAGGATATCAAAGGCACACAGCTCGCGCTTGGGGGCATTTGAACCGTTGGCGTTGGTTTACCTGGCAGGTAGGGAGAAGAGAACACCTAGGAAATTGCTCTGTTAGGATTAATATGTACGTATGTATGTATGTCGTGTTCTGTGGTGTAAATATGACCTCATTATTTATTAAAATTGATACCTATGACGATCTCTGTGGTAGGTGTGTCAGGAATGCGGATGTTTCAAAGTTTGCGGATGCGGATTTTGGACTGCACTAACCAAATTCATACGTTTTATTGCATTAGGCCCGCAGCTAGCTCACCTTACTAGAGCGGGGGCTAAAAAATTTTCAGGAGGGGCATACAATGATTTTCGTTGACTTCAATAGCAGGGTTGAAATTTTCTATGGAAGGGACTGAGCCCCCTGCCCACCGCCTTGGCTACGGGCCGTAATGCACAGGCAAGAATTTCGCTTGAACTTTTTATAAGTAATATTATTAGTCAGCGCACTGTGCTCAGCAAGTTTCAACACAGCCTAATGTTTCCTTATGTCAATTTTTAAAATTCGTAGAAAAATAGTTAACTACGAAACAGCAACTTCCGCGGGAGTAGGGAGAGCCGTCCCGTTTCCTGTATATCGATTTGGGCCTTGGGGTTAAAGTAATTGTACGTTGCCTTTTGTCTCCAAGAGTTTATTTTTCGTGCCCCAAACAGCTATTTGGCCCAGTTGGCAACTGTGAAGTATATTTGCAAACTATAAATTAAACAAGGTTTATATTGTGTGACGGAATGCAGAGGCGCAATTTCATTGGCTAATCCAACCAGAAATAAAAACAGCATTGCCCTTAAATAGACTGGGTCTAAGAGTAAACACTCTTGAATTTCAGTTGTAGGGTCCCCTAAAATTATTCGGTGCCACCCACATATAATTTTCTGCGGACGCCCCTGAAATCGCTGGATGTCTTGAGATTGTGTGAAAGTAAGTACTGTCCCCATCTGTATATGTATCCTTAATGATTTCTTTATATACGTATATATGTAGAGACTAAAGAGTTGCTGCTTGTACACTTCCACACATGTTTAAGATACGGCTTGATCCTAAGCAAAGGTTTAAGTTTAGGCGTTGGTAAGCATTTTTTTAAAACTTAAGCCTACGGGTTTTTTTCTGTTTCAGCATAAAAACCGTCGACCGCCAGCAGTGTTGCATTGTCCACCAGCGTCCACACGTTCAGCAAGCGCCGAACACAAATTAATCGCACGTGCAATTGATTCGTTGACAACACAAAAGTTACGCCATTCACAGTCAATGAATAATTTACGCGATGGCGACGATACAACGTGTCCAGTGTGCCTTGAACATTTCAAACTTAAAGAGGTATGAAATTTTAAAATAGTTTATAATTTAATTTTTTTTAATAATTTTAGTCCGTTTGGTCGCTGTATTGAAAATATTGCGATGCCAATTGTTTACGCCACGGCACAGATACAACACGACTTCAAAAAATGGCCTCCGTCGACGGTATTACAATAATTTGTCACCCGTCATGTTGTAAATCCAACGTGTCGTTGTCGACTCAAACAATTTGTCGTCTATCATTTATATGCTTAGGCTTTTAGGCTAAGGATACTGTCGGGTGGCGAATTCTCGTTGATTCGCCGTCGATGCAATTTGTAAATTTCCATCGCTTCGGACACTATTATGATTTGCGATTTTTAATCACAAAAGGTTTCTAGCCGGTAAAGGTTGTGTTTTGACGAATTCGCGAGCGAGATGCTAGACGCTATTTTGGTATGAATTCTATTTGCAACAGTTGTAAATCGTTTGTTGCTTCATGTAGGGATGTGCCGATCAATTGGCATCTGTAATAAACGGAACTTTTCGTGAGTTTCGGCATCGGCATTGCAAAAATGGCCGATTCTTTGCCGATACTTTTTGCGCATATCAGTCGATTGGAATGCTATCAATACATATTAGTGTGATGAACAGTTCTCGTAAAATTATAATCGTTTAAAGTGGCTTAGTGTTCAAGTCTTCGCATAATTATGTACGTAGTGTAGTATCCTATCTATTTACTAAGCATGGCGTACTAAAGTTGGAATCGGCATCGGCAAAGTTTCAAAATATGAATCGGCATCGGCCAAAATTGTGGTATCGGCACAGCCCTAGCTTCATGGTTTGTGGGGTCTAGACTGCTAGCAGAGGCCCAGACATTCCCCCCATACAGACACTGTGCGCTTGTGCCATAGTACACAAATAGTTACTGACGCGAGTGATCGAAATGAATTCGGTCCATAAAATGGATAGTCTTATCGTCGTCGTCGTCGTTGTTGTTGTTGTTGTTGTGGTTGTTGTTGTGGTTGTTGTTGTGGTTGTTGTTTTTTTACCACATATCGTTTCAGACTTTTCGTCGCCTTCCGTGCGGTCACGAATTTCACTGTAAATGCATTGATCCGTGGCTGCGTACAAAACCGCGATGTCCAATTTGTTCATTCGATATTGTGAACAGCCAATATAGCGCAATTGTGGCTGCAGCCGCTAATGCAGCAACGTCACAACAATATCAACACCATCACCGCGAACAACAACAACAACAACGACAACAACAACAACAACAACAACGACAGCAAGAACAACAACAGTCGTGGCGTTTTATTAAAACAAATTACGCCAACAGCAGCAGCAGTAATAATAATAATGATAATAATACTAATAATAATATTAATAATAATAATACTAATAATAATATTATTAATAATAATACTAATAATAATAATTCGATTCGACCACGAGCGACCGCAAACTGTATAATATATGACGTTGTTTCCAGTGGATTGTATGACACCGCCGTCGCTGGGGCGTCGACACATGCTGATATTGAAGCGAATGAACCATTTTTAGCTGATGACCACCAAATACCTCCACGGGCGATTAATAGTTGCTGGTCGACTCCTGGCTGCAACTCGCATTGTTACTATTATGATGCAGTTGCGTCTACGAGTGCGTCGTATGATATTAATTCAACAATAACAACTACGAATAATTATAATAGTAATAATAATAATAATAACAACAATAATAATAATAATAACAATAATAATAATAATGAAAATAATATTTTAAATACTAGCGTTCCCGATGCTGCTAGTTGCAGTCGTTGTTGCCAATTTCAACCCGAGCAACAACATTCAAAGCAGCAGCATGGAGCGAGGTGTGGCAATATCGACGGCAACAAACGCGACAAAGTTGAAACCGACGAGTTCGGTCTGAACCCAGGTCATCGCCTCAATGCTTCAACAACTAATAAATGTAGTTCGATACGTTGCGCTGCATTGATGCCACAAGTTGGCCAAAACGAACTGTGCACTTCATCACATAAACAAGATTTGGTTACGACTAAATCGAAGCCGCTGCAATCGGGTAAAAGTCGACGAAACAAATTTCGGCGCTTCACACAACAGAAGCAGCAGCAACTACAACAAAAACAGCAACAACAATTGCAACAACGATATCAACAGCACCAACAACAACAACAACAACAAGCAATAAATATACCAAATTGTGACGATGAACAATTGTTACAACGGGCAAGTTCGCTTGAAAGTCTACTACTTCCTAACGTTGTTCACGTTGATGCGTATAGCGGTCAACGACACTGTCAAACAACAACAGCAACAGTAACAACTGACCGACCAAGTTCACCAGAAACAATGCCAAGTTCACAATTTCCACCATTACCTCGTCACGTTATTGTCGCAAGCGAGTGCGCAGCTCAACAAAAGCAACAACAACAAATGGAACATAGAAAACAGCAACGACAACATCTGCAACAACAACAACAACAACAGCAGCGAAGCAGCAATGCGTAACATGTCAACGCAAGAAGTTATTACAAACCGCATCGCCAAAGTGTATACAACAGAAAACAAAGCAATTCCATCGCCACTATGAGTCTAATCTGGTGAACATTGAATAGTTGAATTCTTGAAATTTTTGCCTGCTGATAAATGCAAGGACGTCACTGCCGTAGTGTGGATTTTGGAAACGGTGGGGAGCCGCGATCGATAAAAATTTCAAAGGGAGGGCTGTTGTGTTGTCACCTGCAAAAGTTCCTAAACTTTCTGGTTAAAATCTCAAAAACGGGCATAGGAAGGATGTCTGATTGAACTTAGGCGCTACTGTTGTATCAGTGACGTAGCGAGAAATTTGAATTGGGAGGCAACGTTACCGAAAAAAACGACTGAAATATATATTGGTTTTGAAGCTGACATTTACAAACCTTTCATAATTTTCGGGCCATATAAAAATAAGGGGCGGAACGTTTTTCTGTGAGACTGGAATAAAGTAAGCTGCTTAAGCTTTAGACTATTTTTTGCTTAGGCTTATAGTTTTATGTATGAGATTATTCTTACGCTTAGGCTTAGGAATATGTTTATACTACTGTTCCGTCCCTGTTCTATACATTGGCCGCAACGCATTTTGACAAAACGGCTCTGTGGTGAATACAAACAATGGGTTCCCCCTCGAAGCCTCGGTACGCCAATGTACTACCACTGAATATGTGTATCGATTGAGTTAACAGAGTGTAAATAAATTTATGTGACATAAACTTCTTAAAAACTAATTGAAATGCCTTGGCCGTTCTCCTAAGGCTGTGCCAAAAATTAAAATTTTTAGCAATCGCCACCTGTATATTTAAAGATAGTAAATTGAAAATTTTTCGCTTAACCCTTTCTCACATGAATATTTTCTATTTCCCCAAAGACCTACTTTTATGCTAGGATTCGAACTCCAGTGACTGGAGTGGGAGGCGTATACCATCACCACTTAGCTATAGGAGCTTGACGCTTGAGCACGAGGGGGCTCTCACGTCTTGTGGTGATTTAGTACTATGTATACGTGTTGCAATTGTTAAACACGGTGCGATATATATTATTTAACGTATATACACTGCGCTGAGTTGCCTATAGGCAACTCAATGTGAGATGGGGTTAAGCATAAATTTTGTTTTTAGTTCCTAGTAAAGTGTTAATCAAGTAGGAGAGAAATGTTAATTTTTTGGTGCATGTTATCCGAATTTATGCAAAGAAAGGTATTAATATTTTCATGATGCAAACGGTATTTAAACTTTGGGCTCTTGTACACTTTCCCCACAATTCGCTCAGGCTATATTAACGTTTTCCGAAACGTAAGTCTGAGCTTCAGCCAAATTTTGTACCGGGGAAAGTATATACAAGAGCAGAGATTTGTGCCGCCAATAAGAAAACGCGTTTATAGATGGGCACCGGATATGCATCCGAAAAGAAACATGTATCCGGATATCCGAAATGCTATTGTGTACGTAATTTTTTGGAATTTGCATTGCTTCACCATTCATGTAGCGGGAGCTGACGAAAAGAAATTCTGTATTTCAACCTGAGTTAAAATGTTGAACCACATTCTTCCATAATTCCATGATTTAAAGTTTTGATTTCTTTAAACATGCCAAAATTAAAAACCTAGTTTAGCTTGATATTTATCGGAAAAATGACCTCATATTTTAAGATTCTCAAAATTTAGCCTTGTGAATAATTTGCATCGAATACGCAACGTCAAGTATAAAATCTACTTATATACATATGCCAAGTCGCGTCGCATCATTACATACTGGTCGTCATTTCAAATTCTGATCGCTCTTGATTTAATAAGAAGCCAAGCCAACGGAGTGTGATGCTAATTAGTAAAAGACTAGCTTGCAAATATGGCAATCTGTAAAGGGCACATTTAAACATGCTAAGTAAGAATTTTTTCATTAACCTTTTCTGGCATGAATATTTTCAATTTCATATAAGATGTACTTTCAAGGTAAGATTCGATCCCCATTCTCAGGGTGGGAGGCGCTTACGATGACCACTGAGCTATAGGAGCTTGACGCTTGAACCCGACTAGGCTCTCACGTCTTGTGGAGATTGTGCCCTGTGCAAATATGTTATAAATGTTAAACACTGCTCGCAGTGTGTGTATTGCTCGTACATTATTGTATTTAGTTGCTCATAGTATACTCTATGAGTGAAAGGGTTAAATTTCCCATGGCACAGGACACGTTTTCCTCCTACATTTGTGTCGTGAAATTAGTAAAATTTGGTGTGCTAAACCAATTAACAAACACAAAAAGTGACGCAATTCAACTCAGCGCGTGCTTTTTACACAGTAATATACAGGAAAAATATAGATTTGTGAACTATTGATTATGTTTTTGGTTCCGCTGTAGTCCACAAGATCACAAAAAGTGAAAGGGTCCTGAAGAGTTGGACCAATGAATTTTTTTGTAATAAAATGGTAAGGTCCCTCCCTACCTTACAATTTTTCCGTTCGCGAATTTGTTGTGATCAATGATAAGATTCCCCCTACCTTACAGTTTCCCCCTCAGAAAGTTTTTCTGTAAAAAATTATATATGGTAACTGCATTACAATTTTCCCTCTCAGAAAATGTTTTGAAAAAATTGCGTTTCAAGGCACCGCTAAATATAACACGGGCTCATAGTACGATTTAGCGTAAAGTATATTTTAATCTGGTTCTTTCTTCTTGGAACATAAAACGACTCATGAATATATAGTTCGATGGAAGGGTGACATTTGATAGAATCGGAGACAAACCAAATAAAAACTCAGTCTCAGGTGGCCAGCGCAAGTATTTATTAGTCGGTAGCAATCTTTAAAACCGAATATACAGCACTATGGAAGCAGCTGCGTAAAAAACTATTTTTAAAATTGTATGTCTTACCCTCTGTGCAACCAGCTTGCGGTTCATGGCACTTTCCTAGAGCAACAAGTTAAAACAAGTGCTTCAGAAACCAAAATTGAGGTTTGGAAACCCAAAAAACGCAAAAACATGTTTCAGATATCCGAAATAGAAAATTTAATTTGGATAATCCATATGACAAGAATTGCCGCATATCCGGATATGTAAAAATATCCGATGCCCATCTCTAATATTGTTGCTGAAATAGCGTTTTGACATCTCGCACAAACACTGCGTTTAGGCGAGTTTTTCGAGGTTTCTCGTTCAAAAAATGTTAGTTTTTAAGGAGTGCGGTTTGAGAGACGCTAGGCGCTAGATATCAGTCTCCCCCCTTCTTATGCGAGTTACTACAGTGCCAGGGTACAACCGGAGGAATGCCTCCAACTCCGGCACAAAATCGACCTTCGGCTCCGTTAAAATTTCTGCCGTAGGTTCCGGCAATTTCAGTAATAAAATTTTGTATAGTATTGCAAAATTTGTTTTGAGCGTTTCGTTTTAAAATTTTGGCTCAGCTTTACATTACCTAAATATTGCCGAGATTTTGGGAAAAATATAAACGTAATACCAAAAGTTTTAAAAACACATTACAGACATTTGCTAAAAGTAGCGCATTAAGTATTCTTTTAGCTACCTAATCTCGCGTCACCTCCGACTTCGACTAATTTTGTTGACCTCCGGCTCCGGCATTTTTCACCTCCGGTTGCACCCTGTCTTCTACACTAGTATGTGTATACAAACATTCAAATCTCCCAATAGCTGTAGTTTATCTTTATATACATACATTTAATTTGAACTGCTTTTTCAAACTGCAATGAAATATTTATTATGATCTTGGCTGGGTTGCAAACACATGATTTTCAATTTGGGACATAATGGGTCATCCGCGTTTACTGTCTACCAGAGTGCAATTGGATGTGAAAAATACCGGAGCCGGAGGTCAACGAAACTTACCGGAGCCAGAGCCGGAGTTGAGGCGGAATTAGGTAGTAAAATTATGATTAATTAAAGTTGATTTTAGCCAATATCTGGATGTTGTTAAGCTGTTTGGTTTTATGCTATTTTTCAGTAAAATTTCGGAAATTCTTTCCTTAAAATTGTAGCAAAATTAAAAGGAAAGCGCGAAACAGATGAATTTTGCTAAATTAGCAAAATTTTACTACCGAAATTACCGGAACCTCCGGAAAAATTTCTACCGGAGCCAGAGGCAGACCGCCGGTTGTACCCCGCTATCTGCTGTACTGTAGCAAATTATATACCCACGTGCGTACCGCGACAATTCGTAGCGCGGCAACTCGTCGACGATAATTCCTAGTTTAACATTCGTTGTTCCCGACAACTGGTCGACCTGCAACTTTTCGCCTGCCCGTAGGAAAGATAACTCGTCGCCCAGACAACTCGTCGATCCCGACAGCTCGTCAACCCCGACAGCTCGTCATCGCGACAGCTCGTCGACCGCGACAAGTGGTCCACTGCGACAGCTCGTCGACCCAGACGATTCGTCGACTGCAACAATATGTCGCCCGACAACTCGCCGACCCCGACAGGTTGTCGCTCCTGCAATTCGTCGACCCCGACAACTCGTATCTATACCGCGACTTCGCCGCTCACAACTCGTCGACCCCGATAAGTCGTCGTCCCCGACAACTTGTCGACGCCGACAACCTCCCGCTCCAACAACACGTCGTCCCGTAGACAAGTTGTCAGATCGAGAAGTTGTCGGAGTGGACGAAATGTCGGGCGACGAAATGTGTGTCGATAAGCTGCCGGAACTATTTAGCCATTTTATACAGTCTGCCCGAACGGCGAACGAACTCTTTTTGTCAGACACTGTTTCCGAACGAACTCTTATTGTCAAACAACGTGTCCGAACGAACTCTTATTGTCAGGCACAGTGTCCGAACAGTGTCCACATTGTCCCGACTTCCTCCTAAGGGACTACCGCCAATGTACCGCCATTAAAGTAACATTGGCCACGTTTTGCAACACTTGAATATTTACACATCACGTAGACGACAAGAGTAGTATACAACCCCCTAGGGACAGTCGTAAGTGACTGTCCCATGAGGAGGTTTTCTTGGCAATTATTAGTTATTCTGTTTTTTTGTTTCAGGTACAATCAAAGAACAAAGGCAATTTTTATGTAAACAAAGAGTTTTTATGTTTTAACTTTGTTTTGTATAATTCATGTCATTTCTGTAAATTTAACGCCTCTGTTACTGCGAGTGGTTTAGGTTGTCTTCTGTTTAAGGTTTCCGGCAACTTAAACCTAAGAGTTAGGCTAAAATTAATCTAAAAACAATGGTTACGAATAGTCTAAGGCTGCGCTTGCTCTAGCACGGAGACGCGAAACCTTATAAGCATGAGCTTTGAAGGTCAGTACATTAATTACATTTGATTTACTCTACTTTTGTGTAAATCTTGAGATGTGCATTCGCACCTGTTCGGTAATGTGAAAATGTATTGCTAATACTGGTGGTAGGTGTTATATGCATTTGAGACTATGGTCTAAAGTTATAGCAAAAAACAGACTCTGAAAGTAATGGCTGCATCTTGATATTGCGTTTGAGCGTATAAACGTATTTTATATAGATGTACCACGTACCATCAGTTGATGATAGGACTTGCAACTTTAGTATATAACCAGTGAACGATCAGATTAGATATTTCGCATTAGTTTATATCTCAACTACACCTTGATGTCAGCCGGTTGCACTCTGATCGGTCTGGTTGAATGGTTGTTCGTTCCTTAAGTCAAATTATGGCTCGAATCGAAATTTTACTTAAGTTTTCCACCTAATTATGTGGATGAATTGTAGAGAAATGACTTCAGGGTTCGAAAATAAAAATCCTTATTTATTAATAATTGATGAACGTGCTATGTATTAGAGAATATGGCTCCAACATTTATATTTGAAAAGAAAACTTAATTTGGTTAAGAATGTAATAAATATATTTTTATAAACTGAATGTTTAAAGATAGCTACTGCAACAGCTCAATTTAGTTGTCTGTTTTATCAGCTTATCTCTTCAGCTTATATCTTAGACGTGTATATTTAAAGTCTAGAACCAGCGTACTTATTTTTTGCTCAAATGCACTCCGTTATTCCTTTTTAAACGAATTTCAAAGTTATTTTACAGAAAATAGTTAGCTTTTGAACAGGAATATATATTACAGCTGCGGATAGGTATGGGTTTTGGGAGACCTGTTTTCCGAGTGTGTTATGCCCTGCACGTTAACAGCGAAGCGGATGTGTTCAAATTCGAAATAATTTGTAATTAAGATACGGATGTCCACGCAGATTGATGTTTACGTTAAAATTTTAAACTTTCTAGACGTTGACGTTAGGCTGTCCTAAGTCATGTCTGAAAAACCTTGGACGCCCAAGATTTGTTTGAAATATTGTAACCGTATATTTCAGAACATTCTCGGATTCGGTTTTTTTCACAACCGAATCCGAAATTTTTACCGAATCTAAACTTTTGTTAGCACCTGTAACATATAAACACAGGAGCATACTGTTTTCTGGTGGAATGTCGTTGAGAAAGCGTAAGCTTTAGGCTTTTTTGCATAGGCTTATCCTTCGCTTAGCCTTATGCTTACGGTTAGGCTTAAGTTTAGGAATATGCTTATAATGCTGTTATACAGTCTTGATCTTTACATTGTTTCAAATTACCAACTGCTGCTTGGGGCTTCATTCATTTGAGGGTAGCTAATGGTCTGAAGTTATGGACTTAATAAATTCCGGATCCGGAAATAAATTATTAAATTTGCAGCTTTAATATATACTTCATATATACACTTATATATCTATTTCTTTTTATATATTTATTTATTTATACATACATATATTTATTTATTTTATATGTTTATATAAAAGCTAAAGCGAAATTTCTTATCTATTCGAAGTTTAATTTTATCTTCAAAATAGCTTTAGTTTAGTTTTAGTTCAAAATAGCTTTGTTCAGCAAAACTTAAGTCCGCGTTTGTTTAGGTCAAATTATCCAGGACTAAGCAGGTCCTATTTAGGGTTGTTTAAAAACAGTAATGGTACCCCGTATCATGTTTAACTGTCACACGCTCACATGAGCTATTTAAAAAGAATCCAAGTGGCACTAGCAGCCACATTTAGCTATCTGGACTAAATAGGATAGCTATTTAAGATGATTCACGCAGAGTCAACGCAGAATCAGTTAGTTATTCCTGATGTTTAAGTTGTGTTTTGAATTGTTCAAAGTTATGCATAGGAAAAGTTGAAATCTTAATTTTCCTTATCTCATGTCTATAATTCAAACACACGTTTTGTTGTTGCGTTACTTTTAGAAATTTGCTAACCTAAACTAAAAAAACGCCACTAATACTATAGTGCAACAGGAATTCTGATTCCAATTACAATTTCAATTAAAAAATAAGGTCCAGTTCCGATTGCACAAATAATTGGAATCGGTATTTACAAATTATCAGTATTGCCACAACATTTGTATTTTCTATTCCGGTATAAATTTGCGGTTCCAATTCCGATTCCAGTATCGTCTATGGCAAAGAATCAGCAATAATATTGGACTGCTGGTACTTTGAAGAACTTGCAAATTTGATGGAAATTCCATTCAGTTTTCATATTAGTACGTGCGACGGTGACACCAAATTCACAATTTGATCGAATCCGAATCCTAACATTGCATTTTGCATTGCAAATTTGTGCTGTTAAAATTTCTACTGTTAAAAAAATTTAGCGTATTGCCAAACATTGTTGGATTCAGCTTTTTTACAAACGAATTTCCGAATCCAAATTCAAACATTTGTAAGAAATTTTGCTTCGATTTCATTTCCAAACATGTCAAGAATCAATGCTAAATATTAATTTAATTGAATAAACAGATTAGTAATCCTCTTTTAAAGTTTCGGGATTCACTTCCGTCGGAAGCCTTACAAGAAATTTGTCTTCTGTAACAAATATTTAAAATTGTAAATTTTGCATTCAAGTTATAAAATCTCTCATTTTTACTATTAAAAATGTCAAAAATTGTGCAAAATAATTTACATAATATTTGGAGTTATTATGCATCATTTCTAGCCAACGAAAAGCTAAAGAGTTTGTGTAAATTTCGTATAATTTGATTTATTCGCATTTACAAATTCCGAAATCAAGCTGAGGTTACGTGAAAAGAAACAAAAAATTCTTCAAAAATTGGCCAACAGAAAACTTTTGCAATCCTCTAAAAATGTATTGTTTTGAATAATATTAGATTGGTTAAAAATTTGATCAACATAGCTCTGCCTCTGCTAAAAGTTTTTACTAATGTCAAAATATTTTTTAACCAAAGAAGGCCTTATGTAAAATTTACCCGAAAATCCATCAGCATTTGAAAAAAGCATTTCAAATACTAAATTCTGAGCAATATGTATCGAAAAAATCTGAACGATTATACCAGCTTATGAAACCTGAACTTTCTAATTCCCGAAACCAGTCCGTTGCTGGTCTCATAGAACTATTTTCGAAAGCTTTTCGTAATAAGGCTCGAATATTGCTTCATTTCTTGCAAAAAGACTATAAATAAATATGGAAGCTTCTCCATTGACGGACAGGAGCTTTCTCCCATTGTTGATCTCATGAGATACGTCATTATTTCTTACGATACTAAAATTCCTTCGGATGGTGCAAAATTTATTGATTACCTAAAATCAATCGTACATTTTGTCTGTGTTCGTCTATTCAATGACAGCAGCGGATACGAGTTGCTGTACAATGGACAACTGACTCCATGTTCACATCATGCTGTACCAATCAACCTGATATGAATACAAGGATTGTTGCTATCGTCACTGCAGCATTCAGAGTACTTGGACCGACATGTTCAAAACTCCCAAAGTTTTGAAGTGCCGTGCCCACAGCAGAATTCTGAACTTCCTAGACGTTCGATGTGAGGATTTCCACAACTGTGGTCGTGGAATCCGCACCTGCAACATATATTGTGAAAATACAAAATTTTATCTCTTATTTATCATTCAGTACAAAAAATTAATATAAATGATAACTATTTATACATTAACATTAGTACTGCTGACGAACCTGCATCAAAATGATAATTATCAATGAAGTAGCTCCTGTATTCTACGGCATGAGTGATATCCATTACACATTGAGCAAAAATTATGATTAATATTATGAGCAGATTGGCTTGCCTTAGAATAGGGCTGACAATTTCCTTCATATGGATGCCGTACCAAGCATGTTGAGCAGTATTATTTAGTAGACAGTGTTGGATTTTCAACTGAATGAACAATAATAGATTCGGCTATCTGTTTATCGATTTTCTATCTTCCTACACACCGACACACCAGTACCGTCTAGCTGTTACCCTCATATGGATTGCAATTTGATAATGCAAAAGGTTTTCAGACTCTGTAAGCTTATGCTTGTCTTCATGTGCTCACTACATTTTCGGCAGTTTATTCAGAGCTCTCCAGGTTAACGGTGGTTGTGTATTGCTTATTTTTTCATTAATGTCAATGTTAGAATTAGAAACTACAGAGTCGTAGTTTTGCAGCTGACATACAGTTGTACTCAGCAGTTCTGTGTTTGACTGAGTATCCACAAATCGTTGACATTAACAGAAAAATCTCGGGTTATCTGTTACATGTCAACACATAACTCTATTTCTGTTGCAGTGTCATATCAAAAAAGTTATGTTCAGCAATTCGTCGTCAAAATGGTTATAATTACTATTGTTCATGGTGTTAATACAGAATGTAAGTGATTTACGACTCCAGAATATTTATTCAAAAGTATAACAACATTTTTACACATAACAAATGGCTCAATGATCAAATTTCTTAAATATTTGAAGCAGGTCTCTTCTGATTCCAAGAAAATGGATAATTTTTAAGATTTGAAAATCTGATTCGCCGTCGACAATTGTCAATAGTGCATCGTTCGATAAAATCTTTCATAACGCTTGGAATTTTTTATAGTATATTCTTCAAATAATAATCATACGCCAGGAATTGTGTAAGCATGTCTAGTTGATAAGGGTTAAGCATTGATGAAGAACACACTGTAGGACAATGTTTTCCTCGAACTTCTGGCATAGTACATATTGGAGGACTTGGACCTACAACGAAATACTCGCCTTGTTTTGCAGGAGCTGCACCCCCGAAGTCAATAAGCATAGGTCAGCGTTCCCAGGGATAATAACAACGATTGCTGTGGTAAGGTCTCAGCGAACAATACCAATTTCTGCCAGACGTATGATGCAATTGTAGAGTTGATAGAACACAAGTTTAGCATCTGTATAATTAAGTGGACTATTCTAGGAGCAATATGATTCCAATTCGCGTGCATAAGGATTCAATGCGAAGAAAAATAAACAGTAGTTGATCCTGAGTCATTTTGCACTGCGTGATCTTGGAGCTTGACTACGTTTGGAACCTAAAACATTTCAGATCTCTCGTTATTGTCGCTATCAAGCGTCGACGTGTTATTGTTATCCACTTTTCACAAAGCATGATTTAGCACGGTGCTCGGCAGTGAACGTTTTAAAATAGTGGCACGTCCAGATGCCAATTTATGCAGCTATGACTGTTAAGATTTCAGAAATTTGATACCAAATTTGAATAAAATTATTGTGAGTGACTCGAGATACTGTTGTCTCAATGGGATCGAATTGTTTTGATTGTAACAGCACCAAGTACGAAAACATAACGTTTTCTTGGTCAAATTTGATTATCGTGACTGTGCAAGGTGTAGAAAATTTGCTGAAATGTTGTTTTTGTTATAGATAGCAGAGAACCGTTAAGGTCAAGTGTACATTCATGTTCGTAGCCTGTGTGTGGGCAGATTAACGCGAGTGCTTTGATTTTTAGCATTTTGGTGATGGGCAGGGCAATATTAAATTTTATTTTTCTTCCTTACCCCTAATTTTTTCAGCTGTTTGACAACCGCACCAATTTCTACGACCGAAAATTTTTTGAGTTGGTGGCTGCTACGCCTAGGCTTATTGATGCAACAACTACAACTACATTTATTTCTGTGCCTATCCAAAATTTTACTGATTTTGCAAAATTTGTTCACACCGTTAGCTAACCTAAGTTGCAAAATTATTCTCCAAATCCGGTTATCTGACAACAACACCTATTTTTGTGTCTAAATCAGGCAGCTACTCCAAATTGCTGACGCAAATTTAGTTCAAGTACCAAATTATTTGTCGAATGTAAATTTCATTTATGCCATTAAATGACCCAATTTTGTGATGCTTCCTGTTTACTGCAACGTACGACTTCATGTTGAAGTCTTTTTCTCACCACTGCCAAGATTGGTGGATGTTCGTCGCACATTCTCGGATGCACCTCAATTGTGAGCACTTTATGCGGGGGTCACGTTATAGCTGGGGCAGCCTGGAACACGATTTGTCCCTATGACTACAGCTGGTAACATTTTGTCTGATCGTGTATCCGCTGTCAGATTCAAAAAATATGAATTGTCTGCTATCCTGATGCGACATCTACTGTTTGTACTGCAATATCATATGATATTCCAAATATTGTCTGCGAGTATCATGAAATGTTTGAAAATGTCTGCAAAGTTGTGGTAAACTAGCTTGATTGTTCCGTAGAATGTCATATGATACTAAAATTTGAAATTGGAATTATTTGTACTTTAGGAATATATTTTGGAAAAAATTGAGCGAGAAACAGAAACGTAGAAGCTAATTCAACTTTCGAAATGATTTAATGCTGCATTATCTGACTTTTTACTGTTTTTAGCGCGCACAAATTCCATTGTTGTGCATAATATCATATGATATTTAGTAGGTTTTTGGAATATCATATGATATTCGCGTAAATGTCTCGCAGTATCATATGACAAATGGCTATACGTATGCGATGATCGCATGAGATCAGTGACTTGTAAGTCAATGTAAGGTGACATTCACATTTTGTCTACATAACCGCTATTCAGATCACAAAATTTTATGTTGACGTCGAATCAACTTGGACAAAACGTCAAGCTATATCGCGAACCCCGCATACATTCTTCGGGCTTTGCCTTGCTTTCATTTAAATGTTTTGTGTTTGGTGTTTGTGTTGTCAGGCATTTGTTTCTAATTCCATCGAAAAAAAATGAAAAAATTAGTTCCATTTAGATCTAGCAGTACAAGTACTGATACGATGTACATAGCTACGACGAAAATTTCAAATAATCCGAAACATTCTACTGGTTCTACAGCAACCTATATTACGTCTACAGAAACTACAAGCTATTCTAAATGGTTGGATTACACCGCTGGCGCAGTGTTCCAATATCGATGTGTAAGTAGCATCCCTGACTTTCATGCGACATTAGTGATACCCAAAAATATCAGAGTGATTGTGTTAGTGCGGTTGTTTGCATGTTTGTTTTGCTTCAAGCGACTTAGTTTTGCACGGTTGCTTTTGATTTTTATTCTTATATATTTTTAAAACCACTAACAAATGGTAGTAGGAGAGGGCGGAGGTATTGTTTCAGTACCTAGAAATTTTTCTATTTAAAATGCTTACGCGTAGGTGAATATTTTAGGGCTCCGCTTTCTGGCGGACTGTCAAGCGCGTTTATGGTTCGATTATTGGCTATGTTCGGACTACCGTAAGCATTTAGCAATTGCGCAGTGCGTATGGCAAACAATTACTGACCTTAGCAGAGTAATCAAGCCTTAAAAGCTCGAATGATTTCGACTGCATGGTGATGACATTTTAGTTAGCACCATCATGTTGAACGAAAGATTAGTAGCCAGCAGCATAGTTCCATTGCTTCCTTTCAATATAATTGGAATACGATCAAACTGACAGACATGCCCTGACACTGCTGTGACATAGGTATAATCTTCTTTCGGTATCTGATCCAGCGTCGATTGAGCCGAAGAGTCCTGCATAAAGAAACGTCACAGCTGAATGAAATTGAAATGTAAGTAATAGAAGGAAGTAGGGGTCATATTGCAGAAAGAAGTGAATACGTCTACAACGTAGTACCTAGTTGAAGCTCCGGGGCTGATTTCTCATCGGTAGAAGGTCTTGCGAATCCGTATCGCCCGACTACGTTACCAGTTGTTAAAAGTGAGAAATAAAACAGTGAAGGTTATTGCATTCCTAACAGTAAGCTAACTGCTTTAGTGATGCCAGTCCAGCAAGTATAGGAACCACATTGTATTTGAAACGCATTGTTGGCTTATCTTGAGGGAGAATGCGGATTTCTGTGGAAATTACCTTGAAAATAACTCAGTGTGGTATTGTTTTAGCAATTGCATCCATCTAGGTTCTGCTTAAATTAACAACAGCTTTTCAAAGTTTTAGGGCAGCTGTCGAAACAGTTGCAAATCAACGGATTCGCCCTGAGGTAGCTTCGTAAACTAAGACAGCGACATATACTAGATTCGATGGGCACGAGATCTGACCAAACTTTAGCAACTATTGTGTGATTCAGCGAGATCAGATTAACGTACTGTGGTAAAGAATTGACGCAAACTCGCTGTCAGAACTGTGGACTAATTTTTCAAATGGGCAGAATCCTGTACGGTGTATAGATTTTTTCGTATATTCTCGGTTTTTTCCTATAATCTCATTAGTTTTTCCGTAACTGTTGAATTGGTCTTGTGGGTTAGAGGGTGGGTCCTAACAACTTTGAGTTTTGGTGTTTTTGTCGAATACTCAGAGCATTGCATTTAAAAAGGGCATGCGGGAAAAGGGAGGGTACAAAAATTACAGGTATGAACATACAGCAGTGCATGTTAGTATCTGACATGCAAAAACGTTAGTTCCTGTGTTTAGCGAATGCATGGCGTATTTCATTTAGCAGGGAATGTGGGTCAGAGGGTGGGCCTTGAGAAGTCTCAAATTAGAGACATGGACACTACTGTCTTACAAAATCTTTAGTTTCAGTGTATTTCATTTAAAAGGGTAAGTGGGAAAATGGGTGGGTTTTGAAGTCTCAAATTAGAGACATAGATACTACTGTCTTTCTAATCCTTTAGTTTCAATGTATTTAATTTAAAAGGGCAAGTTGGGAAGAGGATGGGCTTGGAAAATAAACGTGAGTGTTTTAGTTAATAGATATTTTCGTTCAGGATTAGCTGGAACACAGTGCCTGATTCATGTTATTTTGCAAAATGTTTGGTTTTTCAAGCAGTAAAAATACTTGTGAATTTGTTGAACTTACTGTAATTCTGCGGGATATCTGACTTTAAACAAAGTGAGCAGATCGTTTGAAAATTGTTGACATACAAAATATTAATGAAACTGCTTCCGCTTAAATTTCTGTGCTTTTATACTGATATTCTGGCTGAAAATTAGATAACGAGATGATAATTTTTTACAAATTTGACCTAGTTATTTGCCTAAAATTTTACAAATTTTACTGCCGCGTTATCTAGTTTTCTAAAATTTGCCGCTTGATGTAGCACTTTCCAGGTAATAAAATTCCAGATTGCATGTTGTAACTAGCACGCTGACCTGATTTAACAAATTAGCACGTGATATCATAGTTTTGTATAACAAAATTTTACAAATTTATCCTAATTATTTCTCTAAAACTTCACAATTACAGTCGCGTAATCTTGTTTTCTAAAATTTTCTGCTTAAAGGAGCTGGTTTTCCAAGCACTAAAATCCAGGCTGCATGTTGTAACTGGCACTCTGACCTAGGTTACCGAATTAGCACGTGATATACGTAGTTTCGCAAATCATAATGAAATCTGGATGACATTACTGGTGTGTTTCGTTTTTTGTGCCTAATGCAGACACTTATTCTGGAACCAGTGTATCCATCTATAAAATATAGTTTTTTCTGAAATGTTTTGTAACATATCTGAACTTGACACAAAATTTGTAGATGCACTTTGTTTTCTACAATCGTTAGATTTATTTTTTATACTTCACTTACCTAATGTTTTTTTAATTTTCGAAATAATATTTGTTAACAATTACTGTGTAGTTGTACGTGATACTTATTATGGCAGTTACACATACCAACACAATAAATATTGGCTACAATACATTTGCGACGACCGAAATGAAGGTATGCTTTCTTGGGAGCATTAATTGATACCATTTCATGTTTGCGCATTGCATAAATGTCAGCGAGCCCCATTCGCTAACAACAGAAAAGTTTGAAGTTAGTTCGTGCAAACATTGTGTTATGAATACGCTGTTTTGGACATCTTGGTTAACTTAACTGATGTGAGTTAGCTTCGAGATTCAATGGGCAATATACCTGGTTTTTTGTTCGTTTCTTTCATATTTGCGTATTGCTGTAGATTTTTTACAAAAAAACTGATTGCCGCCGCGGTATATAAATGGTACTTTTAAACGTTACGGCCAATATCGCTTTGAGGGCGCCCCAGAAGCCTAAGCCTGTGGATTTTTTACAAAAAAATTGATTGCCGCCGCGGTATATAAATGGTACTTTTAAATGTTACGGCCAATATCGCTTTGAGGGCGCCCCAGAAGCCTAAGCCTAAGCCAAAAAACAGTTATCCGGAAACTTAAAGTGACTCTTTTCCAGCCATCGGAAATGGTCTGTCCCTGTTCTATACATGGGTTCAAATATTTCTAGACTATTGGGTATATATTGTAATTTTTGTTATTCATGTGGGAAAGCGTTCAAGCTTAAAAGCTGAGTAGCCTAAATATACATCATTCAGTTGTAATGTGCATATAATCAATATAGCAGAATAGACTTTTTGCGTTCTCTACTTTTTGTCGTGCAGTATAGTGTATTACGTCTGGGTAGTCATAACAAATTGTGAAATTTGCTTTCACTGTTTTTGAATTAATCACGAAGGTTTATGTTTCTTTCTTAAAGTTTTGAGTCAGTTGTATTCAAATATTAAACGTTCGTTTTTTTAAACTTTTGCCTGCTTACAATGATGGCGGATCCGGAAATTTTTCATGACGAAATCGTGATTGCGATATATAAATAGTAAAATAATGCTCTCGGGAGCATAAAAAAGGTAGCCAAGAATGCAATTTTAGAACTGTTAATCATACCGGAGATATGTTGTGGCTTTGCTGCCTGTGTTTTGACGCAAGACTTGCAAGACCGCTAATGGAGGAAGAATTTGAGTGTGCGAAAATTTTCACACACTGAATTTCTGTTTTTAAGCTAAGATTTCAGAAAACCACTATCCAAGATTTGACGGGCAGAAAGTTTTGGTTAAAATGTTTTAAAAATGATGGACGGGGGACAAAATCTGGATTAGCAGTGATTGAATCGGAGAAAAATCAAGTTTGAAGTTGAGTGCTTTCGCAGAGTTGGTATCTACCTTTATGACAGCCAACACCCTGTAGACCAGCGGACCTGACCGAGCCGTTCACAACGTGCGCACCTGTTTAAAAAATATCGCAAGCGAGACGGAACAGCGTTTTTTAGTTAATTTCAACACAAAATCTGACGTTGAAATGCGATCATTTGATGGAATACATTTTAATCAGATCGTCGATTCCGGGCATTTTCTCCCTGATTTTTTGAAGCACACGGATCCAGAGTAAAACCCAGAAATTTTGTCATAAAAACTCAGACACGGACCCAGATCTGAAATGTTTCAAAATCCAAACCTGGACACAGAATTTTTCTGCATACAAAAATCCGGACCTGAATAAAACACTAAATACAGTGTACCTCGGATTGTATCACCCAAATCCGTAATTTGTGAATGTGCCGGTATTTAAGCACACAATATTTTAGCTGGTGACCATTCTGATTTTTGAAAAAGTGATAATGTTGACGAACATACAGCCATGCTTTGGTGATAAGTGCTACACCTGTTTAGAACGGCAACTCTTGTAAGTACCAAACAAAATATGTGGCACAATTAATACATTTGTTTTTATTTTGAGCAACCAAAGCATTTGAAGGTCAATTGTTTTACAACAACAACATTGTTTTGACTCGCGCGTTATCTCATGCAAGTTATTCAGCAAGAAATAAATTTATTTCAGTCGCTAGAATATCTCTGATTCTTTTTAATTTGCACACTGTGTAGCGTTTGCTGAGCTGTCGTTAAAGCACTTGCTTGCACTTTTGTCCCATGGAAAAAATATATTTAAAAAGTTGTTTTAGCTACACTTAGCTTAAGCTAGCAAATCAAGCTGTTTTTCTAACCACCGTAAACCTTTTGATACGCGACAAATAAAGGTTAATTCAACGGATGGATAGTGCCATACCCCAGATATATAATACTGTACCGTTGTTACAATTGTATCTTAATAATTGTTTGATTTCTAATTCGTCATTACGAGCACTGAATAGCAGTACATGTAGCACATATGAATAACAGGATGTGGGGCAGTGGGAGGGTCCAAAGACTGAAACCGGTAAAGAATCACTTGAATTTTATAACCCTCAATAAAGTTATCTGTTTGTCAATTCCGATTCCTAGCGCTAGCATACATTTATAAATATTAAGACATGTGGGGTTGTGCGCACTTGAATTTTATAACCTCTACGAGAGTTCAAATCTATAATTGATCAAAGAAACAAATCCAACAGGACATGTGGGGCAGTGGGTGGGTCCTAAGACTGAAACCGGAATCACTTGAATTTTATAAGCTCTACGAGAGTTAAAAAACTATAATTGATCAAATAGACGAATTCAACAGGACATGTGGGGCAGTGTGAGGATCCAAAGACTGAAACCGGAATAACTTGAATTTTATAAGCTTCAGCGAAGTGATCAATTTGCGAATTCTCAATGGAAATATTAGGGCAAGAGGGACAGAGGGAGGGTCTGAAGAATGCTTTTTCTTTTTTAATTAACTTTTTCGTCGTAGTTCATCTGTGGAGCGTTTAATCGAATGACTCAAGCGGTCATTTATACAAAGGGCGTCTTACTGGCAGACCACATAAAATGGTAGTTGACCGAGCGCGCAAAAATATTGAGGTTCGAGAGTTCGGGGCTACGGCTTTTCGATCTTTCAAAATCTTGGAAAAACATGTGGCTGCTACGTCATGTGAATGGCATATGTATATGCCTTCACGACGGCAGCACTTTTGCACGAAATACCGTTGTGAATTGATGAGATATTTTATTCAGATGTACAACTGACGATTTGTATTGAACGGACTGTATGCGACATGGCTGACCGACTACCTCTTGAAAAAATTATGATGTTGCTCGGGAAACACTTCAAACATTGAAATTATTTTTCCGAACCTAACACAATAATTTAAATTAGGAAAGGCAACGTGTTTAATTTTCGGCCAATTTCAAACTAACCCAATATTTTAAATTAGTGAAACTTTCATGATTTATTTGCGGTCGTTTTCAAACAATAAATTATTTCAGTGTTTGCAGTGTTTTCTTGTTCATGAAACATACTATATAATTCTGTTTTTTTTCAATAACAGCATCAATTAGATGACGAAAAAATAAATGTTGCTTTCGTATTTCTTGATTCTGCAAGCCAGAATCATGTAATTAGAGCGTTACATGTTCACTTTTTTCGATTTTGGGCTTGCACCTTATCGGGTGAGGTTTACGAAAATAATCATACCCCACTCTATTTATGGCTCATCCACGTTACAGCGCGTGCGCTAGTGTAAACAATTGTCCAGTAACCAGGTTAGGAACTATGTCGAAAACAGTACTGCTGTTGGGGTGCGTGGACTTTGCACGCGTGTTCTGAGGCAATATATGTTTCCCGAAGACTGTCGGATGGGTGTCTGGACAACGCTACGCACAATATACAACGAGTTGGAAAAACAGCGCCCTTGCAATAGCATACGCTTAATATGTATAAAGTTAGCTGTATATATTGCATGCGCGTATGTAGTCCCTACATACAGGACAAATCACTAGTGTGCGCAGGCTATTGTGACAATAATATGCTGCAAGAAGGCGGTATAGTTTGTCATAAGGCTCTTTTCAGGCACTGGTCCTATTTATGACATTCTATATAGGTAGTCTGTCTCAGTAATGTTGTTCCCTCCTCAGACTAGGACAATTTATTACATTAGTGCACGCATTATTACGTAGATGGCCCATTACAACATAACCAAATCAGATTTTTTATGACCGATTATTCTCCAGACACTAAAACAACACACACAGTGACATTTGAACAGCTGGATTGCTATGATAATCGGTGTTTTATTAGTTATATCCAATCCCAAGTAGCATCAAAAGATGCCAAGTTCATAAATTTGAACTATAATAATTTGTCGAAGATCGCCCTACATAAGATCCTGGGCTTTTCGTAACAGAGCATTGAGGTGTCTGTCGAAGGAAAAAGAATCGTAGATTTATGGTATTCTAGAAATTTTTCATTCTTTAGTCCGATTTTATTGGAGACCAAATTATAGAGGGCAATTCCAAAAAATCGCTGAAATTAATTCCAAATACAGGTATTTGTGAACCAATACTTTTCCATGAACCTAAGATCATCAAATTTCTGGATTGTAAACTTCTTTATTCAAATTACGACTGGAACTTCTAGACTCTTCTGGAAAACCAGTACAGTATGGTAATGGTAATATTTCACTAGAACTAAAATTCGAGAAAAAAGTTTAGTGTCTAGAAAATATTTCTAAATTTTGAGCAATGTAAAGGTGCAAATGGGATGTTGGCGGGCACCTCTCTGCATGAAATGCTGAAGCAAATTTACTCACGAAAAAATTATTATATTGTGAGCATTCACTGTAACACTTTATAAGTGGCAGGATCCATTATTAACGTAGCGACCGATATTAGAAGCAATGATATACAACTGTTGTATGGTCAATTAAAAAATTGTAGGATAACATTAGAAAGATTATATTCATCATATCATAGAAATTTAAGCTTTCTAATAGTATTCTACAAAGTTTTAACTGACCATACATCAGTTGCGTAACATAACTTCTAAGATAGTTAGCCAGGTTATCGGTGGACCACGTCGCTGGCGCATGTATAGAACAGGGCCGGAATAGTAGTATAAGCATATTCCTAAACCTAAGCCTAAGCCTAAGCCTAAGCCTATGCCTAAGCGTATAGATGAGCATATTCCTACGCCTAAGCCTAAGCAAAAAAATAGTCTAATGCTTAAACTGACTCTGTTATAGCCACTCCGGAAAGCGATCCGGCCCTGTGCCATACATGGGTCACGTTACTTAATAAAAAATATTGAAAAAGTAAAGATGCAATGTGGGATGGGGTAGGCACCTTTTTGCATAAGATGCAGAAGTAGCTTGTATGATAACAAATGATTCAGAAGCATGTGGGATGGGGGAGGGCACCAATACCTAAGTATTGCAAGTTCAAAAACTGAGCTAAGGTTAGAATAGCTTATGCGCGGCGCTTCTGAGCTTAGCAAAGCAGAGGAAGCTTTAGTTGGTACACATGCTACCCTCCCATCGCACAATTACTAAAAACGCTGGCGAATGGTAACTTGGACGAGCAATTTTTTATCAAAAGAAGTGACGAATGGTATTCAAACGTTTGTCGAATGGGATCGTGTAGTGTGGGTGTAAGAACCCTGATCGAGGTCCGAAGATTTATTCTATTGTGTGAGTTGAACGGTGTGGGTAGGTTTGTATTTGTTACTTATCTATTATAACTATTCGTCGTCAAGAAAGCCCTCCCTAGGAACAGTACTTTATCATGAAAGATTAAGTTAGATTTTGAAAGATTAAGTTAGATTTCTTGAAAGTTAACATGTTCAAACTACTTTATTCTACATTTTACGCGATTTTACGTCGTCCGCGAACCAATCACATATAGCAATACAAACTGCGATACGAATTGATCATTTTAAAACAAAACAACTGAAATTTATAACTAGCTTGCTAATTCTGTGGAACTAAAAGCGGTTCTGCTTTGCACTAAGGATACGTTATGCTCAACTGTGCTTTGTGTTATAAGTAGTTAAACACCCCTTTTGGTATACCACGTTTTATGGTATACCAAACGGAGTAAGGCAAAAACGGATTCGGTATACCTCAATGTTAAATCCAAACAATGTGCTGAATTTCAAACCTCACCATCCTCTGGCTCGAAAGTTACAAGACCTGGCACCAACTGGTAATAAGTCCTACACGCATTTAAGAATACGGGCTCTATGGCCCATATTCTCAAGTGAATATACCACCTATCACCAGTTAGTAATAGGTTTTCAAATTAACGAACTGCTGCAATTGAAGATCTCAAAAATTGCACAGAAGTAGAATAAATCTAATGCAATAAATGTGCTGAATTCCAAATCTCAGCTTTCCCATGTTAGAATGTTACAAGACCAATCACCAACTGGCAATTGGTAGTACACACAATGACTTCATTGTCAAATCTAGGCCCACAAAGCTCGCTATTCACGAAATTGAATTTACAGGGCCTACGGGAAACGACTGCAAGTTAAATAAATTGCTTTTTGCGAATCTCTGATGTGTGCTTGTACTAGCATTCATAGCTAGTTGTGTTGTCTAACAGTCACGAAGTAACTGTATATAGTTTCTTTTTAGGGCATGGATGGCGAGTGGTTTTAGCGAAGGCACGGTGCAAGCGGAATTTTTAGTGCAATTCCGGTCTCAATTCCACTTCAATTGTTTTCGATTTTATTTTTTCGATGTGTTGCCTAAGAATTCGGCATCATTTATCTATTAAATTCTTTCGATGAGTTAACTTATCAGTAATTGATTGTAGATTAGCTTTACAGAACCACAAAATGACTGCCAGTTTGTTAAGGCGACGTTTTTCAGAACGGATGCCAGCCAACAGACGCCCAAATCAATATTATGCTTGCTAATAAAAATTATCCGTACAGTCACAAATTTGCTAGTTCGATTCCGTTTGCGGTATAAATTCACTGTTCCGATTCCGGTACAATCCAGTTCCGATTCTGGTACAATCCTGTTCCGATTCTGGTACAATCCAGTTCCGCTTCGCGTGCTGCTGGTAAGGAATAGTTTTAGGTGTAGGTCTCAAGTTATGAGCAGTGTTTACAACTGCAGTAGTAATACGATAGCTAATTAGTGCAGTCAAAAGGAGACAGGGGTACGCCTGCGAGTCGATTCTAATTACGTTTTCGGTATAAATTTGCACATCCGATTTCGGTATAATTCAGTTCCATTTTGCACCTTTGTTTCACGTGCTGTATGCACGGCGCTAGGAGTTTGCCATCTGTCTGCAACGTACTTGACCCGTATTCTCAAATGCATTATAACACCTATCACCAGTTAGCGAGATGTTTTCAACCAAAGGAACAACTGCAGTTGCAGTTTTTAGAATTGGCTCAGAGGTAGAGTATATCAAACAAAATAATGTACTGAATTTCGAACCTCACTATTTCCTGGCCCCATATTCTCAAATGCATATAGCACCTATCACCAGTTAGTTATAGTCTTTCAAACTTACGAACTGCTGCAATTACAGATCACAAATTTTGCACAGAAGTAAAGCAAATCGATTACAATGAATGTGCTGATTTTCAAACCTCACCATTCGCTGAGCGGAGATGCCTGCTGACCCATAAGCGAATGCTCCAACACTGCGCTATATGCCTGCTCCTCCAATTGCTTTTCTAATCGACTATATGTCGACATGTCTATCCAGATAATACAATGTGATAGCAACTACTATAAAAGAGAAAAAAACGTAAAATCAGTGCCAAGCCTAACCCACAGGGTGCAAAACGGAACTGGATTATACCGGAATCGGGGTCGTAACAGCACATTTATACCGGAATTCTAATCAGAATAGGAATCGGAACTAGAAATTTTGTGCGGAACTCGTTTGGAATCGGAATTCTAATCGGAATCGGAATTCCGGTTGCACCCTGCTAACCCAAGGTGCAAAGAATCTAAGCATCGAGATATATATGCAATTCGGGTTAATAAACGTACAATAGTGAATTTTAAACTGACATCTTTCGCTTGAGCGTTGTGCGCGAAGTGCTTGCGCCCAACGCTGAATTTCGGTTATTCGTTGGATTGCTGTTGTTAGAGTTTAAGTCTTCACATCACTGATGTAATGTATCGCATCCGTTTACTGAAGCATGGTGTACTAAAGTTGTAATCGGCTTCGGTTCGGCATCGGCAAAATTTCAAAGTAACAATCGGTATCGGCAAAAAATTTAGTTTCGGTACATCCCTAATACTATTACAGCATTCGCTGTTTTATATAATTCACCATCCACGCGTTCAACTGACGTACATGTCAAACCGCAACGCCGAAATTATCCCAATTTAGAATTGAGTTTTTCCATCGAGTGTGTTATTGCTTGGACAGATCTTAGAAAATTGGTTAAGGTTTGTTGAAGACGTAACTCCCCTTTGGATTTGCTCAATTCTAAATTGGGATGATTTTAGCTTGGTAGTTTAACATACGTATTCAGTTCACGATATGTAAAATTTTTGCGTATATAACTCATGTACGTATGTATGCAGCATTTATGTATATTTACATTGTCTAAGTTGATAGCTAGTCTAATGTACTTGTGAGTTAGGGTTATTCCTAAGCGTGAGGGTTTTGTCGAAAAGTAAGCTCGACAAAAACTTGTCCGTTGTCGTATTCGATGCTTTTTCCGTTAACATTCACAACGTTGAGACTGAGCTTATTTCCAAATAAAATATTGCAATACATATAACGCACGCTTTGAGGTTCCTAGTACAGCACACTTTCATTATTCTTTACATTAGGTACAACGCATAATACTTTTTCCGAATCGTTCTGAATTATTTGATTTCGAAAAAATTTTGCCTCTACAAGTAGGACTCGATTAATATTGTTCCGGTAAACCGAGTTAGATTTCAGTCCAAGTGCAAGCTGAAGTGTTGAGGACATGTGTTTGATACTAGCACCACCTGCGCATGTTACCTCTAAACGTTTTCGCATTGAACCATATTCTATTTTAATGATATCATGGTGACCGATAGCTGTATTTATAACATCGACAAAGCTTTGTGGAGAGTAAAAATAATTAGCAATTAAAACTGCAATCCCTGCTAATGTAGGTTTTGTAAAATACTGAAACCGTATACTGTTTGACGAAAAATTATATATCGGTCTAGGGATAGCAATTTTCGACAAACCTACTTGGTATTTGTCAAATCCGACATCAAAAAATGTACTCAAGTAAACGTCGAGTTCTGAACTTCCTAAATCGGAGCGAAGTAAAATCGTAACCATGTTCATTGCGTAAAAAGTGAGTATAGCTCTAATTCTGGAGTCATTTATAGAATAGTGAGGGCTAAAAATTTATTAATTTGAAGTTAACTTCCTTAAATACATCTTATAAACATATTTTCTACATAGTTTTGTGTTGTTTTTGTTGTTATAGGTGTGAGGTTGTGAGTTAAGTATGTGTGCACTAATGCGTATCTAATGACGGTTGTGTTAGCGCTATTTGCGCGCGGGTTGTGGGTGTTCGGCGCTGGTGCGCAAGTATTATGGCTTGTCAAAAGCCTGTTGTTCGTTGTATTCGACACGGTGTCATCTAGTCGATCGCAGGTATTGCGCTTACCGTTTGCCGTAAGCGGCATGGTGCCTTTTTGCAAAGTGCCTGATTTTGCTCAACAGGTGCATAAAATATTTTTAGGTTTTCATTCGATACGTATATATGAACAAATTTACGGCATGCACAATTACAACAGCTCATTTATAGACACAAGTTTATCACCAATACAACGAGTAGTAAAATCTTTGCAGAGCAACCTTTTAGTGAATGTGAACTGAAATGTTTTGTCAATTAGTGTTGAATACAATTCTGTAGTATGTTTCGAGCGTCGAATACTGAAATCTTTGAGCACTACCTTCTGGGTTCGGTCGGTCAACACCAATTTAAATTTGTCCTCCGAAAGTACCTTCAGAAAAATAGACTCTTCAAGTTCTTTGCCATGTTGCTCGCTAGCATAAATTATACTGTCTTTGTCTGAGTAGAGCACTTTAGATGAAACCTGCAACAGTATGTGCTTGCTGCAAATTTGCTCATATATATCTGTTTACAAAGACGTAGGTCTAGTTGCGCATAGGTAGGTATGTAACGCGAATACGTACAAAAATTTACCTTTTCCATTAGTGACAGCAAATGTAATCGGGCATGAGAAGTTGTAAAGCATGCGATCGCAATGTTTGAAAATGGTGCAGGGGTTTCCATCTCTTTTCTATGCTTGCATTCGAGCAGCATCATGTTGTCACCTGTCATTTCACTGGGTCCGAAACAACTTTAATGAGATCGGGATACCTGTCTGCATATTTGACTTTGTTGAAATTTAAATTTTGATCAAATTTTCTCCCTAAAAACAACAAACAAACTTATGTAGGTTTCGTTGCATTCATGTATGCATGCAAGTTAGTCGGGAAATGTTTAACAATACTGCTAACTCTTGTGGAAACTTAGACACAGGTACTTACACAGACTGTTTAGAGTGAGCTTGGAAATGGTTCGCACTCCGGAATTTTTGGTCATGTTGTCCATATTCAGAACAATACCTTCGCATTCCTTCCATAAACGAATGAACATCTCTTTTTGGGAATCTGCGCTACAGTCGTGAGGAAATCCTGAAGCTTCCGTTTTTAATTTTAAATACGTATTAATGTAATCGTTGAAAACATTCGAAGAGTGCTCCTCAAAATTCCAGACTTCATATATTTCTATTAATGTATAACCAAGCTGTATTGCATAGAGAACCTCTGGGCGTATAACTTTGAATGTTTCCTGATTTTATCAGGATGGGTTCATCCAGTTATTCCGAGGGTGTTTTCACGTAGGAAATTTTGCCGAACAACCTCTGATACAGCGGAGGCAATAGTACAACAGTTGACAAACACATCAACATGACTCGTATTATAAAATATTTCACGAAACTTTTTACACCATAATTCAAGAACGATAACAACATCGATACAGCACTCGATTAGCGAAGACTTGAAATTGTACAAATGGCTCTTGTACCTCTCTGATTCCTTATGATGGCATAATAAAAATTCCTTTTCATAAACCGGATCATTTTCTTCGGTTCAAAGCAATCCACTACAGTCCTTTACAGTGCTTGGTTTCAAAGTTTAAACATTTTGGTAAATTTCTTAGCGAACAGTTAATCAAATTATAACTGTCTAAAAATCTCACGTTACTTCCTACAATTAGCTGCATAAATTTAGTTCCTTAAAAATTACGTTTGTGGGTACGATATTTTGTTTGTACAACCAGCTCATAATGAAATATGAATCAAAACCTGAAAGATAATGTGCAATGTCAATGAATACAGTATGAGAATGTTTTTTAGCATTCTCAAGCAAGTGTGATGAAGCTTTCGACACAATCTAGGCCGTAATACACATTGTATGGCCCAGATTCCTCTTTAGACAAAAGAAGATTGGCAGAATGCTTGCCAGTGTCCTCGTCAGTCATGGTTTCAATATAAAAATAAATATATTTAACGGACTTTGATTTAGCAGGGGGAATTGGTTTCATGTAACACATGTCCTACAGAATCACACCAGCAATTGCATTTAGTACACTAACTTTTACCACAGTTGTGGTTGTCCAGCCTGTTACGCTGTATGCGTCGGTTACATGCGTTACATCTTACAAATTTTTTGCACTGCTTTATTTTCGATATGGTTAGTAAGACAAAGATCAGAAAAATACATAATGTTACAGTACACGCATATCATATCCATGGTCTTAAAACTACGATTTTTGCAACAATTATCGAAATGGTTTGAAGCACATTGTACAGAAATATTTTCTTCCAAAGAAACCTTTGGGTGATCTAATAACATCGTAATGCTGTTCATTGAGAAGTAGGTACAAGTATAACTGCTTGTCTCCTTTGTCCCCCATGTAAACAATGTTTCCCATACCATCGAAAACCACGATTTGGAAATCAGATGACAATGTCTGTTGAAATTGTACTGATTCAGGAACGCCTCGAGTGGCATTTAGAACAACACAACTGTTCTAATACAACTCGCTTAATCGACTACTGGTATTGCTATTAAGCCCCTTGACGATATTATGAACGCTTCCAATCTTAGGATTGTTAGTAATGTCAATTGCTGTGAGCAATGCTACCCTTAAACAATTACCTGAAACTGAAATCGACACGATGCTACGCTTAGTTTTAGAAAATGCTTGAAAATTCCCTCTGTTGTCGGTTGTAGGTCTTCCAGAACCTGGTTCAGGAAACTGAGTATGTATTAAGTTAATTGCAAGCCCATCACTTAAAAACATGCGTTCGTTCGAATTCAAAGCACTCTCAATCTTATCTAAACCCACTTGTAGAGAAAAGTCTGTCATTTGATATATGGAATACTAATAGGGTAATTTAGGGTTGGACTCTCAATGACTAGCCGGAAATAGTCATGATTTTCGACGTTTTTAGTAGTAAAAGCAGATTTCTGCCAAAACGTTTTCCGTAGCAGCGATAATGTCTAAATTATGGAAACGTATATTATAGTCAAATATTTTAGTTTTGAATTTTTTACTTTGACGTTCTTCTACAGTCGTAATAGTTAAATACCTTGTGACCTTACTTGTTGCTATCCTTTGTGGAAGAGGAAACTGAACGTCTTCATTTATAAGTCGATGGCATGCCATCAGATTCAGAGCTACGCTTAGTTTTCTCCATTGTCTGGCACTGCTGTGGAGCGGACTGCGGTGCGCACTGGAACTTGTAGGTGGCTTTATACCCTTTGATTCATTGAAACTTAATCATAAGTAGGTAATGTGGTGTTCAAAATTTATTCTGAGTTTGCTTGGAATCACTACGCAACTAATTCAATTATTACATTTTAATGAAAACATTACAACATCATTAAACCGTTATAATGTTTTCAACTGAATGAAAAATCTTTAAAATTTTGTACCAAACGTTTGCTATTTAAGTGGTGCTCATTTTTGCGTAGCACCAGTTAGTTTGATAGAAAGCAGTTACAATGTCTAAGCGTGTTGATCAAAGTATGCTTGAAGCAGCTGCTAAATGTCCTCGCAGTTCAGATAATCGAGCTGTTCCTACCGTTGCTCTGAAACGTCACGATGCTACTGTTAGTCGTTCACTTTTTGAGGACGAACCGAAACAACAGTTTGAAGAAGAAGCAGTCAGGTTTGCTCTTCTAGAAAATTACGTTATCGTTAGCTCACGTGAAGAAATTCCAAAACGAAAAGGTGTCAAAGCCGTTAGACCAATTTTTGTAAACAACATTTCGAGTGGAAGTCTCGTTGACATTCGATATTTCTGCCCATTAATAAATTTATCAAAACCCACTACCTTCGAAACGAGCGTGGCGAAATACTGGTCAAGACAACTAGGTGTATTGCCTTAAATCTAACTGAAGCGAAAGAAACTTCAAAAGCTATTGCTAAAATAGTTAACTCTCTTGATAATCTTGATAACACGTTAATTAATTTTTAGTTTCCTTGCACTATAATCTATAAGAAGAACTTGTACATTAATTTAACCTTCATTGTGTCTATGCCAGTAAATTAAATGCCAGCTAAATTACTTCCTACCGATTCATGTTCAGACAGCATGGCGACAGCAGTCAACGTGCTTTGTTTGATGTCGGTGATTCTGTTCGAATTCAAGCAAAGAAAGACCCATTTACACGGGGTCACAATATGACATATAGCAAGTCAATCTATAAAATTGAGAAAATCTTACACACACCCTGCAACATGTCGTTTGAAGGACAAAAATAACGCTTTGCTAAATCGATCATTCTATGAACGAGAGTTAGTAAAAATTCCTAATCCTGAATCTCAGCAAAACGTTACATTACTTGAACCTCCGAAACGAAGACGAATATAATTATTTTTACGACGCAAAGTGTATATAAATGAACTAACCTGCTTTATTTAAAGTATATATCAGCATGTTTTTGAATTATGTATGTTGCTCCTTCCATAAATAGCATGGCAAAGTATGCTTGTATTCCTTTCAAACTGCTAGGTGGTCGTACGCCAAAGGGTGTGAAAAGAGGTAGAACTAAAAACCTAGAGCAGGAGGAAAAATTAAAAAAGGATCCGTATAAAGAAAGGTAAAACGACTAATATTTTTTGCGCTATAATAAGCACAAAGTATCCTTTCAAACAATGTCAAATAACGTAAGTTTAAGCAAATTACTTGCACACAGCTGCAATGTTATCAGCATGGCCTGGGGTGAAGCTCCTGTTTATCAGCGAGCGATTGAAGAAACTATGTTAAAAGAATTTACTATCATGTCCCTGCTTCCAAATTCGAATAGTTCTACGTTAACTTTTCGACTTTAACGCGATCCAAATTGGTGTGTTGAACTCAATTCAATTTTCTTTCTGTTAGACATTAGAGTTCTAAATGCTAAACTTGATCCTATTGATCCTGTTGATAATGTTTCTACGTGTAACTTGTTCGGAAACTCATTGTTTTTGGACGTTGAATTAAGTCTCAACAATATAAAAGTGACCCCTGATGCATCAAATTTTGCTTATATAAACTACGTTTTAGGTCTTACAAACATAGCGAAAGTAATGAAATAGTCTCTATATTGCAACCCGCACTGTATTATAGATACGGACTACATGTTTAATGATTTGAATCAAATGAGGGGTTAGTTCAGAGACAGGCATTCATTGGGACCTTACAAACTTGTAACTTATATGTTAAACGATTGAATTCGGTTTTTAACAGCACCTGATGTCTGCCAACAGACTGTGAGCTTCAGTTTAATCTTTCACGACAGCAGCCCGATTTTTGTCTTGTCGGTAAAGCTGATAAATGTTATACAGTTCAAATCGACAAAATTCAAGTTTTTTGTCATTACCTCAAACCTACTCAGCAGTCTATAACTGAGCAAAACAGGTATCTGTCAGCTTCAAAATGTATTGTTCCTACATTGCGACACACATTGTATGAGCATGTGATTCGTAAAAATGACACAACACATCAGTGGACTTTAATTCCCGCTGGGAGTTTACCTAAAACTTTATGAGTTTATGGTCAGAAAAGAGGCTATCATAAAGAGTTTGCCATTACTTACTTTTGAATGTTTGGCGGATTAGGATATGCAAACAGAAACATTGACATTCCCTATTTGGACTTTGCTGGAGGCTATACTGTATGGATTGCTGACTTGACACAGTCAGGTTCCAGCGGTTGTACCTCATATGGAGAGTCGCCCGAAAATGGCTACATTAAGATGAAGTTACAATTTGAGAAACCGGTTGCTGCCGATACGGTTATATACGCACTATGCGAAGAGTGTACTAACTTAATCTTTCAAAGCAACCGAACGCCAGTCTACTCCAGCTGAATCATACGTTTAGTCCCTCACCTTCCTTCCCTTCCCTTGTGGGGTGGTGGGGTGGGTAGGGGCGGCGACAAGAAACTCGCTGAAGAGCTGCGCTTTACGCAGCCTTTAAGCTTGCTTACATTTGCTGTCATTTAAAAGAAATGTTTTATGGAATTATGTGTATATATTGTATGTATGCATATTGTTAATAAATGTACACCACAAACATGTCATTCTTTGTTAAGCGTCTCGAAATTGATCCTGGGATTTTAAGACCAATTCTCGAATTTTACTTGTTGGAGGGTCAATGTCCGGCAAGACACAACTTTGTTTAAGACTTTTGAGTTAAAATTGCTTCACACAAGACTTTGATATAATGTTATTCTGTTTTGACGCATATCAACCAATTTACGAAAAATTTAAATACACTTTGAGTAATGTTTTTCACAAGGGGTTACCCACTGAGATAATAGAAGACGAGGAATACTGGAAAAACGGTAATGACTGTCTGATTTTCGATAACCTCCAGCACGAAGTCATCAATTCAATTGAGTGCATGCGATTGTTCACAATCTACAGTCACCGCTGGAACATTACAGTTATTTCGCTATTCCAAGGTTTATTCCTCAAAGGGAAATGCAACGTAATAATATATAGGCAAATGAATCACATGTTTTTATTCTCGTGTAGGAGTGACCTGCGGCAAATTTATACATTTGCACAAAGTGTTTACCCAACTAAGGCGAAAATTTTCATGGACATCTATGAACGGGCTATCAGTGAGGTGCCTTTTGGGTTTTTGTGGGTAAATTTCTTCCATTCCCAATGACCTGAAACAAACTATTTTTTGCCTTCAATTAAAGTGTGAATATTTTTGAACATTTTGGTTTCTATAAGTACTTGGAATTGCCAGAAAGTTTACATTGTTAAAAAATATGTCCGAAGTTGTTAAAAATAACATAAACAATTCGGAAGTTTTGTTGAATTTGACAAGTAGGGCAGAATTGAAACATTTACTGGAATCTAGTTCCTTGATCAAAACTGTCACAGAATTAGTATTTAACGTTTAAATCTGACGTCAGTTTTTTCAAAAGTTCAAACTTCTCTCGCGTAGGCTTGCCAAAAACTCAACAAGCTCAGCAACAAAAAGAAAACTTTTGCTAAAGAATCAAAAGTGTTTGAAGCGACTCATCAAAGCTACCTTGCATTTTGTCATAAGCGTTAACTAAATGGATCGCAGGTATTACTTGGTGCACGAAGGTGTTATGCCTCAAATTCCTGAAAATGCATCAGAAGTTGAAGTAAAAGCTGGCGACATCCTCAGGTCCAATGACAGTTTGTCTGATAAAGCAGCAAAGCTGATTGAAATTGCAAAGCCCTTTGTTGAAACAAGCAACTCGAATAATTTCAATGATATCCTGAGTTTGTTTCTAAACAGTATCAAGGAAAGATTAAGATTGTTTTACATTACTTGAAAAATGCGTCCCTACATTCGGACGGCAGTTTTAGTGTTAATGGACAAACATTTTCGTCAATTGTGGATTTGGTGCGATATGTTGTCATCCCGTACGACGAAAATGTGCCTGAGGATGGACATGAGTTTCTCACTTTTTTGAAAACTCTACATATACCGCAAACCGTTGTTACAAAAAAACAGCAACTACCGCCGCGTTGCAATAAAGTTAAGTGGAAGAAATAGTACCATTGTCTAAAGTTATTTTGCATTTTTACACCTTCGTTTTCTTCTGCGATAATCATCCATTTGAGGATAGCCGTTCAAAGACAACAACGGGTATTTGGATATTTGCTGCTGTATAGTGGACACGAAGTGCCGTGTTTACAGCAAAAAGTTCCGACCAATTTCACATGTATACATTGCTCGCTGGTGTTGACATTACAGCATGACATTGATCTATGATTACACACTGTAGTATTAGTCGATTTGTCAATCCCATGATAGCAGCAAAAGTGATCGTTGCCAATGAGATCTATGTGTGGATTTGCAAATAAGGAATCAAAGCAACCACAACTTAAATACTCCAACGACAAATCACGCTTGGGTAGACTATACCTTGTGTATCATAGCTGTTACTTGTCATGCTAAGTTCATATATACCAGTACATCTGTGCTTACATTTATTCAATGGTGCTGTTTTTAGCGTGTGGCAGCCATGATCTTGTGTTCCATGACAGTTTTGTTTGCTCAACTTATGATTCGATACATTTGCCAATGTTTACGAAATTGCTCAGTGTTTATATCGGTGTAAAGAGGCTCTCTTGGGCACATCACGCTGTAAGTATTTGAAATTAGAGTGGGCCACTCGTTTTTAAAATATACATAGGGTAGAGAGGGATGTGACCTAACTTGTATTTGCCTGTGTTTCACAAACTGATATACCTGCGGCAATAAGATCCACCACGACTTAGTAACTTTTGAATTGTTCGAAACATGTGGTGTCCATTGCAAACTGGGCAGTAGTTGTGGTTTGCGCTGTGAGATGAGGTGTTTCCTTTCTAAAATAGGAAACATCCTTGCTCGAAAGTTTTCGAGTTAAACATAAACGGCAAAATTATTTATCATTGCTCTTACATTGTAAGTTAGTAAGAGTATTTTTCAATGAAGTAGCAGCTGCATTCCAGTCGAAACATTGAGGCACAAGTAAATTACCGTTATCCTCGACAGTTATTTCAATAGTATCCGTTTGCACTTCCTTTGTTTGAAGTGTTGCAACTTCTGGGGCATCGTAGTCGTTCAATTGGTACAGACTGGGTTAATTGCCCGACTACTGTTGCCGTCAGAGGTGCTGAATTGAGTAACAACAAAAGTTGCAAACGTGAACACGGATGCTGGGGAGTACATAACGTTGCTTCCTCCGGCAAAGTGTCAAAAACATATTAAACACTACTTCAGGATCTGTGGTACTGGTCAGAAAGCTACTATCGTCATAAGTAACTTGGCAATGGTTTTGTGTTTCAGGAGTTGGTGAAAAGTTTTTCCGACTAGCCATGGTGTTTTTGATACTGGTGATGGTCTGCGTTACAAACGTTAGTGTTGTTGCTGTTATTATTATAATAATCTATGTTACAACTTAGCTATATAGGTGTACTCCCTGTAATTTTGTACAGATTCATGACAAAGTGTAGTTCAAGGAGCTATTGTGTGGAGAAACTCTCTATAGATAGATTTAGCTGTTTGGAAAAAATCGTGATTGTTAATTTTTGAACAGCGAACCGTTTTTCTAGGGTTTTCGTGACAGCATCTGTTGATAAAGTCTTTTGTGCTCTCCGTTAGAGTAGCAACGTTATGTTGCTTTGATCTCAGTGAATCTTTGTGTTTTAATTGTGCAAGGTGTGTTGTGCAGCTTCTGCTTTGTCAGCTTTGATCATGTGTGTGTTTGTTTATATTTATTTTGATTTATCGTTTTCAATATGAAATGAAAAGCGGTGTCATGTTAGTCTCAAGTCTTATGCTCGCCCCTGCTATTTGATGCGGTTAAATTTTAGCAGTACATCAACCACGTCGCCTGTTAATTTTCCCATACAGCGTCGTTCACTATTTTAGTCCGTCGGTCCCTCTTGTTACCACTGCAGTGACGTCTCATTCTCTGTCTACCTCTACAAGCGCTCGTCGTAGTTCAACCATGCGTTCGACGTAGTCTAAGACATCCCAGTGTACTACTACTATTCGTGTCAAAACATCGCCGCCTATTACTAATTCTACATCTCCAGTTATTTCGTTGTCTTACAGCTCCTATCCTGTCAGAAGTACGACTACGCCTAAAACAACGGCAGTTAAAACGACGCCGACGTCGTTGACATCGAGTACGCTGCCTACTGGTAGAAATGTCGCAACGGCTGCAATGATTGTAGCGTATCATCCTGGTACATTAGTCGAATCGTCTCTTGGATGCCTTATTGCAGGCACATTGATTGGATTGTTTACAATGTGAGTTTGTCTTTTAGCCATAGTTTAGTTTTAGGTATGTCTTGCGTTGCTGCTCACCTCTTGTAGTTTTTGCAAAATTGATTTTCCATGGTGGGTTGATACTGAATCCCACTTGTCGTTTGATGTTTAACCAAAAAAATTTTCTGATCAGAAAGACGTATCGCTTCGTCTATATTAAAGTTACCAAGCAAAATTGATTACTATCTAATGTAAGGTTCATTTTGTTCAGGTTAATGATTAATCGTCGACGCTTGGCAAGATACAATGCCGAAAGGATGAGACTCGGTACGCTACCTTAAAGGCAAACGCTTGAACTTCCTGAAATACAATGTATTTCTTCGTGGGTTGAAAGTGAACATGTATACAAGGAGCCTGATTATGTGCGCTCTCATTTTGCCACTGACAGCAGCATTAGCGACTCGGAGCTTAGTCCATATCAGTCCACTACACAATCTCTGGAAGATATTACATTTCGGTCAGTGCTTGTGCCAAGTAATTAGTCAAATGCCCCCCGTTCCAACACTTGCTCAAAACGTTTCTTTTCTTAAGTTAATTTCTTTTTGTTTAAATTGCAGCATCAGCACACAAAGTCCGTTCTCTGAAGCTTTTGGTTCTCGCGTTTTAAGTCCGGAATCTAAGCTGTGAGAAAGGTTTTTTGCTGCAATTTACTTTTCATTAATACTTTACTATGTGCGACCGATCCTATCTTGCTAGTTGTGTTAGATTTTGGTTATTTGCAGGTGTTTGAATGTGTGTGAGTGGTGTTATTTGCTGTTCTTTGTGTATAGCTTCGTCGTTTTTTTCATTCACTGATTACTGTCTTCGCATTTTCTCGGTTGTATTAGTTGATTTTTCTTTGTCAAACGACTATTTATTGCACTTAGTTTATTAATTACGATTTGCACTAAGAAAAACTATATAGCACGCTAAATTTCAGTTAGTACACTGGTAGGTAAGCAGAGGCATTTGTTGTTGTGTTTATAGTACCTTAAATACAATTTGCATTGAAACAGTCAAAAGTACACTAATTTAGTAAGTACATATGTAGTAATGCATACTGGCAAAGCTTTACATATAGATGTACTAGCTTAAATTCCGTGCCTCATAGAGTGTTTCAACGCAAATTGTAATTAATAATGTACTATAAACGCGCAACGACAAATGCCTCAGCTTACCTACCATTGTAATAACTCAAATATAGCGTGTTCTAAAGTTTTTCTTAGTGCAACTCGTAATTAATGAACTAAATGCGACTAATAGTTGTTTGACAAAGAAAAATCCGCTGATACAACTAAAAAAATGCGAAGTCATTCTCGTCATATTCTTTCTAAGACGCTAATGTAGCCGATGCGATGCACAATCGTGTCAGCTGCATTATCCTCATGAAAAGAATATGACAAGAATCGTACAGTAACTCATTTTGGTCACGTTTGCATAAGTACCGACCACAGTTGTGTGACGGTACTGTTGCAAAATTGGTGACCTTTTCAAGTAAATCAAACACGAAGTACTGTTGAACCGACCGCCATTTCCCTATTCATCGCATATATAACCTGTTCAATATATTTTTATGCTATTTATTTCAGAACTCATCCACGTGTAACTGCCTCTACGCCTAAGGATGCTGGCGAAACGAGTGTAAGCGTACTAAGCAACGTGTATTTTGGCGAACCGAGCAACGAGCGTGACGTTAATCCTGCACCTATCATTGAGGCGGACCCTAAACCTTCGACATATGCAGCAATTGTCTCCGAAACGTCTGTTACGCCAAAGCGCAAGAAACCTGGCCTGCCCTTGCAAAAACGTTTCTCTGCACGTTTAGCGAAGAAAAGTAAGACTGGTGCGCCGGAAGCTAGTACCCAGTCGCCATGCTTTACTTGTGATCAGTCTAAATTTTGAGGTCGTGTGGATTTAGAGCTTATGTATATGAGCTGGCAACCTGTATATAATTTTGTACTTTTATACGTATATACATTTAGCAAAGAAAAGTAAGGCTAGTGTGTAGGAACCTGGTTCTCAGTATTGTTGAATAAGCGAAGAAAAGCAAGGCTAATGTGTCAGAACCTGGTTCCCAGTCATCATGTTTCATTTCATTTTGTACTTTACTGTTTTGCAAAGTTGGCGTTATTTTTAAAGACGAAAAAATAAAAATTGTAGCAATGGGTGTATATTTGTTTTGTAAAGGGTTTTTGACGAAAATTTAAAAACAACTAGCGGGAGAGAGGAAGGGTAAGAATAAAAATTATGGCCGAATCTGCTGAAAAACTTTAGTTATTTTGTATTTTGTTTTGAAATTTCTTTCCAACGCCAAAATGTATTTCGCTTTTCTCGGTTCGTTCAGCATAAATGTCCAACTAGATCCTACTTATGTCGTTGCTAAGAAAGTTGCTTTTATCGTGAGGGACCAAATTTGTGCTGTTTTGTGCTTACCCAAGCTTGATAGAGCTATATTTGTCTAAATACGTGTATTGTGCTCTTATCAGTATGTACGAATATATGCACTGTTATGTTCTATATTGTTTAATTTTGTACTGCTTATGTACATTGCTTTTGTAAATTCAAGGTTTGACACACTCAACCAAAAAGGAGGGGTTTGAAATTTCCATTAAGTTAGTTGCGGTTAAGCCTTGCGCAGAACATTTGGCGTTAGTCAGAACCTATTTCTGTCACTAATGTATAAGTTATAATGCTTGTATTTTTGTCGCTAAATGTTTATTATGCATACATTAAGCGGGAGTAAGGGTAGGAGCAGGAGACACTTTTGGCCAAACGGGCTGAAAAAACTTTCCGCATTAAATTTTTCCATTTTAACGGGTCTTTCCTTAACAACCAATAACGGTACAAGTATATAAATTGAGACGAGCACCCTAGTAAGAAGTATAATTGAAGGCGGATATTGCGTTAAAAAGCGGACAGGAGAACACATTTGTAGGCCTTAATTGTAGAATAAGTGATGGGGCTGGGACATAAGTTATACTGCCAAACGCGTACCTACAAGTTTGACGTTTTGATGATGCCACAGTGGGCGCGCGGATGGGCGAGGAGAGAATTGCAAGCCTCAATGGCTGATTATTCATTCTAGTTAGTTTCCATTTAAAATGCTACATAAACTTCAAACGTCAAACTTCAAGTATGCTGAAAAATGTACCAACTTACAATTCTGAAGCAACTTTTCTCAAGCAAATCAACCACCACAAATCTAATTGTAAATCAAACCAGAAAAATATTGAAACTGATGTTTCGGTCAGACAATGCAGCCTTTTTAAACTATGATTTTGGTGAAAATTTTGCTAACTTTTAGTTTCTAGATTTTCGTAAAATATTTTTAAGGTTTTGGTACCCGGTATTTCGATTGTTTATGTTCGGTCCCTAGCGCAAATTTCTCTTAGCAATGTCGCTTTTCCCAGAACTTACTTGTTTGCTATTGTTATCTTTCTTCAAATTTTGTGTATACGTAAATTTTCAAAATTGTTTATTTCTAACGATAACAATTTTCACTGTTCAAAGTTCGTGGTTGCGCCTTTGTTTGGCACTAATAAGACGTGCAATGTTTATCTAAGTTTGACTGTTAAGAGTTCACTCGTTGCTTTTGTGCCTTTGTTTGGCACTGACAACACGTGCGATATTTACAAATTTTTATTTTGGTTGTTATTGTTAGGTAGGTACGTAGCATGATCACTTAGGGTTTATATATATATCAGATCCCAAAGTGTAGTTTTTGAGTGTATTTTGCGTTTGCTGGCTTCTAGCGGTCTTAGAATGTTTAATGAATAGAAGGCTATTAACGTTCCAAGGTGTTTGTGAAATAGGTACTATATATAGTTTGGGGTAATTGTGAATTGCGTGTGTTTTAAGGAGGGTGTGACCTGAAATTTAAAGGTTGATGTACCCTAACTGGCCATTTCAAGTGTGATTTGGGAAACATGGCGCGTATAAGAACGTGAGCAGACACTAAAAAGTTTCTTACTTAGGTCTCTAAATTCAAACGGTATTACAGTATATAAGGAAACTCTGTGCAAGGGAGCGGCTGTGGTTGCCTTTATTTTGTTAAAGGTGAACGCTCTATTATAGCTTTTGTGACTTCACCGAAAAACATCTGCTGCAATTTATGTGAGAGAATCGTGATTCATAAAGTAAGCCATACGTGGTACTGTATTAAAGGTAGTCATAAAGTATCCAGAACACAGGTATTATACAACGGCGGCAAAGTATGTCTCTCATTACAACGAATATATCTCACATCGGACAAGGCGTCTTGGTCACAACAGAGCTCTCAATCTGTTACGAAGAAACCTACGCTATGGAACACTTCACCTTGCCGATAACCGTTGATGTCGACTATCTTTCCGCGGAAGAAAGACGGAGTTTAAGGTTCGTGAATATAACCAGTAATTGTAAACCACACCGCTTCAAATTTATCGGCATAGTATGTATCATAGAAATGAAAGCGGTCCAGAAGTCAATTTTTGCATTCAAAGTTTAAGCTGTTTCAATAAAATTTTCATCTTGCGTATTTATAACCGAAACCTGGTCAATTGAAAGTGGTCCTTTCAAAAAGTGCTAAGTTCGATTACTTCATTTCAGCTCTAATAATGCTTTGAATGGGAACGGAGCTGTTCACAGTAATTGATTAAACAGTTGGGAGGAAGTGTTTGCTAGTATAATCAGCCGTCTACCCAGTGTTTTTGGAGACATATTTTATTGGAGAACGTATATGGGTTGTGGATATGCATGTTCCTAATTTCCGTGTTTTGGAACAGTACTTTATTGAGTAGCTCGTGCGTGTATCATTCACTGTGGTGTACTCCAAGACAGCGTCGATACTGTACTGAATCGACTTAGTAGTTTTAGCCAGAATTCGTTTGCTAGTGCCTTATATCGTTCTGTCGTGAGTCAGAAACAGTAATTGGTGCAGCCAGATTTGCCGAATACATTACTACCTCAGAATAATCTTTAAAACCTGCCATGAATGTTGCGGGTTACTGTATGTATTTGTTGTTTCATAGGAGTAACAGGTACGTAGTTTAGTTTTGAACTGATTTAAATCCCAGATTTCAATATACTACTGCTATAAAAGTTTGAACCATCGAAACAGGTATATATACATTACCAGTTTTCTGCAGCCACAACTGTTACTCCTATTCCTCATGGCTAATAGTGTCTTGATGGAGTGGAACTACAAATATGCTTAATTTCCGTTTGATTGTTACGTACATTATGCATCATCCACATTATATCTTGTACACTAGGTGCAAAATGAAAAATCTATTCCACAACACCATCAAAATTTTAATAGAAATTTTTATCCGTGTTAGAATGCAACTTTTACACAGCTCAGATATTTCACCTTTATGATAAATTGTAATTTATCACAAATTTGTATAAAACAGGATACCCGATACAACGGCGCCACGCTCTAGGCTAATAAGGTGCCACAATACCACAAAACATTTCACAAGACGCTCATGATTTGCAGCAACTGCAGCGTTACATTTGCAGCATTTATCTAAAAATTCATCATTAAAACAATAAGCTATGTTATATGCCTCACTAGATTTGACACTTGAAATCCTATGATGGATGGCTGGTTCCAACCCTGGCTAACGCTGAGCAGTGCGATGTGCAATACGGTTGAAAAAATGACGTACTAATGCGGATAATATGCTTTTAAATCAGCGTACTAAAATATGTATTCGTTTTCTCAGTTTCCCCTCTATAGTGGACGGTGATAACCTCGGCATTGCGTAAGCGTAACGCTCCATTTAAGCCGCAAAAAAATTTATAACTTGTAGTGGTTTCAAAATCTCAGCAACACTGTAGTGAGAGGCCCAAATGACAGAATAGTCTCATGCGAATCAATCACTAATCTCAACGTCGTAGCTATTGTTCAATTTTGTTGGAAATTTATATGGCCGTATGATCAAAATATAAAAAGCACTGCCACTATTACAAAGGTGTTGCTGTTCAACTACACCTGAACAGCCAACCAAACCAAAAGATTCTTGATTTGCTGTTTTACTGGCCCCCAAATACCACATTCCTTATTAGACCCATCCTGTTCTTTGCATTACCTGAAATTTTACCCATAAAACGTGGCCAATAACCCTTTGCTTACTGTACTAAATTCTTTACCCCTAAAATTTGGCCAATATCACTTTGCTTACTGTACTGGATTCTTAAAACTCAAAAATACAAATGTAAATAAAAGGAAGCCCAGTTCCACTACTGATGAAAAATTTAACGTGCTCGTCAGTTGGCTTAGTACAAAACGTTCTAATGAAACAGTTCACTGCGTGAATTGATATCTATCAAAATGTCTACTTAATGTTATATAAGGAAAAGTAAGATGGAAATCCTACAAATGCACAAATACGTTTTCTTGCCACACATGGAATTGATAGTGCACATTGTCGTCTGTAGTGGAATTGAAATTTCATTTATAAATTTATTTATGTACGTTGATAAATTTAACATTTATTTTAGGATGTAGTGGAATTGAATTTATTTTGAAAATTATATTTGTGCACGACGAAATTATTATATTTAGTTGCACAATTTATGAAATTGCTATTTTTGCGTACACGATATCAATTTGAGTGACAAAAAGGTCAACTATAAATTCAACGGTGTTGCGGTATTGAGCAAAATGATTTTTTGCTCATTCCATGAGTGACTAGGTGAATTGATATGTCAGTGCTAGAATTGATTTGTCAAAAGTGGACGCCCGAAAATAAATTTCTGATTTTGCACCTAGTGTACAAGTTTTAATGTGGATGGTGCATTAAGTAATAAAAACGAAACACACAGATCTATTCAAATTTCAGGTGTAATTTTGAAAACTGGAGAAATCTTGAGTTTTTAGAGTCGCGTCAAGTATATACTATTAGCCATAAGACATGTATATAATTTGCTAAGAGGTATTTGGGCTAAAAGAGGCAATAGCCCAAAAGAATACGGGTAAAAAACAAAAAAAAAACAAAAAAATGTCCTAAAATTAAAAAATGCCCAAAAAACAAAAAATTAAAATGCCCAAAAAGAATTAAACAGTGAAAATACAAAAAAAAAACAAAAAATAAAAATGTCCAATTATTTATTTTGTCTCGTATTTATAATTATTGTATGTTTATTATGTACTGTAAATGACAAGGGAGAAAAAACTTAAATAGGGGTCAAAAATGTTTTAGACATTTTTAGCTCGGTATTTGCTTCTAACGTTAATATTAAATGTTTGGTTTTGTATTATGTGTATTTGGCGCCATGAGCACTTCGGTGCGAGCCATATTTGTGTATTGTGTTTTTATTGGCGAAAAAAGCACTTCGTTGCGAGCCTGCTGGCAAAAAAGCACTTCGGTGCGAGCGAAATGAGCACGCTAGAAGCAAACACCTGTGCAGAAAAATATATATTTTTCTTATTACAATGATATGTATTTGTGGGCTTTATCGTGTCGTTTACATAGTATATCTACTAAGCAGTGATCCAAGTTTAAGTAAGCGCACGACTAAGCGTAGCGCGTAAGGTAGTGCATTATTGACTTTAGTAAGGCGCGCGGACACTTCTAAGCTCAGGACAGTGCAATAGGGCTCCTAGCAAAAATTATTTATTCTGTTGTCGAGTTTGTGTGTTTGTAGACAACAGAATAAAATAAGCTTTTTGTTGCGGGCGACAGCAATTTAAAAAAAGCGAGTCCTTGTTGGGAACCTCATGGGTGGCATGGAAGCCCAACACTTAGTTTCAGCTTGGGAACAAGCGTTTATGTAAGCTTTGACATCTAATTTCAGCTTGGAACTGTCGGTTGTAGAAAGAAAATCTTCATATCAAAACAGATTCAAAGTGATCAACGTTCAAAGTAAGTAATCTATTTTTATAATTAGTTTTTATCATGTTTAAGTGTTTTAACGAGCATACCAAATCCGTTTTTGCCATATCCCGTTTGTTTTTACCCAAAAACGTGGCATACCAAAAGGGATGTTTAACTACTGTTATAGGGTGTCGTTATACCACAACTTTTGTTTATAAGTTGTTATGCGTCGTCGGACGGCACCATTGGACGTCAAACGGGATTAATGTACAAAATTAACAAGAGTAGCACTAATTTATTTTATAAATGAAACAAAATAATTCCAGAAGCTTATATGTTTTGGCTTACATCATCAACAATTAAAAAATTAGCTGAAATACCAATTGTCTCAGTCAGTAGAATTATAAGCTAGGTTTTCAAGAACACAATTGAAAAATGGGCACAAAATTACGATGTTTACTTTCAACATTGAAAAAACATCATTCAAATTTTTTGTGCGCAACAGGTCGCCTGTATGGAACAGCGCTTGAAAAAAGCTTAAATTTGTTAATATTTCATTATAATTGCAACAGAATTCGCCTTCGGCTGCGTACAATCCGGATCCGTGTTCCGTCTATAGCTATTCTGTGGCGTTCGGCACCAGAATTTTTCGGCAAATCGTTGTAACCTATTTATCTCCTTCACCATCACTATAATTAGCTTTCTACCCCCATTGGCCTGTAAAACTATCTGAATCATAGAATTATCGGCAACATTTGTTTATTTTGGCACACTGATTACATTCAGTCTAATTTGGAACCTAGAATTGCTAAATACATAACCCATACAACATCCAACATCAGCGCCGTGTTTAGCGCCGCATTACCGGAAGAATTCTTTCACAATATTTTAAAATGTCAAGTTCTCTTTTAATAAAAACAATCATGTCAATCTTTTCGTTCCTTGCAACGTGTGACGTCATTTTACGTAAAATGAAAACTTTAGCCATGTATTTATCTTGAAAATTTTTGACCATTAAATTTGAAAGCCCTTCGTCGTATTGAATTTGGAGATATCTGGTCGCACCTGCTAGCTACCATATGAGAATACCCAAAATCCTACATTTATACGTGAACAAAATACAGATATGTAAACATAAACAAAATCCCGACGAATAATTGGATTTGCACAACAGTTCAAATATAGAAATTACAAATTCGTTTTCAAACGTAATTTTTCTTGTTCATTTCATGTCTCACCGAGTTTCAAAGCATCACAGCTTCCAAAAACTAATTCCACAACAATACAATAAGAATTTCAGTGTACAGTTTCACGTTAGTTCGAACACACGAATAATACCTTCCTTTCAAGCATTGTTTTTGCGTTAAATACATTTTGCCGACATGAATTATTAATTTGCGCTGAATAAGTTTCGCGAAAACCAGCGAAATACGCTATTGGCCCAAAACGGCTACTTCGATAGCTGACCGTCAACGATTTCCAAAGTCTCGGCCTTATCTGCGATATATTGCACCTCATTGCTTGACGCCTTTGACGCGTTGTGTTTTCACTAAACAAAATTCGCCCAAAAATATTGTTTACGCTGAATAAATATCGCCAAAAATTACACTAACAACGCTTTTGGCACCAAAATAACTGTATAGCTAGTCATCATCGGCTTCCATAATCATGGCTTTATCGGCGGCACGTTGTGACTCATTGGTTGACCTCATTTGACTCGCGATGACCGATTCGTAAACTGACAGTGTGACCAGGTAGATGCATAGCAGTATTGGTCCAAATATAGCACCTTCTAGACCCCACCATAACATTCCGCCAGCAATTGACATGCCAGTCAAAAACGGATCACAGAATCTAAAAAAATGGTTAAAAACTAAATAAGAATTACAAAATATACTAATTTATATCCACATTCAGGTCTTTTATAATTTGACAATTTATGTGCATTTTCTTGTTTAACGAAGTCTGGTTAACAAAGACAAATTAATGCTAAAAATCAGTTTTACCGAATACCGAAACCAATGTTGAGTTCTGTGAGTCTGTGGCTGTATTCTCAACTGCGTGTAGCACCTGTCGCCAGTTAGCAAAAAGCTTTCAAACCAGCGTGCAGTGATAGCTAAGAAGCTCGCACTGTGATCATAGTTGGCTAAATCAAATCCAAAAACCTTGTTTAACTTAAACTCTTGTTAAAGAATGGCACAAATCATTTTGGAATATTTTCATGTTATTGGCGTCACCCAAAAAGAAATGGCAGAAAATGCGAAAGACTACGAACTCTTGGGTCAGTGACAAACGAAGATTTTTAATTTGCTGCAAGAACTACGAACCAAGGCTTCTCTTTCAGCTCGGTTTTGCACAAAAAAGATGTAATTTTGATATTTTTTACAGATTTAAGCGTCTCGCTGCCTCCAATGATTATTTTATGCTCAAATTTAAATGTTTAAAAACTTGAAAGCCACCGATCTCTCCTTGTTAATAGGCTTAGGCTTGGGCTTAGTCTTCGGTGCGACAACACAGTTATTTTTGGAGTTCTGTGAAAACCGGCAATTGTGCAACGGCAAACTTACTTGATGCCTGAATAAATTGCGTCGTCGACAAAATAACCTGGGATGTTATGAATCACGAAAATTAAGAAAGCCAAAAACGGTTCGCCACGAACAAGCCATAACTCAAGCATTGCCGGGATTGTGACCAACGGTGTTCCGAAAAATGGAATCGCAGCAAATACTGATGCCAATACTGGAAAAAGAGAATAACCGTGGCACAAGCACCCAACTACGGCCGACATACCAAAATGTATCGGAGCATTTGTGATGTTTTTCTTTTTAACTACTGTAAACCAAAGTTTGAAATTTAAAACATTTATGTCCGAAACACTGAAAAATTTCAGACTTTAAATTTCGGAATTCAAAACGTATCCGTTAGGATACACTACTAAAAGACATAAATGTCTGAAATTTCATGCACTGTTTTAGTCACAAATTTGCTCATTCACAAAATTTTGTAGTCTAAATATGGTTTAATGTAAAAATTAAAACGCCGACAGGGAACCGATTCGCCAGATGTCTTCAATGAAATGGCTGTAGGCTCTTCATTATAATCAAGAATGTATTATGCTTTCAGAAAAAATGTGCAAGCAGCTGCGTCCGCCCCTCCCCACCACATTTATGACGGGGTATAAATGTTACGCAAATAAAAATGCTACGTAGCTCCGTGTTTAGAACAGCGGACCGGTAATCCGTACATCCAGGGTTCGAGCCCCACCGCATCCGCAGCAAAATCTTCGCGAACGGCTCTATATGATACTGCTTAACTTAGAATTACTTGCAACCAGCACGTTTCGGTAATTACAGTGATGCGATGTGATGATATTGTGATATCGCCCCCACTCCCTTAAAGGGATACGGAGTGGGGTCTGGGGCAATCCAAAATACAACGCGCTGCGGTACATTTTGCATACACGCCAAAAATAGAAGTTGCATATCTTGTCAGATTCAATATATACTCTTGCTATAAATAACGTATTCTTAAATATTAATATTGATTTAGGGTGTCTGTTGAGTGGCAACAAATGTGAAAAACGTTGCGTGAACAGATTGTCGAAGATTTTTTGTTCACATACTTCTTCCACTTAGAACAAAATATTATTTCTGTACTATTACATCTTTAAGCATATTTAGATAATTTAAAGCAATATTGTCATACTTTTCAACAAAAAATATCTGGCGAATTGGAATTCTGGAGCCGGATATTGAGTTTTTAAGCCTGAAGCCAGAAATCCGGTCCCACAATAAAGATATTGTAAACTGACCTGTGGGCAAAAAGATCAAATTGACCGCGAATATAGTATGCGTAAGCCATGTAAACATCCCGTAAAAGATTGCCATTTTGAATGTCGCCAAAAATATTCCGCTTAAATAAAAATTAATAATAGTGAAAATGAGATTATTATCTATTAGCTAACTACTCATTTATCGGCTTTTGAGGTTGATAAACAGTCTATTCAAATTCCTTGCCCTCAGAATGCCTTTAATGCTGAAATGAGATTGCTTGTATCTGTAATAATTAGTGAAATAATGTAGAAAGTCCTAATTTAGGCTTAACTAATTATGCAAATTAGCCTGTAGCTAATAAGCGGTTAAAAATTTTAAATCCCAATGCGAGAATAACACCCCAGGATAATTGGCTTTCAAACAAAAAAAGTTTATCAAAATCCGTTTCGCCGTTCCTGAGATTCTTTTCGGATTGACTGATGGACGGACGGACGGACATCCCCCTTTCGACCCCAGAGTAGTTGTTTAGCTTTACAGAACAAGAAATCATCACCAATTTGTTCATGCCACGTATTTGAAAATTGTTACCACCAACAGACACCATAAATCTATATTATTGTCAATAAATTATCCGTACAGTCACAAAATTTCAAGTGCCAATTCCGATTACAATTCCGGTATAAATTTACTGTTCCGATTCGATATAAACCAGTTCCGCTTGGCACCCTGATATGAATATAATATTTGTTTATTACCGCGCAAAAAGTAAAATTGATTATTAATGGCTAACCTGACCGCGTCTTCAATATCTTCACAAATTTTTGCTGCACCTTCTTTGCTCGGACTCAAGTACTGAAGCGCTTCGAGTGGCTTAAATTGTTGTCCACTGGACGTCAATAGACCAATCAAAATCGTTAGAAACACAATCTGCCAAACAAAAAATAACCCTCCAACATTTACTTTTCCACAATTTTCAAAATTTTTAGATTTTAGCATAACTTAAACACAGGATTTTACTTTGAATTAGGGTTGCGCTATACTTGCCCCGCTCGCCGCACACCGCCGGGCCGCTCAGTAAAGTATAACGTAACCCTTAGGCGCTAGAATTACGTTTAAGCTTGTCAGGAGAAGCGTTCAAAGAAACTAAAACTTGTTATGGCCAATGTTCAGTTGGAGGGCATTAATAATGATCATACCAGTTCAGAAACCACGAGATGTGGTAACATAACATTTACAACTAAATCTATCAAGTGAAACTGCCTAAGCTTACGCTGTGAAATACATGAAACATTTTTAATGACAGTCTAGCATACTCCAGTCCAAGACCTCCCTTTGCCTTAGGTTGGCACTATACTGCGTCGCCCGGTGCAGTCCGGCACAGTTCGTCACCATGTAATACCGTACGGGAGTAATTTACGTATGATACGGCACGGCGCCGGACGTCATCAAAAGTATCGCGCCACCTAAGTCTAACAAACGGACGATAAACGATAATCTTCGAATCTATACTAAACAAACCAACGGTTGTTTTACCGTATCGAGAAAGAAATCCATGACAGCAGATCCACTCTCTAGTATCGATCCTACAACTCCGCCGACGCTGCCAAGAACAATTTCAGCATTTTGAACAACAACATTCCATAACGAATTGATTATCTGAAACATTCGACACCAAGGATGCAGTAGGTTATTCTAAAGCGTGTAAAATTGTCTATTTGTATCGACTCGATTAACTTCGTGTCATGGTTTGTATATCGACCTATCTTCTATTACACATGTCCTTGTCCACACAGCGAGCCTATATAGCGATAACCATAGTGATTTGGTCAGCACATATTGCAAAATATATGTCCACATATTTATTTACCTCATAAACAGTCATGAAATTATCGTACACGACGGCAGCCAAATCGCCAGCGGATCCCATTTCTTTCAACTGTGTCATCACATCAAGATGTGCCACTGAAATAAATAATATTAATTTAAAAAATCAAAAAATTAAAAACTTCACTTCAAATTAAGATAAACCTCAAACAAGACTGACCAATTGTCCCCGAGTATAAGTAAGACAGGCCTATGGGTAGGTTTTACGTGTGTAGCAGACCATTCTTTATTCAACTTATATAAACTGTAAAATCTTCTACATATACCTGCGTATAATGTTCAGAGTGATCCACACAGTCTGCTAAGATATTTTGAAGTTCGATTTCTTCAAAAGATCTCGTACCACCCCAACCTCCACCCGTAGACTCCTTACAAGAACACTTAACTTACAAACAACAGTTGCAAACACAACTTCATTCTTGCGACCACAAACCAAAGAACCCAAGATTTATACACGGCCTCAAGTACTGGGCTCGAAGCAGGGGGTGCCGAATCGCACATCTTTATCCCCTCAACAAATATGCTACTGCGTTTACTTCCAGATGCAGGATTGTTCGCAAGCGATAACGACGTTGTTGCATTCGCATTGAACGATGCATAAATTGTATTCAACGCAGATTTGACTTGAACTTCAATCAAATCCGCTTGTGTTTCGTTACCATTTGCAAGCTCAAGGATCTGTAATTGCAATTATACCAACGGTTCTATAATGTCCTATTCACACGTGCAAATTTTTACAGCGAGAGGCTTGTCGCTACAACTTGGAGGTGCGAGTTTTGATTGAAAACTCAGTTATCTGATTTAAGTCCTAGCTATCAGTACTTAAGGGTGAGACCTGCCAATTTCAGTTGCATTAGGTACAACATAAGTCCAAAATTGACTAAAGTCAAAGGTCGAGTTAAGAGTCATATTTCTGCAACCCAACCGCTGTCCCAGGAAACCGGGTTATTACGTTTAGGCAATTTAGGAAAATAATAATTTGACTTATTCAGCAGCAAGCAAATATATACACATATATTTACAGATATATACAGTGAAAGAAACCTCTCGACGCGAAGCGATTGTAACGTCAAACATCGTTTTCGTGGTACCAAAGTAGACAGTGTTGTAAGTTACGACCCTTATTGTTTTGTCAATAAAAAATTTTCCAGCGGAGAGGGTGCGCCCCTATCCTCTAGCTACGTCGCTGGGTCTGTCGGACTCTAACCTGAGAACTAATCCACGTTTCGCCATACTCATGATAGAGCTTTGTCGCCTGGCTGTGTAGCAACTCGGCAACTGACGTATTTGTCAAATTACCATTATCCACACCACCTTGAGCATAAGTCAGCATCCAATTACGAAATTTCACATTATGTTCCATCATATGATTTGCAACTTCCGTTGTTAACGTCACAATGTGCATACTTTCATAGTATAACTGAAAAAAGAATTGCAAGAATAAAAACAACACTGAGCAAACACAAAAACAAAACTGACTAAACTACGGTTTTATGGGTACAAACAAACCGTTCCAGGCGTATCTTTTTTGGTTCAAAATTCGTTCTATTTGATTTCTTGCATCAGCATCAAATCCAACACCGGAAAATTTCCTTCACTCTTGTAACGAAAATATTAAGAACAGACTGCGAACGAGGTATTTTAGCCGTTTTCTTAGCTTGTCAAGTTACGCCCCCACCCAAAAGCGACACTTTCACTTCTAGGTCTCAATTGTATTCTAAAAGCGATGTCATTGATAAGTCAGCATTCCGTTTGCCCAAAACAAACACTTAAAAACCACATTAGTCACTTGCGGTGTCACAATTTGTCGCCCGACAACTCGTCGACCGACAACCTGTAATCCGAAATTTCATGGACTCAACAAAACGTCGTCCATCAGTATGCTTAAGATTAGGCTTAAGCTTAGGATTTTGCTTAGATTTATATATTAATTGGCTTTAGGACACTGTCCGGGCGAAAAGTTGCCGGGCTACGAATTGTCGCAGATTCGTCACTCTCACTAGCTATACACACGAGTTGTTGTTTGAAATTCAAAAACTTTCATGTAACTGAGCTCAACATGGCTAGCAGCCTAAACCCATTTTAGGGACGGGCATATTACGGTTGGTTTCATGTAACTTACAAACGAAACTAAAACTTTTCCAAGGAATAACAGTTTTGTAGAGACAAAGCTGAGTGCCCCATCCTCAGCTCTCAGGCTGTGAGCTCGTAAACCATTAATTCTCCGTTTGTTTATCTGCCAATCAATACAATATAGGACGAGTGAGTTGCCAACTGGGACAAATAGCTGTTCAGAAGACGATAGATACCTGAGCTGCTAAAAAGACACAAAGGCCGCCGAGAAACGCGATCAAAATGAACAGCGCCGTAAGGCTGCCGACCATATCCATTGACGCACGCATTATTGATATCAGCTAAAACAAGTAAACAATATGTATTGCGTAATATTAAGAATTAATCACGTGTATTTTAGGCAAACACGTTAATAACCTCGGTATCAAGCTTGCTTTAATAAGACTGAAACATTAAATTGTGACGACATAAAACATTATTGGGTCTTTTCCGTTATTCCCCCCGATTCCGCATGGTCCTTGGGACCTTAGAAATCGAAATTCTCAAAAATTAATATTCAGACATGAAATGGTCAGGGGAGGTCATGAAGAGCTCCAATTTACAAACATTTTCAAATTTTATCCATTTTTGGGCCAACGCGGGTTTGGGGAGATAACGGAAAAACCGCGACATTCAAAAATAAAATTTCAAAACACAAAAAAGCCTCCTCGTCTACCGAGATAATTTTAGCTCTCCGACACTAATACTGAACTCGCACATATTTATGTTTCCATCATTTAAATGAGCATCGATGAATTATCCTTAGAGATACAAGTTACAATATAGCGAATGCCCGACGAGATTTTGGATAACAAGTTGCCAAGCGACGTACTGTCGTGATAATACCTTCTGGTTGCCAAAGAAACAATACCGAAAATATTAACCTTTTTATCAAGTTGCATTGCATATTTCATAAGGTAACGAATCGGACCCGGAACAATAATTTCAATATCATCTGCGCATTGAATTTGCAAGAGTCGCCACGATTTTCGTGCAATTTTATGCAAATCAAAGCTCAACGCTAAAATATGCAAGCAAAATTCCAACAAAAAATATTAAAAAAGCAAATATTTTTTCTATTGTGAAAACTATTCAAAAACAGACTTAAAGTATGTGAATTATCAAAACAATCCTATTACTCAAACACTATATCAAAAGAACCTGAATGCAAAATACGAAAAATTTCAAAACAGAAACTGTCGCAATTTCCAGCCAAAAAATCTACCGGAGCCGGACGCAGAGTTCCGCTTGTACTCAGCAGGGCGGCGATTGGCGTTGCTTGATCCGCTACTGACTTCCGGTCTGTAGTATGCGGTCTCCGTTGCCCGGTTTAAATGTTGAGAGAAAGGCAAATCCGATCCTCTGCCGAAATCAATAGAGATAACATCAAAGTACTTTTAACAAATTTTAGAATAATTTTCTCAATCTAAAAGGTAAAATTCGATTTAACCTTCGATTTACATAAGGTTATACTCTCCCAGACTAGAATTCTGGCTACACCCCGTGTTATAGAGAGGTCAATTATTTATCGCTGGTAGGATGCAAAATGCCTTTAGTGGAGGCTCACAACGGGACGGTTGCGTGACGTACCGAGTCGTTTCACTCCTGCCACTAGCAACGGGATCGACAAAATCACCAACAAATAGAGCCGAGTTGAAACATAGACGAAAAAACAAGCAATCAAAAGGTACTGAATATAAACAGAATCGTCTGTTAAATCTTCGTCTTCGTCGCAACCGTCACAATCCGTGGTAACTTCGCGAGTTTCACTCCTGTTTCGATCAACATTTGAGTCCTGGTGTTCAGCAACAGGAGTTTTCTTGTGCTCGCTGAACTCTTTCGTAACAGGAGGTACTTTGTCGAATGGCGGAGATTTTTTGGGCAGACTAAGTTTCTGTTGGTCGTTCAAGCTTGAACCGGTGGGTGCAGAAACAACGTCCGATACAGCTGTGTGGTGCTCCTGAGAGCTGGTGGGTTTCTGAACGGTGTTAGTATGGGTTTCAGAACTCGGGGTATCGGTAACTGATAAATGGCCGTTACAAGCAGACTCTGCACGACTACTGTATCCAGTATCGACAGCGGCGGGATCTGAAAAATTTCAATATTTAAAATTTCAAACAACAAACCGGTTTGAGCAAGAGAGTGGTTCGGGAGTCAAACCCCCTTTAACAGTTTTGTCGAGGGGTTTAAGAAACTGTATATGCAGTTAGTTGGTAATACAAGAAATTTCGTTCGACATTGTGGCCAATGAACAGAACACCGCCGCAACCGTCTTGTAAGCATATTTATGAGCATAAGCATAAGCCTAAACATAAAAATGAGCTTATACCTAAGCTTAAGCCTAAGCCTAAGCTTAAGCCTAACCCTAAGCATAAGCAAAAAATCTAAACCTTAAGTTTATTCTATTACAGTCCCGCAGAAAAACGTTCTGCCCCTGATCTTTACATCGGCCAAAATTTTTTAACGAACCTCGTATACAATGCGTCAATGACCGTTATTTGTGACATTGTCAATTATGCACAAAATTTTCAAAATCCGGCCAATTTTGGCCACACATGAGCTAATATACAGCAGCAAAATAATGCAATTTTTAAAGCCGAAAAAATGGAAACTAAGACAAAGATACCGTCTTCATTTAGACGCGAATCAAGCTTCACCGTGTCAGTATCACCCGTTGTAGTGACAGTATTTTCAACTGAAAAACTACTGCCAACTGGCATAGCTTCCGATAGCACTTTAGGTCGAATCCGTTTCCATAAGCTCGCAGTCCGTGGCAAACGGCTACCAACGCCAGCAACATTCTTATCGCCAGCTTCTAAAACAAAATTCTGTCGCAAACGGCTACTAACGCCAGCAACATTCTTATCGCCAGCTTCTAAAACAAAATTCTGTCGCAAACGGCTACTAACGCCAGCAACATTCTTATCGCCAGCTTCTAAAACAAAATTCTGTGGCAAACGGCTACTAAGGCCAGCAACATTCTTATCGCCAGCTTCTAAAACAAAATTCTGGGCACCGAAAGACATAAATTTTGCTGAAAACCTATATGCAACTGTAAAAATTGCAATAATTTTCATTGTATTTTGTTGAGTCTATGGTTGACAAAATTTATGCAGAAAATACAGGTTAAAATGTAAAATAGGAAAAAATTGGTCGAAAAAAAGTGTAAAATACTGAGTTTTTGGAAAACTCCGTAACAAATGGGGAAAATATTGGCTATGATGGATAGTGGAATATTTATGTAGCAACTCGTCAAGTTATTGTCTGTACGGCACTGCACCTATTACTACGGTTTTGTCACGATTGGCATTTATTATTTACTGGTTTGCACACGGAATTATTTTGGGAACTGGCACAATACTGTGTGGAAACTTTAGCGGTGAGCGTTGAAATCGGACTGAGGTTGCATTTTAATCAGGCAGAGGTTACGACAATCCTCAACCGCTGGCGGTCCAAAAATTGTTTTGGGAGCAGGCGGGCATCCGGTAACACCCTGATGTTACGTGCCTACTAACTTTAACAATATATATACCTGTTGCTTTATCACCGATATCCGCATCCGCATCTTCGTCTCCCTTGAGCTTAAGCGGGGTTACACCAAGCTGTTGATGAATTTCGTTCAGTTTCCCTCGGACCGCCGGCATAACACGACTATGACAAAACGATGCAAATCGGTGTGAAGTAGCGGACGTTAATGATTGCAGCCTTTGTGCGGTCCGTTTCAGGCCACGTTTGGCGCCATGCGCGTGATGATGGGGGAATTTACTGAAATTACGCCCAATAGCGAACATCAAAAACAAACAACTCCACATTTATGGTTAATGCTTGCTTAGGCTTAACCTTCAGAGGCTTTTCCTACACATTTAAGATGGTTAAGCTTAGGGAAAGGCTTAGGTTTATGCTTTGGACAAGAAACCACATTCAAGGTAAGGCTTACGCTTTCAACAACGCTTTGCCCTACCATTTAATGTTAAGGTTCAGGCTTACGGAAAGGCTTAGGGTTACGTTTTGGACAAATCTTTCTCTCACATTTAAAGTTACGTCTTCGCCTCGGGCTTAGGCTTATCGTTAGGCATAGGTAACCCTTGACCAAAGTATAAGCCTAAACCTCAAGCTTAAACGTGACGAAAAGCGTACAAAGGCCAACCGAATTTTATCAGTATGTTTCACCATATACTTCCTTATGAATTTTTCCACGTCCTACTACTAGTTCGTTAGCGTTTCAATCCAATCATCACTCGATAACTGCCCAAATATGACAACTGTCCAATGGCTACAAAGTTTGTCGAAACGCACACAAATGCAACAGCCAGCAATGATCAAGCGACTAGCCAATTAACGATAATGTTTCTCAAAAAATTCAGTCTTTCAACTACAATTTCTTGCCTCATTTTATTTCTTCCAACTCCTATTTCATAAGACCGATCTTGAATCGATCATTGCCAAAATACGATAATTATCCAAATTGATCAATTAATTGCTCAAATACAACATCTGGCCAAAATAATTAACAAAATTGAACAATGTTTTGCTTCACAGGTTCCAAAGTTACATGACCTAATTGCCAATTGGTTATAAATGCGAATCACAGTACTCAAAAATACTGGTTCATCGCTGACCACTCACAGGTGTAGCTAAGATTTTGGAAAGGATAGAGGACGTACGCTACAAAAAATTAAGGGGTTTTCTTGTGTTATTCATGAAAAATTCCAAACACTCTGGATTCAAATGCTAAGTAGGTTAGACGCCTAAACACTCTGGTTACACCGTTGGCACTGACCTGATAACTAAAGTAGTCAACGTGGCAACAACATCGCGTTTCCAATAAATCACATACAACGCAACTGTGATTGCTAGGCCAACACTTCGAATCGGGCCGAAATAACCACAAATGTGGCCGATGGCAACCAGCCAAAGGACCGCAGATATCGCCGGATGGCGTATTGTTGAGAACCAAGGCTGTGACCTGATTCGTGGTATAAACGACGATGCAACAATGACAATTAAGTAGACCAACAGAGGCAATAAAACCTAAAAAATGTATATCTCACTGTCAAAGATTGGTATCAGGACATTTGCGTCGCCCGGACAACTTCTCGTCCGACATTTAGCAACCCGGCATCCAGCAGATCCGACAATTTGTCGCCCACAGTTAGGTTTGTTTAAACTTATGGTTAAGATTGTTTTGGGCTCGGCCTTAGGCAGCTGTCGGACACAGCAAGTTGTCGGGCCACAAGTTTGTCGGAAATTCCGAAATTCATACTATATACGATTTTTACACTGTACACTAACCTAAACCCATCAATTTATAAGGTGGTCCTAAATCTAATCTATGGGTCTATATTATCACATGCATATAGCATCTATCACAATATCATCTATTACAAAGTGATAGGTTTTCTAACTGATGAACTCGTGTAATAGCAGATCTCAACAGTTGCGCAAAGGTGCGCAGATATGAATTTTTGTTTTAGAACAAGCAGATAGAACCAAAAAATAATCTATATTTCGCAAGAGAAATATACTGGGTCTTTTCCGTTGTCCATCCAGGCGTCATTTGTGCAAAATAGTTCGACTTTGAAAATTTTTTGCATATCTCACGACATTAAGAACTGAATGGAGCAGGTAACTTACTAATCGACTACTGAACCCAAGCAAAATCCAATCTACACCGGTCATACAACGTCGTAATGTAACAATCGCACGAGGGATAAGTTCATATTTAATAACAAGTGAAAACGCAGGAAACGCGCAAGCTAATATTCCCATGAACATACGCTGGTGGATTAACATACCTGTAAAAATACAACTCAAATTAATCATCCATAAGCTCGTGTTCGTATCATGTGTGTCAAGCGTATGTATTTCCAATTCTATTGAAACAGACCAATGGCTGGGTTTCTGAAATCTTACTTACGTACGTCTTTTTATAGCTAAGCATGAACTTGCCCAAGTTAACGTTTCTAAACCTGTACTTAAGTCAACTAAATACTTAAGTCACTGTTTATACACTGGTTCAATTTTGGCATCAATTTGTTTGCGTCCGAAAAGAAATACGTATTTACATAAGTCGACGGCTTAACTAAATCGGGACAAGTACCCACCCATTCTTGTTGAATCCTCGTACATATCGCTAACTGTTGAAGCTGAGGTCGATCCAAAGCAAGTAGCTGCTAATCAGGGTTGGAAAACGAACCAAATTTTAACGGTATACGAACTAGAAATGTTAAAGTTCCCATTCTCTTGTTATCGCACAAAATTCAAAAATCAATATATATCCTCTCATCACCTCTTGTATACGCCTCTGCTACACACTATTTCTGCCATGAAGCTCGCTATTACAAAAAACTTACTGAGCATATATTCACCAATAGCATCGATAACTTTGATCGGCATGAACACAATACAAACAGCCAATGGGGTCCCGTCCGCAGCAAGGGAGTCCAACCATTCTTGAACTACGGTAGTCATTACCCGTTTCAGTGGGTATAGGACTATGCCGCATATCACAGCCCATAGCGCAGGCTGAAAACGAGACATAGGGCGGGTGACGCTATACTTTTTGATCATTTTAATGCCGTCCGGTAGTTTCAAATCATTAGGCTTAAGTCTAGGCTTCTACTTCAGCCTGGGCTTAGACTTAAGCAAGCAGTCGAGCGACGAATTATCGTAGATTCGGCCTTAACTTTGCATCGATGGCACAAAGCAGGGTGCAACTGGAATTGCAATTTACCGGAACCGGAATTTAAAAAATTACCGGAAACGAAACCGGAAAATGAACAATACATGACACCGAACAATTCATTTTAATTTTCTTTTTTGCAATATTATTGGTGAAACAACCCTAGTTGGAGATAGGTTTACTTTATCTGCTGTATTTTAGATTTTCATAATCCACGGATGCGAAATCTACTTTCGATGGTTTATTTTTGGCGATTGTCAAAGTTTGCATAATATACTAATGAAATCTATTTAATTTGTATCGTCATTTTTTAGCAAAATATCTTAATTTCCACCGACCAAATTTTAATACCAGATTTTTTAATTCCGGTACAATTTACCGGAACCATAACCAGAAGGTGAAAAAATGCCGGAATCGGAACCGGAATTGCGGTTGTACTTTGGCACAAGCCATGCAAGGTTAAACTCTAAAGTTACATCAGTATCCAGTTCCGGTTTTCTACTTTGAGAAATATGGATCCAATCCGTGTTTTGTTTTTAAATGTTGCAACTCTTAAATGCACATCAAAACCCACCCTGACATTCATGTATACAGAATCTATTAACACCATAAGAAGACTTTTTGTACCGTTAATATATAGTGCAGTACTTTGTAATTTTTATTTTTAGAGCTTCATCAGGGTCCGGGTATTCTGGCTGAAAACTAGGCTTTTCTTCTGGAACAATCCGGGAAGGCATTTTCCCAGAAAAATTACAAATGCTGCAACTCTAGTGACTTTGTCATATCACGCGTAAAATTACTGTTTTTGACCAGTGGAAAAGTTGCCCAGATGGCGAAATAGGTGCCGTCAGAAAGGCCAGGTGCCTTCAACACCCTAGATAATTTTGCCCTCTGCCACAAAAGTGTAAGGCTGTAAGCTTATTATTTAAACCGTATGTCCCTCCAAAAAATTGTTTTGCCCACCACCCGCTAGAAGGATAATCTGACTACGGGCCTACTTAAGCATTAATGTTTACCTTAATGAAATCGTAGAACAAAAAATACGACCCGACCCCGGCGAGAACACAACAAATTGCAAACAACGACATCGATACGTTATAAAACGCAGCTCGCATTGGATCCATTGCAGCACGAACAATTTTCGCACGCGTATCATCTGTTGATACTTCTGTGATCTGTAAATAATCATTCCTATAACCAGAGGGGCGGAGCCCCACACCCATCCGCGGAAAAAATTTGTTCATCCCCCCAGAAATGTTTCAACCTCGCTTGTAAGTCAAGTAAAATGCTTGCATGATCATCCTGCAAATGATTGGATTAATTTAAGTTTGCCCCCCACAACTAAGGCGGGAAACTTAAATTGATAAACACCGCGGGAAAGGGGCTCTTAATTGATGCTACAGAGTGAGTTTAGCCACTCCAACCAGATTCCTTCAAATAATACAAATAATATCTCGCGACACCTCTCATAACACAACCCTATGTTCCTTTAGCCATTTGTGGTAGGGTCAGTAAAGCTAGCGCTATACTTTAGATGACACACATTTCACCCACGGATAGCGTGCAGATCTGCACACGACAATTATAACACCATCCTCACATAACAACCGTTGGGCTTCGTATGACCATTGTTTTACGGGTGGGTCTACGAAGTCAAGTTAGCGACGAAACGATGCCTGGTGATACCCATTCCGTTCTGAGCATGTAACTTTGAATAAATTTGATTCCAGTTTTAGCCTCCCTAGCATGGTACTCTAAACTGAAAATAAGCCAGCTAACCAATTGAAATCCAACGATACCGGCTCGAAACAATGGGAAATGTATCTGAACGGCGAATAAGAGTTCAAAAATTGAAATCTACTTTAAAATTTAACAGTGCAACTGAGTCTACTAATTTAAAAAATATTAAAATTTCCCACTATGTCCCTGGTTCGCATTAAATTCGAAATATATTTGTAATACCTGGAATCTGATCATATGTATCTCATATATATATAACAAGCACTCAGATTACAAATATATACATCGTCATCGTAATTCCCATCTATACTGTTGGTCTTATGCATGGTTTTCTCAACCGCATATGCTAGACAACCAAAAATAAAATACTACAATAAACAGGCACCAACCTGTAAACATTAACGCTGAATAATGATTTTTGAAAAATTAAAACTTATAATTTCAAAGTTTCCGGTTCACAGTATACCACATCATAATAAGCAGGAGTCGACCGGATATATGCATTTGGTTTAATATCCGGCAAAATAATCGACCTTCGTATTCGCTTCCAATCCTCGGTATAAACCAACCGGATACTGCTTTTAAAATGAGGAAATGCCACGTATTTTGCAACAAACTAACAAATAATTTTAAATCAGCAAACATGTTTTGGACGACTCATAATATACTACCATGTTGTGAACGATTCATATTATATACTACCAACAGTGCACAAATATAGATCCTATAACTGGTTAACATCAGGTTTCGGTAAAAGATTTGCTACTCCGCCTCCCATGTGAGCCTATGACCGTCCCTCGAACATGTCCTTACCGCTAGCTTTTAAGTAGCACATCCTCGTATAGCGCCAACATCGAAAATTCCTTTACAATGATTTTCTACAAGTCGATCAAATGCACTCTTTTGGCCAAAACTTCACTCAGGTTTCGACTTCCGGTTGTCTAATTATTCACTAAGCGTGTCTCGTACCTGAGTGTTTGTTGTGAATTCGCGTTGAAACCGATCAATTTTATCGCGTCGAATGTCTTCTTCGCTTTGCAACAGCAACGGTCGATACGGATTCCGCGTCGCAGGTCGCCGATTGTACATAACATTCGATACGATTGATGCAAAATTGGGCGTTGAACTCGCCATCGCTCGTATGCGGTCGCGACTCGAGTCGCTGATTTGAGTGTCTACTGCGTTGATGTTTTGGTGAGTGTCCAGCCGTGTGCTGATATTGCGTTTCTCTTTTACGTTGACGATACTGTTGATGTTGCCGAAGTTGTTTTCAGTGTTGTTATTGTTGATGGTTGTGGTGGTGTTATCGTCGCTGTTTTTGTTGTTGGCAGTGCTATTGTTGTTAACGTTGCCGTTGTTATTATTGTTGTTTTTGTTGTTATTATTATTATTATTATCGATGTTATATATATTAGTATCGACTAAACGGCTGGTATTAGGATTACTAGCAAATAATTCGTTGTGACCGAACGAATCATTAAAGCTGCTTCTGCTGTGTTCACGATCGAACACAAAATCTTCGTCTTCAGGCAACGTAGGATAGTACGCAAGTGGCGGCGTTGAGGCTCCTGATCTTAGGCCACTTCTAGAAAATAACAAACAAAAACAAATAGAAAAATATTCTAAAAAATAAAACTTAAAATCTAAAAACTATTATAAAACTTAAAAATATGTCTAAAATAATCTAAAAAAACTAAAAATAAACAAGAAAATGTTGTAAAAATCAAAAATTCACCAGAAAAAGCACCATTATTAACTATATTGATCTTAAGCTAAAAATATAGATAAAACAAAGTTAAAAATTTACACCAAAAATATTTGTCTTCTCGTTCACTTCAACACTGAGCTTTGTTTGAAGCTAAGTTTTAGTTCTAAATTACTAATTTTCGTTTTCGTATGATTCATAGCCAAAAAACGTCAAAACTGAAAAATGTTTGTTATGCAGCTTGATTATATATTATGAGGGACGCAGCAAAAGGGGGGTGGCGGCGAAAAATTTCCGCCCCCCGGCTTTAAAGAAACAAACGTTAATATTACGACTTTATGCTAAATTTCGTTTGGATTCTCGCTCGCTTCCCTCACAAGGTTGGCGTGCGCCGTTGTTAATTTCGTTGCTGCGCCCTTGCATATTATATATGCATGCGTTCTGTAGGCTTTTAAACAACTTGTACAATTTTACTAATGCGATTCTAGTAACACTGCAATTTGACTGTTACATCTCTCTAGCACATGTAGCTTTTAGGGGCGTCCTGTTTTCCCGCCTCACTGCAACCGGCTCAACCTTAATTCCTGTTCCGGCCGGAATTCCTGCAAAAATTCAATTCCTGTTCGTGTTCATGTTCCTGCATGAAAAGATGCAGGAACCGTAATTTTTACGGTTTTGTGGCACATTATTCATAATCATTTAAATACTGGAATGTTTGTCCTTAAAAATTCGTTAATTCGAAATCAGTGTTTTTGACTGTCTCTGATGTGTTTTCGCAAAATTTGATAATGAAATAGCTGAAAATTCACTTAAACAATTTTTTGCTGCAAAGAGATTTAATTACTGTTCTTGTTCCGGCAAAATTTAGTTCCTGTTGAACCCTACCCTGCCCTGCAATATACTAAACTTAGGCTTTACACAATTTCTACTCAAGTTTGCGGTTTGCTTGTTTGACTTATCCTTACGCTAAATCATAACCACGGGGCCAACTACGCTAAGATTATAATATAACCGTCAAAACACACATATATACATATATAAATAAAATATATCAATATATTATATGTGAGTATATACTGTTGTCAGGGTGCAACCGGAATTCCGGTTCCGGTTCCGGCATTTTTTCACCTTCCGGTTCCGGTAAATTTTTACCGGATTTAAAAATTCCGGTATTATAATTTGGCCGTTTTCTTAACTTTGCTAATTTTTAAAAATCTCTTTTGAAAGCCACTTGCACTCCGAATATAAGCCATTAATGGTAGATTTCACTTCATTCGATGATGAAAATCTAAAATACAACAAACAAAATAAATACCTAGGTTCGACTAAGGTTATTTCACAAATAATAGAGCAAAAAATAAGATTAAAATGAAATTTTTGGTGAAATGCATTTTTCACTTTCCGGTTCCGGTTCCGGTTCCGGTAAATTGTAATTCCGGTTGCACCCTGACTGTTGTCATTTAAGAATAAACAAAAAAATCTGAAAATTCCTTTCATCCACTTAAAACCATCTTAAAACTACTAAATTATATTCATTTCGGTTAAAAATGACTACAAACGGTACATGAGATCAGTGCATAATGCTATTATCGAACATTTGGCACAAACCAAAAATGTTCGTACTGATAATAAATCGTTCAAGTAGCCGTAGGCCCACCAAACCTAACATAAAAACACAAGTACACTTGTAACATAACAGGGCAAAGGCCGCTTGTTCTCAAAGACTTAATATACTACGTAGACTCATGGTCACACAACGAACGGTATCACGACAATTTACCGCCCTACAACTTGTAATACACAATCGTGTTGGCTCTACAACTTGTCGCCTATGATTTGGCTTAAGCTTAGGAATGTTTAGGCTTAGGATTATTTTTAGGCTTAGGATTATATTTAGGATTAGGATTATGTTTATGCTTAGGATTATGTTTAGGTTAAGGATTATGTTTATGCTTAGGATTATGTTAAGGCTAAGGATTATGTTTATGCTTAGGATTATGTTTAGGTTAAGGATTATGTTTATGCTTAGGATTATTTTAAGGCTAAGGATTATGTTTATGCTTAGGATTATGTTTAGGTTAAGGATTATGTTTATGCTTAGGATTATGTTAAGGCTAAGGATTATGTTTATGCTTAGGATTATGTTTAGGTTAAGGATTATGTTTATGCTTAGGATTATGTTTAGGTTAAGGATTATGTTTATGCTTAGGATTATGTTAAGGCTAAGGATTATGTTTATGCTTAGGATTATGTTTAGGTTAAGGATTATGTTTATGCTTAGGATTATGTTTAGGTTAAGGATTATGTTTAGGTTAAGGATTATGTTTATGCTTAGGATTATGTTTAGGCTTAGGCTTAGGAGAGACTGTGGGCGACAAGTTAGTCAAGGACACAAATAACCAAAATTTTATATATTTGCTAAGTTTACATATCGTATTCTGCAGTTATATAATATTTGAAAAAAGTCCTTCATCCCGTAGCCGCAAACGTTTTACAGGGCGCACACGGCCGTAATAAAATTAAACTGAAATATTTTTTAAAAAAATAAGCAAAAAATTACAATCGTTGTTGTCATCAATAAAACCAATCCACAATGCCGGCGGTAGCGCCCTCCAAATTCCCGAATTGGAAGGGGGGAGAGGCGACCCTTGGTGCTCTCTATCTTGGCAAACTACAAATGTTTTCGCGGACCATGAAGTTATAACGTGGTGAAAGCTTTTATTGGGGGCCCCTCGGACCTGTTGGGGGGACGGCTGCCCTACCGCCAACCCTGCCAATCGATAAACTGTAATATTAAGCAATTTAATAAAAAAATTTACCCAAATTCTGTTATTGGTAAATCAATGAAATTAAAATATGTCATTTATCATACACTCAAGGCCATAGAAAATCCGTAACTAGGAGGGGCCCTCAGCCTCCAGCGTAGAAAAATTTGCTTCTAACCCCCATATAAATTTCAACCTCGCTTGTAAGTTATCGGAAGCTTTATACATGTTACCTTCTAAAATATTTATAGCCCTCCATCCTTGTCACGGTGAGCTGGCAACAGGGCCAGGCTGCATCGATCGGATTTCATCTCGATGAAATGTATACTATCGTTTAAAAGTGTTTTTGTAAGCAAACGTAGCAAGCGAGATTACTTTTCGATACTAGAACCAAGCCGCTTAATCCGAAGCTTGTGTCTTTTTTCTCGTCCCTCAAAAATATCAACAAGGGGTCCCACCTCCCATATCTTTCATTGTATATGTCGCTGATATCATACACTCAACAACAACAAACAACAACAACACTAGGTACTTTTAATTCGTCTGGTTTTTGTTTAAAAATCAAACCAAAAAACAAACATTTGCCTTAAATTCAGCTCATAAAACACATTTTATATGTCACTGCGTAAGCTGCAACCTGGAGGATTTTGGTACAACTTAACAAAGATCGTGGAACAACCTGTGCCGGATTTAGAAATTTCAAATTTTAATCCACCCCAAGGGAAAACTTTCCCCCGCAAAATTTTATTTTCATTTAATTATCAGGGTGATTCAACGTTTTGAACTCCCCGCAATTTCAGGACACCCCAAGCATGATGAGTGTTGTCGAACCGCAAACACCCCACGCTAAGCAATTCATTGTTGGAATAGTTAAAATTTCTAATGAAGTACTTTTAGTATGCCAACCGCTAAGTGCTGAGAAATGTGCGTAACCAGGTTTTTGGCAACGGTGGGTAACGTTCCGTTACAAATTTCAAAATTGGATTTATTGTGTTGCAACCTTAAATCGCTTCTAAAAACCCTGTTAAAAATTTCCAACCAGGGAATCGCACCTAAAACCCACTAAATGCGGAAGGCTTACGGCGCCGCAACCCCCTATACTGTTTATCGCCCGAATGTTGGGGGATTAGATAGGCGGTATCCCACATCCTGTTTAGGATCCCTTGAAAATACGGAAAGTTCAGTGAGCAACCGCCTTCGAATTGAAATTTTAAAAAAACGCTCCTACTGCATCGCATACTGAGACCTATTTTCGAGCATTCCTTATAATTTGACAAGAGAAAATTACTGAAACGTTCGCTCCATACAAATAAGCTAAAACCTTACACGTTAAACTATCACTGAACCCTAACAATGAATTTAATACACAAAAAAATGCATCAAACAAAAAACCATAAACATTAGCCAAACGCCCAATTAGATCTAAGCCGTTAACAAACAGTTGAGTCGTAATGCAACGGCAGATAAGCTTATGATGGAAACAGTGCAAACGCTAAATATACTGACAAATCTGACCAGTATATATATAACAGTGGCGGAACAGCAGAATAAACGTATTCCTAAACCTAAACCTAAGGGAACCAATGACGAATTTATGACAATTCTTCGTTCAAAAACTTGTCGCCCAACAGTTCCTAAAGCCTATTAATAAATCTAAGCATATTGCTAAGCATGATCCTAAGCGTAATCCTAAGCATATGCTTAAGCATAATGGGGGGCGAGAAATTGTCGAATCGAGTCAAATTTCAGATTACAAGTTGTCGGTCGACAAGTCGTGGGGCGACGAATTTTCGTAATACCATCCATGACCCATCTTGAACCGATAAATCCTAACTTCGAACAAGGAGGTTATTCTAAAGTCTGTACGATCTTCACTATAGTCGAGACACAAATAGGTAACAACCAGGGTGCAACCGGAATTACAATTTACCGGAACCGGAATTTGAAAAATTTACCGGAACCGGAACCGGAATGTGAAAAATGCATTTCACCAAAAGTTTCATTTTAATCTTATATTTTGCTGTGTTATTTGCGAAATAACCTTAGTCGAACATAGGTATTCATTTTATTTGTTGTATTTTAGATTTTCATCATCGACTGAAGTGAAATCCACCATCAATGGCTTATATTCGGAGTACAAGTGACTTTTAAAAGAGATTCTTAAAAATTAGCAAAATTAAGAAAACGGCCAAATTATAACACAGGAATTTTTAAATCCAGTAAAAATTTACCGGAACCGGAAGGTGAAAAAATGCCGGAACCGGAACCGGAATTCCGGTTGCACCCTGGTAACAACGCATCTAGTCTCAACAATACAACTTAGCTCAGCGATTACAGCAGCGGACGGGTAATCCGAACGTCGTGGGTTCAAGCTCCACTGCATCCGCAGCAAAATTTTCGTTAAAGGCTCTATATACTGCTTAAAATTGTAACTAATTTAAACTGCGTCACGTTTTAGTCCTGTGACATAAGCATGCGCATAGCCAGAATTTCATTTCGTGAGGGTCCAACAACAACTACAATGAATAACTCAATAAGTGTGAGTATAGCGAACGATTAATTGTTTTGGCTCTTGACTTCGAAACACGGCCAAAGTGTTTGCATTCACATTTCTTGAAAGATTTAAGGGGGTATGTTTTGCATTTCGTGGCTCACTCAACATCCCCCCTTGCTCCGATAATATGCCCCTAGTGATAGGTAACGAAATAGTACAACTTGCTCAACACCAAACAAACGCTTAATGCAACTGTTTTTCGTTAAAATGCAGCAATACATTTAGTGTTTTGACAATTTAATATTGGTGCGTAGTGTGCTTGCAAACTGCAGTATATTGGTAAGATATTGCAATATATTCATGCAAGGATGATAAAAAAATTTAAATATGTGAAGGTGGTTGCGGCAAAATTTTAACCATGTCAGTCACATGGGCCATAACGAGTCGTGAATCACGACGCGGGTCTTGAATCTGCTGTCCAAGGGTCACAAATGGTCGTGAGATGTACACAGCAGACTCAAGACCTATGTGGTGACCCACGACCGTCTCTCAGTGTCGGAGGGACGAGTTAAGTATCCCACCAACCGGCTTTGCCGTGCTGAAAATTTTGCCATGCAAATGGTTCATTTGAAGCTCAAATGTGATTTTCAACCAAACAGGTTACAAAAAACGACAACATCATTACCCAAACGTAACAAGTTTTGCGCCTTCGGAGCAATTCGTCACATTACTGAAATATTTGCTAAAACGCGCTTTAAACATGTAAAAACGCAGAAATCAAAGAGGGTCCAGCCCCACTGGAAATTGCAAGATCTGCCACTGCTATTACTGGATGTATACACCACTCCTGCAAACACCCTTGTTGTTACAATGTTTGATACTGGCAGATCTCCAGCAGGGTATATCCTCCACCAGTCACGCTGTTCTGAAAATTTTGCAATGCAAATAGTTCATATGAAGCTCCGAATCCGTTTTCTAGCCAAATACGTTAAAAATATGGCAAGGTTATATATAACAACACGAATTCAAAATATTAGCGCCAACAGCAAACTTCAAAAATTAAAGCTGTAAAATTTCGAAACACAGAACATCAAAAAGTAACCTCCCCCAACGGAAAATCATTGATCCGCCATTGGTGGCGGATCCAAGTGAGACGGAAGTTAGGCCAGGACAAGCTTTCCCTGGCTTCATTGCACAGCTATTCATACGTTACTTGTATGAAATTTAAATTTAAAAATTCAAAAATATTGATTGTGTGCACAGAATGAAAAACGATACACAATACAACAAAAATAACTCAAATGCAACAAAAAGTGACACAAAGTACACCATATAAAAAAACTCACTCAGAATATAACGATGTGAAGGGTAGGGCAAAACGTTTGGGGTAAGTAATGTGATGACTAAGAATCACGGCCGCGGAAAAGGGATGGTACTGCGATAAACAAAAGTACGATAAAGCGAAAATTTTTACCGAAAACAGCTTTTAAAAGAGATAGGGCAAAAGCTGAGGGTCGGGGGCTGGGGCTCGGAAACTAAAGCCCACTGCCAGGGAGAGGGTTGGTACTGCGACAAATAAAACTGCGAACAAAACTCAAATCTTGGGCGAAGCGAGCTTTTGAAACACGGTATCCGACTTGTATTATATAAATATTGCAAAAACAATTTTGGTAACGCATTTCTCGTCCTGGTATTTAAGTTCAGCAACGATTATAGATCTGCCTAGGCTTAGCATGCTCATGCTCCGGAGAAGACTTATTTAAGCTTAAGCCAATGCTTAAACCTTTGTCTAAGCCTTTACCTACGCCTTAGTCTGAGCCTAATTCTATGCCCGTGAGCCTAGGCCGTCATCTTAAACGCACGAACGGATCATAATAGAGGCTATTGAGGCAATAGCCTCAAGGCTCACGCCTTTAAAGGGTCCGTAATAAATGTGTCAAAATACAAGTAGTCCAATAGAGAAATACATTGTGACCTGTTTCACGGAACTTTTTTGTTCCCGGTTATACAAATCGGCCTCAAAGTCCGATTACGCAACGACCCGTTCCTGCTTAACTGTGGAAGAATTCTACAAGAGCAAGCAAATGTACTTACCGGATAAACAACCTTTAATCCGATTCTCACATTCAGATCAAGAATTAACCGATTCAGAGCCAACTTATCGGTACACTGCGGTAGTTTACGTTAATATGCATCCATGACATGACCTGAATATCTAATTCTAAAATATAAACACTTTTTTACTTTTCCGTCCACATAGAAAAATTCTTTAATTTTGTTCTGAAGAGGCGGTGGCGATATAAACTTGAAAGTCAAATCTCCGAACCACTATCTATATATTAACGCTGGAATCATCACCAAATACTTATTTTGGGCAATTTTCCAGCATTATTTTGTTCACAATATTTTGTTAGAACATGAAAATGATTGTTCTTTGAAAAGAACACTTGCATACAGATTGGCGGTTATTCGATAACGTTTGCGTATTGCGCAAATCCGGCTGACTAGTAATTTTTATTTATGACCACTCAGCAGACAAAATTAGGACAGGAAATTAACTGCAGCTATTTGTTAGTGTTAACCGCAAAACAGCTTTTTGCCGCAATATTTTTGTTTAAAACGCTTCGGCTTATTTGTTTAGGCTGCCGTGAACAACAATTAACTAACATTTGCAAAAATATGTGTATCCCAGGACACGGCATATATTAATAAATCGCTAGCAACAACTTTTTAAGCCGGCATATAATATGTGCACATGCATGACAATCTTTACTTTTCCATACACTTACCGTACATATATCTGGATATGGCACTGGTTCAAAAATTGTTAATATATTTTACATTTTCCACAGAAATGAGCACCTACTCTTCGGTCACTAAACCTTAGACAAAAGCCATTCAGACAAAGCTAAAGCACAAAGTTGAAAACATATACGGTGTATACTTTATTCATAATTTCAGCAAAACTATTTCGTTTTTTCCGTTAAATTAATTCCACGAAATCATAAACTTATCAAAAACAACACCAATAACAACATCAAGTCAGGCTAGTAGTGGATGCATAAGCATCGGCCGAAAATTTTCAAGTGTACTAATACTACAGATTTAGAAAAATTAGTTGCAATCGAGACCTTTACCATTGTTGAGCATTCTGACATTTGATGAGTAATAATTTCACGTTATTGAACCTAGGACTATTCGTCGGCAGACAACTTGTCGACTGTCCTGAAGCCTATTAATAAACCTAAGCGTAATTCTAAGCCTAAGCATAATGATGGGCGACCAGTTATCGAGTCGATGACATTTCGAATCACAAGTTGTCGGTCGACAAGCTGTCAGGCGAAGAATTGTTTTGAAATCCCGTTACTATACTTGATTCGCTGGTAAACCCGACATCTAAACATTCTAATTTGATGTTAATGATAAATGAATTTTTAGAATGAGCGTATGAAAAACTAGAGCCGGTGTTTTCAAACGTGTATATATCGTCTAGTAACAGGTTTTCAACAAACGAACGTGGTACAACTCAAATTCGGCCCCGCACAACAGTAGGCAATGTAAAATTCGAAAAATGCGCTAAACATCGAAGCTTAGCGCTCACTAGTTCGAAATTTACACGATCTATCATCAACTGCTGATCACGGTTAAATAGAATACCAAAAAATAGCGGAGCCGAAGATTTAAGCGCACATTTCAACAAAAGTTAAACTTTATCACGCTAATTTACTACTACTACTACTTATATACTATAGTGTGTTATAATTTTGTTTCTGCACACAATCAAATTTTCATTTCGTAGTAGGTGTGACATAATGCAAAATTTTTTTACGAGAAATATTTTTTACATCGAACAGCCAACACATCATTCTAGAGCCTATGAAAGCGTATTTTTATCATCCGTCCTGCATATTCGGGTAGAGTGGGGTTATATTATATTCTCTTTATAACCCCTTCTATACAACCCTTTCGTTTACCAGTTTTTCATAAATACTCTGGGGCGGTTTGCCTGAACCGAGACGATTTCGAAAATTTTTGCGCATATTTTAACTTCTTACGACCTCGCCTAAAGCAAAAAACGCAAACTGAAAACATGTTTTCCGCAAACACTATTGTTCAAACGAGCTAAACTCAAAAAATAACAGCAAGCCGTTCATCCGCGTTCGCTGCTCACCCACCGATGTTCTTCAGCAAATCATTGACCTCATTTTCATGCGTTTTGTAAAAAACCCCAGAAACAAACCAAAGTTCAACTTTAAAAAAATCAACCCTCAAGTCTAAATTTAAAGCTCGTTCAAGTTATAACACCATGGGTATGTGTCCTACAGACGTAGACTGACTTTATTTCGGAGACGTTTAGGATCCAAATGGCAATTCTAAACCTGTTCAAAGAGTACTTTCCCTGTCTCTCCACAAATTTCCGTCTATTCGCACCAAGTAAACGCCCACGATTTAAGCTCTACTTCAATTTCCTTCGGGTACAGGTAAAAACGACCAGAAAATCCAAAAAGCGATCAACAAAAACCCACATACCACAGACCTGTGTAAATACACAATATACAAAACAAATCATCACACGAACTATAATGCATAAGCTACAGCTTAGCTAAATATATATAACTGTTTAGTGTTTACATTATACATTTGTGTCTGTACCAAAAACCAGAGGCGTAGCCAGGATTTCATCCATGATACTAAAACATTTATACCTCTAGAATCCAGCAGGTTATTCTAAAATAGGTAAACTATCCGTTTTTATCGACAGTTCTAAATCTCTGTCGTAAACCAGTGTTATTTTTAAAAATCCATGTATGCATACATTATCGGAAAAAGTTTCAAATTTGAAAACTAACAGGTAATTTTACGAAATCTGGGAAGGATCCGGGATGTATGGCTCACTTTACTTGTGTAAAAGATAAACCTAAAACTACGTGAAAACCTAAGCCTAACGAAAAAATTAATCTAAAGCCTAATCCTGTTCTATTATATATTGTTTCTAGAAAAACGGTACGCTCGTACCAGTTACATGGGTCGAAACTTCGACGGTTTGCCTGTCTTAAATATTTCAAAGCAAAAAGTTTCGCAAAAATAAAACATCCAGCTACTAAACACAAATCACACAAATCACATATTAACCGGCTCATGTCCTGCATTAGATTACAGTTCAAATTCCTTCCCATGTACAAATTAAGGGCAGAACGTTTTTATGCGGGACTGCAATAGAGTTAGCCTAAGCTTTAGAATAGTTTTTTGCTTAGGCTTAGCCTTAGGTATAAGCTCATTCTTACGCTTTGGCTAAGGCCTAGGGATATCATACGTACTACTGTTAGAACCCTGTTCTATACATTGACCCAAATTCCTAAAAAACGCTAAAATTTTTGCTGTTGGTCATTCGTTTAATTTCAAGTTTTAAACAACCCTGCTTAATGCATTTCCGCAGATGCTAAGTAAACAACAGTAACGGCGGCAAAATCATCGAGATATCTCGCCGAGAAGCATCTGTTTAGTAAAAACAGATGCACATAAAACGATTAAAACTGTTTAAAATATAAATTCTACAGATACAATAGTCTAACAGCCTAATTAAGCCTAAGCCTTAAGCGTCGGTGTAACGATAAGCCAAATATGGGTATATAAATTAGGCTGAAGCTTAAGCTTACACCATTTCGGTTCTGGTGCAAAAACGGAACGCTCCTAAAAGTAACATGTGCCAAAATTTACCAGAGCCCACGCCCGTATAATAAAAACGGACAAAATTTTTTTCAATAAAACAGTTATTAGTCATTTTCGACTAAGCAAAAATAATCGTTTGAAAACAATCCACGGCACATTATTCAACAAAGCTCAACGTAAAATGGGTTTTTTTCTCAATAAACATTTAAAATAAATACACTGTATTCCAATATCCACAAAAAACAAGGCTTGGCAACGGAAGGGTGTGGGCAGACATCAACTCCCGTATCGTTCTTTCAAAAATTTCTTAAAAAATACAATTTGGAGTAATTGTTTTACTTTCCCATGCATCAAACATAAATTAAGTAGGGCTTGGTATAAGCTAGCTTTCTTTGGCTTACGCTTAGGCTTAAGCTTAACCGTAACAAGACAATCAAGCAATAATGCAGGAACGCTGCATTGCCCTCCATTAAGTTAGTATCAGTATGCGGGTAGGCAGTAAATAAGTACCAAAATTTTCAAATTTAACTCTTAAGTCCTTAAAAATATCTTGGAACTACGAAACACTATACCTATTTGCAGTATCTATAGGTTGCCTTAAATTAGTTAATCTAAGCTTACGCTTAAACGTGACAAAATTCAAAAAAATTCAACAGAGTACCTATAAAAATTAAATACTTCAATTGACTCGGAAAGAATTTTAGCTTAGGCGTAGGCTTATGCATGGGTTTAAATTTATGTTTAGACTTAGGTTTATATACTTACCTGAACTGTTGATGATAATTTCGTCTTCTCACTGCTGAATCGTATCGCATATGCCACGATTCTTCTCGATATCTTCGATTTGGAGAGCTATAATAAAAATGAGTACAATGAACAAGGTCCTGATCTTCCGACCTGGCCCAGCTACTTTGAAATTATTACAAGTTAACCACTCAGCTACGCTTGCGGCCAATCAAAATGCATATAACATGGACGTCGACTATAATATAACTGACTAGCATGCAACAATACAGGGTAATGTGTTATGTTTCAAATGGACGTAGCGTATAAATAAGCGTGTTCTATACGTAATGCTAATGAAGATCTTTACAAGGCGCAATAGGTGAAGGCAGGCAACCAAAAGCTAAAAGCCTGTCTATGCATATTGTTGCAAAAAATTAAAGTATCGCCCACACATAACAAACTCGAGCCTAAGCCTAAAACCCTGAACCTAAAGCCAAAGCCAGAACTTAAGCCTAACCCTAAGCCTACGACTATGATTAAGCCTGAGCCTAATTCTGAAACTAAAACTAAGCCTAAGTATGTGATACAGACATGGGAGTCTCAATGAAGAATTTGATACTGTTGACACTAAATCTAAGCCTAAGCCTTGCGATAATGTAGTAATATAAACACGGACGGTGGAAATTTTCTCTTTGTATTAAATTAACATTAGTGCAAAGGGAGAAGCAGGAAATCGTTGCTACGTCCCTGCGACATGGAGTGAATTTAAATCAGCGCTTGCGTTTATGAAACTAAAAACGTTTTAACACGGCAGACGAGTTGCATCCAAGTCCGGGCCCGGGTATATATATTCCGGGTATTTTCACCAAAAAAGTTCCGGATCCAAATATTTATTTTTAAATATTGCCATTTAAAATAATTTACCCCGTTTCAAAGGAACTTTGTGTCACTGTGAGATGAGGCGGAATATGCAGTGGAGGCACAATTGCGCGGTCCAACGCCGAATCAGATAAATCCATTTTCCGACGATTCAAATAAGCTGCTTTAAAGCTACTCGTCACACCCTGCTCTGATGTAAACTAGTAGAACTAACGTTAATTAATACTAGGCTAATAAGCAAGAACATCGAAACCATTTCATTACTGGCGGGATCGAACAACAGATTTACGAGCACATTACAGTATGCTTACACGTCAAAAACACTCAGCTTCTATTAACCACGTTAGATACTTATTAAAAAATTTGAGCTCAACTTAAACGACACAAGGTTTGGATCCCTTGCCCTGACTACTCCAAGAACCCCAGGGCCTTATGTCATGTCAATTTCACGCCCTTAAATCTATTCTCGGAGAATCTGCGACAATACGGTGTTGATCAGTAACTTGTAACTTGTTCCCTAGACATGTCGTCAATACGACTCACCTAAGACTATTGGCGAAGAGTTGCATATATACCTCTTACCCAAAGATAAAAGTGGGGCGGCCAACGGCTGCCCACCCGACCTTGCACCACCAAGGATTTTTCCAACCGCATCATGGGACCCCACGAAAAATCAAACCCTCCTGTCCCATGATATCAGTAGTTATACAACAAAAAATGAACAGCATTTCATCGAAATTCATGTTGATATCCATATGTTTTATGCAATTCTAATCAATCTTCGCTTAACCTTTACTTTATTCATACAGTTTTAATCTAAATTGAATACCGAAATAATTTTATCATCCGATTCTCACCCCAGACGCCCCCCCCCACCCGACCCCAAACTCCCACTCTACATCGTGGCGCCTAGACATCACTTCTATCTCTTTCTGTACCAATATCTTGTGGACAGTGGGTTGTTCGGTCGACGAGATGTCGGGTTAAACGAAATTTCGTGATACCATTCCTGAAGGACTGCAAAACGCATACGCAGCAAACAATCGCGTATAATTAGCTATTTCAAGCATAAACCTTAACCTATGTGAACACGAATATAGGCGTAGGAATTGGAAGGCGCCAGGGACATGTGCCCCCAAAAAAGAAATTACCAAGGGGCACACGTTAGTGTACTATAATGCACCCTCAATTGAAATTAAATAATAAATCACTTCAATCGATGACGTTTCAGATACAAGTTGTCGGTTGATGAGTTGCCGGGCAACGAATTGAAGTAAATATACCGTACGTGTACGCGAAATGCACAATGCACAGTGTTTAACAATTGTCCTTAAACTTAAGAGAGGTAAGTATGGGACCATTTCAGACGCCGAACTCTCGAATGGGAAGCGTTTGCCACTGTTGCAGTACTCCAGTGACGGTCCTGCCTACATCAGAAAGTTATAATTTTGGTTATGCTTTGTAAACAAGGCGGTATTCTTTACAATAATGGTTGTAACCATGTGAGACATGCTTGTCCGTTATGTGCGCATGCAATATAGTGCAGTGCACTGTATGTATGCTAGCTGGCAGCATACGGTCGGCATATAGTCGACGAAAATGCAGTTGGAGAGGCGGGCTACGTGGCGCAGTGGTAACAGCGTCTGTCTGACACGCAGAAGGTCGCTAGTTCGAAACCACCCGTAACCCGCTTTTCCAGCTGCTTAGTAAAAAGGTCTGATGTCCCGGTTCCTACCTAGACTGACAATGGTTGTTGCCACGCCCTTGAAACACACTACGCTTGGAATCCAATGCAACGGCAAAATTAGTGTTAACAAAGTTTCGTTTAGAAAGCATTGTTGTCTGTTCTCTCAACAATTTCTGGTTAATTGAATGGTACAGGGACGAATCGTAATGTACGACAGTGAAGCCGCGGCGTCAGGGCGCGCGCCTTCAAAGGGGCCCATAACAAGTGTTTATAAACGAAAATTTTGAATGAAGAAATTTATTTTGACCCACGTTTCTCATCAACCCTTTTTTGGTGTCCGCAACATAAATCGGCTTCAAAGCCAGGATAGATCATAATCGGCCCGCAGCCAGAATCCCCGTGAAAAATTTTGCCACCCCCTAGAAAATTTCCAACCTTAGTCACCGAAAACCCTTGTATGCCCCTCCTGAATAATATTCAGCGGCCCACCCTAGCATGGTAAGTTAGCTGGCTCCGTGCCTGGGCCACGATCCGCCCTGCAGCTGGTTATAAGGCAAATACCACTGGCTCGCTGCCCAAATCGTCCGTTGAAACAGCGCTTAAATATGAAAGGAAGGCATATAAGTCGTAAAAAAGATGAATGAATTTGGCTCTGATAAAAACAAATATTGAATCACAACAAACCCGAACTACTTTCCCATTTGAAGCTAAATCATGACGAATAGTAAAATTTTAATATGTAGAATACATGCCAACGTTTCGTTGTGTAAAATTTAAAATTATAACCAGATAATGGGGGCGTTTACTTTACACACAGCGGGTATGACAGTACAAACGCGGTACAATAAGGGAGTTGATTTAGGAAACGAACTTGTTCGAAACGCCGTTTAGCCCAATACAAATGCCGAAACTACAAAATTGGGCAAAAGGGGCGAAACAGATTTTACGGACACTGGCTTCCTGGCCAAAAAATTTATCGACATCATTAATAAAAAGAATACTATGTTAAAAAAATTTGGATCTTGTAGACTTCCCCTCACATTTAAAGTTAAGGCTTAGGATGAGGCTGAGGCTTGAGGCTCATGAAGAGGTAAGCGCTCTTCGTAATCCTGCACCTAAGCCTGAGATAAGTATGTGGGTGGAACTGTACAAGAACTAAAAAGTTTCTTACCCCCCCTCAATTATACGGAACCTCGCCTCGACAACTTACTAACAATTACTTGTTGCCAGCCGGCCCGCACTTAGCAAGTGCTAAAATAATAATTTAGCAATGGCATAATTCCATTTAACATCATTTTGTTTTGAAACCGATGCTGTCTGGCACCGTTTTTCAATACACCTTTGATAAAAACTAATATCCAGAAAACATTCTACCAAAATTATAAATTTCAATTTTTTTTGTGTACCAAGAACATTTTTTTGAATTTTTTATAACAAAAGCGAAAAGTTAGATGTACATTTTGATTCTGACTCAGCTATTAATACTTAACATAAAATTCTAAATTTAATATCTGGACGGAAATGAACGTCTAATGTTGCTAAGAATACTCTGTCGATGACTGAGCGGAAATATTTAAAACAGAACGTCTTGTATAATTTTCCGCCACACTTAAAGTTAAGGCTCAGTCAACACTCAGGCGTATCAAAACGCTTACGCTTAGTCTTCAGTTGAGAAAACATTTTTGAATTCCTAAGCCTAAATGCATAAGCCTGATCCTAAGGCTGCACGCGGAAAATGTATAGGAGCCGAAATAAAGATACCGGAACCTGAAATCAGATTTCTGTTTAATACAATCAGAAACAACCCGGCAGCGTCGGTTGCTGAAATTTCCGGATCAAACTTAACAAAATTCCTACGCAATAACTATGCGGAAATGAATGTCTTGTCTTACTTAGAAAACTAATAGTTGACTCAGAGGAAATATTTGAAATAAGTCCAAAGTGTATTTATTAGGCTTCGCTAACCTCACCAGCAGCGTGCAACAGTACACGGCAGCACAGAACACAAACACGGGATTCCCCTAGGCGCGCTGGCGTGCGGAGGGTCAACACCCCCGAACTACCAGACGGAGGAGCTAAGGCAAGACGAAATGCGGGAGGAAGATATGTAAATTACTTTGTACATTAAAAGTCGCGTTTTTACGCTTTGCACCTTTACTAGACACGATCAAGTGCATATGGACGCAAAAGTTTGCAGTTGAGGTACACATAATTTGAGTTACACTTTACCAATCCATGCACCACGTTAAAACTGATGTAAATTATGCTTAAAATCTGTAAATTGTGGCTAATTTTTGTGTTAGCAAGGAATTCCAAAACTGTATACGGGTCAACTGGTAAAGAATGGGAGTGGGTTGGAGCTCGAATGTTGGCGCCCCCGTCCTTCCACTACGGAAACGTTAGTAAAAATATAACGCGACTCTCAATTAGTTTCAAAAAATCGAAAGTACGAAAACAGTGGCGGATCCATAATTTTTTGGCCGCAGGCTCAAATTGTGGCCTTGAATATTTTATCCTTCTCAAAACAAGCATTGCCGCAATTGCTATTTTGAATTAGAAATTGGGCCTAAGGCGTTATTAGCAACGCATTTTGACCATCTGCTTAACCAAGGAAATATTCTGCAAGCTTAAAAGGATTTTTTTCGAGAGGGTATAAATAACTTCAAGTAACAATTTTTACCTTAAAAGTTCTGATTACAAAACGCATAAAGGGCTCGTTTTCCACGTACGTTGTGGAATATACTTCAATATCAGCGAAAAAATGTTGAGGCAATGAGGCATATGCTTGTTTACTTCCCCACATCAGTGGTAATGTGATAAAAGGTAGAAGTTTTTCCCACATTACTGTTTATTATTTTCAACAGCCTAAGCGTAGGCTTAGGCTCAAACTAAGGTTTTAAAATTCAACTTTTCACTATATAAAACATGTACAAACGCCAACCAAATTTGTATATATAACGTAACGAATAAACCAGGAAAAGCTTATACTTTACGAACACGTGAATGATAGACATAGCCTCTTGGAATTTGTGCGCGTTTGAGTTTGCACTATATTTCGAGGGCTATAACCTTTGAACCTTTGATCATGCAACCACAAAAGTGGTACCGCTGAACTGAGCTCGTCGAAATCTATAGGATAACCTACTTTTTATTAAATTTCTAGGGGGGTCCAAATACATAACATAATTAAACAACACATTAACAGCCAATATTATTCACCTGTACTGAAACATGCAAATTTACAATTGCATCAGCTGTATTCGTTGCCTCAATACAATAATATAAACGTTAGACTCAAAATAATGTTTGCGGAAAATAACAGATCGACGAAATACAGTGGTATCTTTTAAATAGAGCTTAATACAAAGATCTTTACTTATTTCTTTAGTAAACTCGAAATAACCTTTGTGTTCGCTACTCAAATAACTGAACCTTTAACAACGATTACTTCCTCTTTAAATATTTTACAATAGGCATATTCCGACAAACGCTTTTAGTTCAGGTAATTTATTTTTGACTCTATACTGAATTTGGAATACATTTGAACTGTGACTGGTGCTCATGATCACCAGTTGATAAAGTTTTTCATCTCAGAACAGAAAACAATAATATAAATATAAACACCACTCGTATCAATTTACTCACAAGCTTTAGCTTAAACGCAAGCCTCATTCTAAGTTTAAGTTTTGTTAAAATTTAAAAATTTCAATAATTGTGGAGAAAGTGCGCAAGACGTGGACCATTTTCGGACAAACACCGAGACTATAGGGAAGCTAATCGATAAAGTAAACCAGCGACTTCAATTACACTAATACTAAAATAAGCATCACATCACTTCTACCTCCTTGGCCAGCCTGAACACTACGCTTCGTGATATTGAACACGTATCTGTACTGTAAAAAGTTAAGAAAATACAAGAACATGTACTGTACAGCACTAGATAAAACACTGTAAATAAACCAAGCTAGGGCAAAACAAAGTATTCACTATCACCAATGTTTGTTGCAACCAATAAAAATGTTGCATTACGTATATAACACAACAGAGCAATTTTTAAACATTTTGGAGCTTCAAAGGTCGGCCGGATATCAAAAAACGCTCAAATTGGAGCCGCAAGTTCTTGTACAGTTTCACCTACATTTAAGCTTTGGCATAGGCTTAGAAAAAAGCTTTACATCTGCATAAGCCTAAGCATTTAATTAAGCTCTTACGCATTACCGTTGTTTACTCAAATTCTCAACTGTTAATATTGAACTCTGCGAAAACCAAAAAGTAAGACAAGATTTGAATGCTAACCCAATGCCTAAGCCTTGGTTTAGACTGTTTCAATTAAGTGTGTGCGGTTAATTTATATGCTACCATTGTTTTTCGGAGTGAAAAAACTTTTACGGTTGGAGAACGAGAGTCCCAGTCAGAGCCGAAGCAGCCACCCCCATTTGGGGGCCCACCCCAAAGATTACCGCCAGGGGCCCCCAACCCGAAATTTTCGGAAGGCCCTACCCTAGCCAGCTTTGACACCGGCCCCAGTAATACTGAAAATATATTCAAAACTCAGTATACACTCAAAAATAAATTACCTACGATAACAACGTGGGTCGGTATTTAAAACATTTTTTCACACACATGCATCGGTTGATAACGAAATTTTTTGAAAGTTTAACATATTAGTGATAACAGGTGGATAAACAATCAGTCATGTAACTGGTGTTACTTTTGTATACGCAGGTCATTCAGACTAATATAAAAGCTCGGTATTTGTTTAGTCATTCTCACATAACGAACCTGAGCCTACACCTGACAATATGCCCGCATATACTAGGCCGCAAAAACACAGTGGATGGGTTTCTAAAATCTTAAGCATTTATTTAAGCTATACTTAATTATTTATTAAGTCATACTGAAGTAAGTATTACTTAAAGTCGCCGACTTCAGTGAATACGAAAATTTTCGAGCAAAAGCAAACGCCAAATGTGAACCATTGCCGTCATAACAAGAAAGTAGTAGATTTGCATTATATTAAGAAGGCACCATGTGTCTATAATTTCAATTAGACCAAGGTTAGTATGGTTGAACTGTTAATCCGTAATATATACCAAAATTAGTCAGCGACTAAGTATTTACTAAACTTAAGTACGCTTTTAAACGACAAAATCCTTCAGTAATTACTTAGCACATGGGGCTTCAGAAACCCAAATAGCATCAAAACTATTTTATTTAAAATTAACAAGGTGCTTAATAATAAGGGGGGTTGGGGGCGACAGTCAACATCATGTTTAACGTCCCTTGAACTTGGGGGGTAGGGAGGGCAGCAAAAGCCCCCTGAGTACTTTACTGGTTTATTTTCCAATATCCGGAGTAAAAAGGTACGAAAAGCCTGACCTAAGCCATATAAACTAGCCTGAAGTTCGTTCTACAAAACATCAAGGAGACTTGCTGTCAAAAAGTGTCATAAACTAAAGCAAAATTTATAATCATCAATACATACGTAACCTATATTGCATGTTTCGCATCGAAACATCAAATTCCATTTTTATTCTACTCATGAATATTTGCTATTTCATCTGAGATCTAATAGTCTCGAAAGGGGACATGTACCATTATCATGTACTTAATGGATTGTTATAAACCGCCAATTCAGCCTTAGGGTGTTTTCACGCCTTGCAGAACCGCTGGTACCTACTTAGCGTCGTCGGACCGCGTCGAATGATGACATCAAAATCGTCATAAAGTATAGCGCCACCTTTAGTCTCTTAGATTTAAAGCTGGTAATATTTGACGATAAAAACAAGCCATACCTACTGCCTTGATGAAGTTTCTAACGATTTTTTGTAAAAACGCTTCAAACTTACGTTTGTATTTTCTGAAGTCTCTTGTTCTCGTTCAAGAACTGTGTTGTAGATTTAGTTGACCTCTGACAACTTCACAAAGCTCGTGAATTTGAATGAAAAATAAACCAAAAGAAATGAGAAATAGTAACGAAAAATAGTTCGTTTGTTAATTTATATTAATATTCTATTGTTCCTGCACTAAGCATTTTATTATTGAAAGAGCTAAAATTACTGAAATAGATTTGATCTGTTTAGCGCAAAAATTATTAGAACGCTAAGAACAAATGGTTCGAGGGGCGGCATCCCCCATCTTTCTTAGTATCCTTTCAAATCGAATGGGGATCAGGGGGCGGCATCCCCCCATCTTTCTTAGTATCCTTTCAAATCGAAAAGGGTTCAGGGGGCGGCATCCCCCATGAATACAAAATTGTTGTGGCGAGCAGTTTCCACTGTGGGGGGACTACAACAGCACCTGAAATATTATACCTTAACGGTGGAAAGAATGTGAGGAAAAGAATATTTATGAAGGATAAAATATACGTAACAGTGGGACAAATATACGACACCGGAGAACATAACAATCGTCTAAAGTCAGTTGAATCTTAAAATTACATTTTTGAGCCGCTTGTTTAACACAAAAATACAGCAAACGGCAAAAGTGTTCTTGAGACACTAGCAAAACTAATGAGGGATACAAGTTTTGTGAAGTATAAATAATTTCGCAACTAAACTTGCTGAAACCTCCAGCAGAAGTTCTACCGCAGCCGGAAGTCGATTTTCTGCTAAGCGAGCCGAAGGTATATTTCCTCTTTATCATTACTAAATATACAAAACTATAACAAAGATACAACAGCCTATACAGCGACACGCAGGGTGTAAACCGAACTGAATTGCATCGAAATCGAAACAGGATAATCACACTGAAATCGGAATGAGAAGCGCTTGCTTTCTCGAGCCGATTAATCTTAGGCTCAGATTTAACTCGAGCTTCGACCTACGCAAAGCCAATTATCGATTTCAAGGTACGAGCTGTGTTAGGCTCAGATTTAACTCGAGCTTCGACCTACGCTAACCCAATTCTCGCTTTCAAGGTACGAGCTGTGTAGCAGTTGTACCGAACCGAAACTTCGCTTATCGTGAACCAGAGTGCAGAAAGGCACGGGGAACAATGATTAACCCCCTTTTCGATTTTTGACCGTGGTTTTTTGCACATTTTTTAGTTTTCAGAAAACAATCTGCCCTCGGAACATTGAAAAACGTACCCATGCCTTTTCCGAAATTTCGGCAACGTCCCAGACAGTGAAGGTGTTCTTTTGCAATTTTAAAAAAACGCCTAATAACCGCAGATTTATTCAAATCTGAACAATCTGCTGACTAATGAATAAACGATTTTAAAAAGATCGACACTTGAAAATGTCGCAAAAAATTGCCCAAAATTGCATTCATACAACAAGAGCACTAAAAACATATAATACAGTCATAATTTTTTGCTTCATATACACTATCAATCATTTTTTGTACAACAAAATATAAATACAACAGTACTATCAGTGCTAAAATACTACTGTTATATTTATATTACACATTGAAAACTTCAGGATCACTCCTACTATTTATAAGTTGGATCTCATACTTAATATTTTCGGATAAGACCCGCCTCTTGCATTAAATATAGTGTTGCGGAAAAATAAATCCCCATCATAAAACTAAGAATTCGGTTCAGGTGTAGCAATAGGCTTTAGGTTTCCGGAGTTTATTAAGGAAGGTACTGGTTGTTCGTAACTTACAATTACAGATATCTGTGCGTTCCAGGTAAGAAAACGTCGTTTAGAATGAATACATGGTTGCTATAGTGATAAAAATGTATAAATTACTTCATGTATTCAGTTGAAGCAGAAAAAAATTTAAAAATACATTTAAAAATTAACAACATAGTATAAGCTGAGGTTGACCTGCAACTCCGACTACAAACTCACCTCTGGCTATGGTAGAATTTTTACCAGAGGTTGTGGCAATTCCGGTGATGAAATTTTTCATATTTTTTTAAGTTATTTCGCTCAGTGAGTTGCACAGTACAACGACCGAATGTTGCCTCCGACCTCGATAGAAAACCGTCCTTTTTGCATATTTTTGCAGATTTGTGTGGAGCGATTCCCTTTTACTTTTAGCACAATTTCGAGGAAAAAATTACAGATTTCGTAAAAAACAAACTTAATAGTGAATTTACGTTATCTTTAGTATCGCAATTCTGCTTCAAATCCTGCTCTGGCAGTTTTTTCGCCGAGTTTCACCTTCGGTTAAGCCCTGACACAGTACGAAAATACGCAAATATACTACGGCGGGAGTATACTTTTAGTTTAGATTTCTTATTAGGCCATTATACTTTCCCATGCTAATAATAAAGGAACTGTGAATACTGTCTACTGCAAATTGCAACCTTTCGGCATGCTGGGGCTGCGATTTCTCCAGCAGAACGGCAGCTTCCTAAAGTTATTCTAGACTAGCAGCAGCCAGAAAAAAATTGTTCCATTTACGACAAAAAGCTCCTGATGTCTTATAAACCACTATAGCTCATTAAAAACACAACTAATTTATTTTACAGTATAAAATCAAACAAATCATAGGTAAACACTTAAACGTATTACAAAAACAAAGAAAAATAGAAATAATTGCATTTCGGTAAAACAAATGTTAAAATTCTAATTATTAAACTCTAGCACGTAACCTGCTTTGTTTTCCATGTATATTATTGAGTGAAAGCGACGCGCTGAGTTGAACTGAGTCATTTTTTAGTTTGATGACTGGTATAGCGCACCTAATATATATTGATTTAAACAGATAGAATCGCCGATGTACTTTTGGCCTGCTTTGGCTTATATCACAGAACGCAAGATTTGCAAGCTAGCCTTTACTAGCTAGCATCATACTCAGTTAGGCTTGGCGATTAAAAAAATGACGTCCAGTAATCTCGCGACGCGAGTTGACATATGTACGTAAATATATTTTGTTTCTTGCAAAAATAAAGAAATTTAGCATTTTACGGTGCGTATTCGATGCAAATTTTTCACTTGTAATTTTGAGATAATTTAAAAATAAGAACCCATTGTTCCAATATATCAAGCTGAACAGAAGTTTTTTAGGTTTGGCATGTTTTAAGCAATCAAAATGTTAAGTCATCATGAAGTTCTGCAGGACAGATAATGCAAGTTATTCCAAAAAATTATTTACACAATAGCATTTCGGATATCCGGATACGCGACGTTTCATTTCGGATACATATCCGTATATCCGGGGCCCATCTACAGTATACACCTCGCAACTTGACTCACACCACACGCGCGGTACCAATTAGTCTGCGATAACCTAAGTCCATTGCAAAAATATTCGCTTATGACTTTCATCATCAAATTTTGGAATAAAATCACACAGAATCACTTTTTCGAATCCTTCGGAAACACTTGGCGTTTCAAACTTTTTATTGAACGCATGATACGCAACATCAGGAATGCGCCTTTGCCGTCCTTTTGTTGCATTTTGGCGACAATAATTTAAATGCTTTGTCAGCTCGAGATCAGTTTTGATCCAAAAACATCGCACCGGGATTTCTAAAACAACTATGGTGCAACACACGGTTTTTAAATTTTACAAAAAGGTTGTTGCTACTTATTATGCCCAAATTTACCTAAAAATAATGGTACATACATATCAGTGGCCCCTATTCAAAAATTTCTAGATCCACCATAGGAACGAAAATTTATGCACCTTGCATTAACTATATTCTAACGTAAGAAGGTACACCACAAACAGCCATTGAGACAACATGCGCAGATATTATAACGGTCTGAATTCATGCATTATAGTTTACAATCACCACTGATATACTGAAAAGGAAAGTAAAAACACTGGCTGTAAAACCAGTGCGATAAGGTTACAAAATTAAAACAATATTATAGTTAATTTTTCTTCAATTTGAGCACCGCATGTAAGCTTCAAAAACCTGTCTACTTACTATATTTCTTAGCTAATCTGACTGCATCAGCGCGACACATTTTCGATGGATGAGTATTATCAATGATTAAGCTTTTTCCTTGATCCAATGCTTCTTGAGACATCTGTAACAAAAAATTTAATACTGTGTTATGTAAGCTGTAAAAATAAGTAATAGGTTAAGAACTTATCTGCGGCCTGAAAACAAACCTAAAAATTTCATATTTCTTTATCGTAATTAATAAACACAAACGGCACGAAACAAAAAGCAATTTTTCAGACAAAAACCATACGATTTACTGCGTGCTATCTGAACTATTGTGCACAGAAATTGGTATTACTGGAAACCAACTGCAATGAAACGAGTAATTCATTGATTTTTAGCACACAAGACAGTGCCACTAACACCCAACAAATAACAATTTGTACAAGGGGGACGCGAACCCGAGGCCGCCCTTTCAGCATAACTCAGGCGTACTTTTAGACACCGCGCAGCACTTCCTTGTGTATCTTTATTGATATATTCATATCCAAACGGCGTAAAGAACCGCTTTGCAAAGCTACTTTTGCCTGAAGCCGGCAGCCCAACTAGAACTACGATTTCTTGTTCCTGCAAACAAAAACATTTAAAACGTCGGAGGACACACAATAAATTACAAAAATCACCAGAAGCAATTCCGGTGCGTTTATATCACGCCCAACAATTGACACCTAAGACGTGACCAGCCTATTTTGAAGCTGTTTCGCTGAGAATATCATTTCACGACTTACCCAAAATCAAAATAATTACCTGTCTTGCGTGCTCAAAACTTTCATTTTCAACTAAACGTTTGTTCAAAAACGCGACTGGATCAAATCCGTTCAACTCAAACGCATTTGTCGGACCCTCATTGAGAAAAAATTCTTCCGGAGTCAAAAATTTCAATCCGCAATTAAGTGCAAATTTTCGATCAGAACACGAGAAATCTTTCTTTTTGCCAGGTTTCCAATTCGGCAGTCGTCCAGCACCGTCGCCAACGTAAAAACTATCGACTAGACTAATCTTAAATAAAAAACATCAAACTTAAAGTATGTACTACAACCGCCCCATTAAAAAACTCAAGATACCATCCTTAAAAGCTACAGTGACTATTGTGCGTTCTATTCCTTTCCAAATATGTATATAAAACATAAACACCAAAATTAGTTGGAATGATGCCAAAAATTACGAATAGCGGAGAGCGTTCCAACGGTATTAATATTATCATTGCTGTGTATTATGGGCGAAACGTAGTTTATTATACTTATTAAATCAGGCGGTTATGCAACAACCTCCCAGTTCAACAATTTCGTTGTAGGTGAATTTAGTCTGCTTTCAAACTAACACATACTACCAATCCTTCAAAGCAAGCACCATAAGTTATGTACTTATCAAACCTAAGACCATAACACAAACGTGCCCCATTCTCTTTATGAGAGTAAACTTCTTTCAAATAATCGAACATTCCAATGGATGGCTTGCGATAATGGCTTTCACCTGTTGCCACAAACGCCTTAACAAAAACAAGAGTAATAATAACAAAAGTAACAATAACAAGAAAAAGCTCTAGGTTACGGCAAGTCAATCCAAATAATGCGTACTTGTTCATGTTTAATTCCTGTATCTGTATATACAATAAATCTATAACCAACCATGACCTTCAATATATTTAACATCTGTACTTAAGTTCTATTAAGTTGCGTACCTAGCAAGCAAAATAACACCACATAAACATAAACAATTAGTATATATGATGCCCGTTTAACATAGGTAGTAAATAAATCTAAACAAACATCACTTTAAATTGCTTACTAACACAGGGACTCCTATGGCACTAACAATTCCTTCCACTTTGTTCTTGATCATCGACACAGGAGTTTTGCCTTTTTCAACCCCGCCTTGATTCGTAAACAGAACAATCCCAAATCCGTTATTGTGTAGTGACTCAAATTTTGAAAGCATAATTGTTTCATCGAAAAGCCACTTGTAATCATTTGCACCTGAACAAAAATCAACATCACGGTACCGTATTTTTGTGAAGCATCAGTTATCAGACAGACAGAAGTATTATTACGACTTTCTGTTGTGTAATATAACAGCGCCTATATATTCAACATCGCGACGATGGAAAGAACAGTCGCCATGAATATTTTATTGAACGGAATCAAAACGATTACGTAATGTCGAATTACTAAGCATATAGATTACATAAGGGACGAAAAATTTCATACGATTGTAAAAATGAGCTAAAGGAGTATCTGAGGTTATCTAATTTAAAAAAGTTTGATTCACGCACGAGTTGAAAAGTTATTAGTAACTTTATTAACCGGGTGCATCCGGAGTAACAATTAGAATCTCGATGCAAATCCAGCAGTGGTTCGGAATGCGTGTACAATCGGAATAATATTTTATTGTTTATAACCTATACTATTGTAATTGTGTGTGAAATTTGCCTGCAGTTCTGCTAAGTTTTATGACAAAACTGTGCTTATATCAGTTCTCAACTCTGAAAATTATTATAGAAACATGAAACCATGCACTCTGAAACAGATACTTTGATGTAACGCATACTAGTTACATAAGACTCGGTATTACGTAGAAAGTATATTATTTATTTATATGTTTGTGTTCTGAAAATTTCTTTTTCAGATTCCGGTTCTGATTGCAATTCTGGTACAAATGTCCTGCGCCGATTACAATTTCGGTACGTATAAATCAGTTTCGCTTTGCACCCTGCTTAGTAATAATTTGTAATAATATGCTATTTAGTACGTATAGCATAAGCATTCGAGTCAAAGTTCGAGAATAATATGAATAAAAAGATTTCGGCGCGCTTACGACGAAGGTTTATCAAAACGCTATAAATATCTCACTTAACAATTAATCACGCAATAATATATTCTTCGTAAATCACAATTTAATCAGCTTACTTTGCGAAAACGTCTTGCCTGATTTCGTCGCAATTATTGTCCAATCGATGTCAAAACATGCGAAATTTGACAACACACCTTTTGCAACTCTAACGTCTTCATAAACAAGGAGTTGAGGAATGTTCTAAAAGCAAACATTTAGATATATTTGACGGCCTCCCATAATGCACCATCAGAACAAGCTAGAAATTTCGTCTAACATTAATTACACATAAATGCGCAAACTCTAAAGTACGGCAACTGCAAATATTAAATTTACTCCAATTACAAAATTCAACAGCAGCGTACAGTTCATCACAAACAAACATATACAATATACAATAAATGATAGCTGTTAGTGTTGCCTCGAATACGGAGCCAGCATGTATAGATTTGCGCTGGGGCCTAAGCGGAACTAAATTTTAAACGCAATCGTAAGTTAACTCGATGTGTCTTGCGAAGCTGACTATGAATCTGGTGTTTCACTCAAGCGATAACTTTATAAAACGTTAACTAAACTCATACTTATTTTGGCGTAACACTAAAAGATCTAATCGACTAAGCGCGTCATTCCGCAACATAAACATTCTTGTCCAGCGGTAAACCGTTGTGTTGACAAAACAGTAAACAGACATTCGTTCAGAAATATCAGTTGGAAAAGTTGGTACTCTAGGCAGTGAAAATAAAAGGAGTCAAGGCGACTGTAATTGCTTACGTATGTTCGTACAGTTGTATTGCAAATATTATTTTAACCGATAACGACAAACACACACATATATAAACATATAATTTGAATATATACCGCCTTATTTTTGGTGCCAATATCTAGCCATCCGAATGTTTTCTCGTTCATTATAGGAATAGGCTGTTTCACATGCTTCCGCTTCTTTTCTGCCATCCCGAAATAATCATCAATATTGGACGACGTACGCTTTTTGGGCATGATTAGTAATTCATTTCATCGCATAGTTGCAATTACGTTACGCGTGCGTTCGCTGAACAAAAAACAAATATGAAAATGGTACAAACCATACAAATATAGCTTCTGTTTTCGAAGATGTGCTCTGAACCGAACGTTACGTGTTTTACTTTGGCTTCGATTGATACTGGCCTCGGTAAACATCCTGGTTCAGGGGCAACTCCGGTATGTGGAAGCATATAAGACATACTCGTCCCGATGCATATATTGTAATATATGCAATGCACATTGTCTTGTATGTTAGCCGACAGCGTACAGTCAAGATATAGTCGACAATAGAAGCAGTTGGACTGGCGGGCTGTCTGACAGAGTGGTAGAGCGCTTGCCTCGGAATCCTAAGGCCGCTAGTTCAATCCTAGCTCTGTAGGTCAGTATTTCCAGATACTTAGTTAAAACGGTCTGAAGTCCCAGTTCGTTCCTAAACTGACAGCCTATTTATACGGAGTAAGTTCTCCAATGTAACGTAATGCGCTCTACACAGAACTCCAGTTATGTCCGTGTGAGGTACACCAAATATTCATTTCCTTTTTTGCAATATTATTGGTGAAATATCCCTAGCTGGAAATTGTAAGCAAGCGATACATGCTTGTACGTTATTTGCACATGCAATCAGGGTGCAACCGGAATTACAATTTACCGGAACCGGAATTTGAAAATTTTACCGGAACCGGAAAGTGAAAAATGCATTTCACCAAAAATTTCATTTTAATCGTATTTTTTGCTCTATTATTTGTGAAATAACCTTAGTCGAACAATTTATTTTATTTGTTGTATTTTAGATTTTCGTCGTCGATTGAAGTGAAATCTACCATCAAAGGCTTATATTCGGAGTACAAGTGGCTTTCAAAAGAGATTCTTAAAAATTAGCAAAGTTAAGAAAACGGGCAAATTATAACACCGGAATTTTTAAATCCGGTAAAAATTTACCGGAACCGGAACCGAAAGGTGAAAAAATGCCGGAACCGGAATTCCGGTTGCACCCTGCATGCAATCCTTATAGTGCAGTGCACTGTATATATGCTAGCTGGCGGCATACGGTCGACACATATAGTCGACGAAAAATGCAGTTGCTGAGGCGGGCCACGTGGAAAGGTGAAAAAATTATCGGACCTGGGAGGTGAAAGAATACCAGAAGCAGAATTCTGATCCTACCCTGGTATTCGGGTATTTCATCGTGTACTACCCAATACTAAAGAATTTTATTAAATACGAGCTATCTATCGAACCAGGAAACTGAAAAATTGCAGCACAATTTAATATTCTATCAGAGAATGAAAAAATTGTTTTTCCAAACTAATTAAAAAGTATCATAATCCACAGTTCAACGGTGCCGAGGTACAACGAAGATTCGTTCCAGCATGCTACCACATTACACCCAATAATGTAATGTTTCCGCCTGCCTAGCTACGTTGTTATCATGTGACTGTTACAACATGTTTACAAGTTTAAAGTCCTATCTTTTTTAAAATTTTTAAAACCTATGCTTCAACTTATATCGGTATGTACTTAACTGTTCGCGTATGTTTTGTATGTTTAGACAACATTGCAAAAACGAATTTGAGGATAACTCAATATCCTGTCACCTTCCATTTCTAAAAAAACGGTGTCCGTTCCCGAGTCCGTTTACGTAAAAACGGAAATTGTTGTTTTTACGTTCAAAATTAGTTATAAATCACGTATATATCTTTCAATTTTTTGTTACAAATATGCAACAAGCCTAAATGCTATTGCTTGAGATTTAGCAGTATTAATATGAAATTTAATACAAAATTTAAAAAGTTTCGATGGATACGTCATTTTTTTCTCTAATATTTTTGAAAATACCGCGAATATACCTCCTCCATTGCATTGACAGATACATAAAAATACTTGAAACTTTTGTACTTTAATATCAATATCCGTTTTCCGTTTCTAAAGTTTATGTATATGTAAGCTTTACGCCAGAACCTACGCCTAAACGCCTAATTCTGGCCTGAGCCTAGACGGAACCTTGCTTAATACTAAGCCTAAGATTGAGCTTTGCCAATTCCTAGACCTAATCTTGGGCAAAAGGATTGCGTAATCCAGTACCTAAACCCTAAGACTAAGCCAAAGGAATTGCTTGCAATAAATTCTATTGAAATCACAAAATCCCAAGATCGCACAACAAACAACAGCTATCAATTTTTAAACTCGGACGGTGAGATTTTGGGACTGCAGACTGCAGTAAAGTATACATGGGACCACGTAATAGTGTGCGCATTAGTGTGAAAAATTGTCCAGGTCTGAGTAAATGGCCAATGTCATTTTCAGGAACTCTGTAGAAAAGATGTTATACTTAACTAACCTTTTTGCCTAGTCCAAGGACAACGGTGACATCCTGCTTAACAAGACACTGTTGAACGGGAATACTGTTGTACATTTCTTTTAGCAGACTCAACGAGCAAAAAATTTAAATTTATTTCGTAAAAACAACCCTGTAGCGAGAGTCTGCGTCTTGTCAGTATTTCCTACCGCTTGTTAGCATCGTTTTTTGACACTGGTCCTAAAGGTGTGGGTGGACAATTTTTTACAACTATGCGCGCATTATTACGTGGATGGTCCATTACGCGGAAATACGGTTCTCAGATATTATAGACATGACCTAGTTCTTTCACAATAATGATTCCTTGAATATTAAATTTAAGTTTCAGCTAACTTTTCAGATGCGAATGGCTAGTGCAAAAAATTTGTCTAATCTAAAGCTTTTGAGCTTTTAATTTCAGTCTTGCGGAAAACCCGTCCGTGTCTCGAATATTCCTGGACAATGATTTCAATGGTCAATTTATAAAATCTATAAACTCTTAGGAGAAATTAACTACGCTCTAAAGTGGTGTCTCTTGGGATCGAAAAATTATTGTACAAAATGTAAAATTCAAGGGAAAACAATTTAGGGGCGTGTGCGTCTGAGCGCTTTCAAACTCAATTTACGTTTCAATCGCAGTTCAAATCCAAGCTTTTTGCTGCATATATATATTTGATTTTCTCCATATTCGATAATTGACATACAAAAGTTTACCTGCCTCTAAACTACTATTGGAGAATCTTTGAACTAAAATTGAAAGTTAAATGACATTTTTAAGGTTGAAAGTATTTTTCAAATATAAAACTGGGTAAACCGGACGAAAATTGCGCAGTAAATAAATGATTATAAACTTCATCTGCAAAATATAATGCTAAAACTCCGCCCTATCGTATGATATCTACTATCTAGAACTCAAAGACAGCGCGTTGCCTCCGGGGAATTAGATTTCTCTCTAAATTTGCGCAGCGATCTAAACTTTTGACATAAATTTTAGGGCGTGGATATATTTTAACAGATATATATCGAAGCATCGCTTAAAAGTTTGCTAAAATGCATCGGTCGTTTAGGAATTTTCGATTTTTAGAATAGACGGACGCGTATAAAAAGTTTAAATTTTCCTAAAATAGCGAAAAATGGATCGATTTTATCGAATTTTGTGAAAGTCATTATGTTCATTGTTTATTTTTAAATAGATATTTTTCGTTTTTACTGTTGTGTCAATTACGCTTCTTCTCTTTATCTTATGTGACAAGTGCACTTCCAATGTTATTAAGACCTAAAATAGATCTATTATTGGTAAAATGACCCATTGTTAATTAAAAAAGTCTACACCCTCTAGTGCCTAAATCGAAATCTTTCTGCGCTTGTAGGCGTAAGGCTACACATAAGCAATCCGGTACATGTTTACTTCAACGGGCGAACAGTTTTTGAGAAACTATTCATGTAGTAAGGCGTTGTACTAATTTTTTTGTTAAAACGGCTTTGGGCTTATCTCACGTTGAGGGTAGGTTTAAGCTTAGCCTTGGGAATATGCCAATATGTACTATATGCTGTTTACGCCCCTCAAACTAACATAGGTCTGCATCGTAATCGTAATTTTAATCTTAATCGTAAATATAACCCTAAACCTTCCAATCTCGAGATCTACCAGTCTCCGTGTCGGCCTACGAGTTTATGCCTAAATATAATCTAACGTAAGCCTGTCAAACCTAGCGAACGCCAAATTGTTAATAGTTAGTGTTATACTTAAAACATCAGTAAGTCCAGTCAGTAACCAAGCAAATATTTTACTAAAACCAAAATTTCAAGAAAAGTCATCCAAGGGCTTAAACTAAACTTGTACAATCTGGGCCCAAAATTTTAAGAACGTTGCGCTTCGTGTTTACCATGACTTGAGACATGCAGACTGGGAAACGGTGCAATTGTTGATTGGCTGGGAAGTTTTGGCGTTAGGTTTAGGCTTTACACATTGGCGTATATTCAGGCTTAGGGTTAGGTTCAGGATCAGGCTAATAGTTCGCAGGTCCCTATTAGGTAACATGGGCGAAATCCTTCAGATATCATTTCGAGTAGTTATCAGTATATCTCGTTTTTAAGATTGATAAAATAAAACTTCAAAACACTGTTTATATATCCGTGACGCTATATATATTAAAATAGACAACGGATATTTTAGAAAGACAAGGATAGAGAGAGAAATATACTTAATATTACAAAGCGATTATTTAGGCTGGAAAGGAAAGCGATTTAAGATTTGTGGTTGTCCCTGAGGACATCTTCCGTTTAAGAGCCGAGATATCTTGTCGAACAGATTAAAAGACGGACCCCCAAGCCGCATGAAATTTTGATTTGCAGAGGGTCACGCCTATTACTTTATACATGGTTTTGTTTTTAAAGTTTGTCTTAGCTAGAATTTAGTTATTCACAGAAATATATTTGTCAAAGTCATTTTCGAGAGGCCGTAGGTTCCATTGGCCTCTTTCTGGCTACACCCCTGACCACGAGTATGAGGAAAGTTTCGTATACCAGCGACACGCGTCGCATTATATAAAAGTGCCAATCAAAATTAATGATTTCTTAATATTGAAAAATCTGATTTTAAATTGTTTTTATTTTATTTGGTTTATCGAAAACACAATAGCGTCTCGCGTATGTCCCGAATGAGCTCCAATCGAAACTAACTTTAGTTGGAATCAAAGTTTAAAATAACACTTTTGTCAAAATTGGAGAAAACTATACTTGTTTATATACTTTCGCCTCCACGCCACAATATGTTTACTCATATATAATGACCGGATTAGTGAAATAGCCTAATGAGGCTTTAGGCTAAGGTTTAGGCTTAGTGAAATAATAAACACTACCTAGTATAGATGGAAACGTGCGATTTCCTTCAAATTAATACTAATGTAGTAGAGGGGAAACTAATTCAATTTAAGTACTACGGATCGATTTGTTGTTTCTATGATTAATTCATCTAGTATATATTGTAAACAAACCGTGATTTCTCATTTCTTTAATACTTAAACGGTGCTTGCTGTATTAAGGTAACCAAATATAAGCATTCACGTTTAGGCTTACACCTACTGATTTTGTTCGAAATCTGTTCCATACATTGGCCCAATTTCGTGTGCGTTTAAAACATTAAAAGTTTTTAAGATATTTTTGGCACCTGATATACATACATGTATATCGAAATTAAATTGAACTCCTTGGGCACCTGTGCATTTTACATTTATGTTAAGTCTAAAAACCAAAACCTAAACCTAAGTAAACCTAAAGACAAAGTTAATACGCCGACATTGAAAAATTACAAAAACGTGACGTCGGGGAAACTGTACCATATCCGCCGCCTCGTTTTACGTGTTTCCCAGTTTTACCAGGATCATTGTGTTTTAAAATATTCGCCTGATAAAGACGAAATGTATTAAATTCTAGACATTGAGAATCTCTCATGAGATTTTGAACCGCTTAAGATAAATTATCTAAAGTCTATGTAGGTTTGGGAAGATAATGTGTTTAAAGTCTTGGGTTTTAAGTCCCGTAAAGATTTTCGATAAATAAAATTTTCGTCTTTTATTGTTAGCATTAGCAGTTTGATGGTGTGGTAATTATCGCCCATATTGTCAAAGCACCTATTATCTGTTTGTGATAGGCCTTGTAATCTTCGAAACAGAGTTTGATAGCCACTTGGTAGATAGCGCTGAAAAATGCTCGTAAGAGAAAAGAGCGAGACGCCAGACACAATTTTCGCACTGAATCTTAACACAAAATTTTGAAACAAACACACAAAAGAATTGTTTACGCAATATACCACAGGAACAAGCAACGGCTTCAGGGCGTCTACTACTCACGGCGAGGAGTCGCTGCCAGCCCACGGAAATCTTCACCCATCCTGACCAAGAAACATTTTCTCCAGCATTAAAAACTTCTATGTTATAGAATTTTTCCCATCCCACCGCCTACAAATCGCCGCTGCCCTCTCAGCAAACAATTTAGCGGACGTCGGGGGGCTGTTCGCTGCACAACGATAGTATTTTGTAAGCTTTTTTAAAATCTTATCCTACCTTAACGTCTACGATGAAAAATAAATAAAAAATATATACATTTTCACACTGAAGTTCAAGAATTAATTCTGAATTTTACACTAGAACAACGTCGGTAGAAAATAAAAAGACTTGGACAAAACTAGACTTTAGTATCAGTAGCGTAAACTTGAAGGGGATATATCCCGGAGAAATTTGTGGAAAAAAGGAAAAATTGATCACTTTTGTAAATGTCATTCGAGCAAGCTACATCGAACCTGTCAAATTCCTAAAAAAATTTCTAGCTCGCTGGCAAACATAATTTTAAATAAAGTTCTACTTCCTCGAAAAGAAATCCTGGCTACCTGAATGCTTAGAGTATGTATCCTACGTATACTTTACTGAAGAAGATTTTTCGGTTTAAGAGAGAATTTAAGAGTAAAACATTATTGAGACTATCTTTTTTATTTTCCAAATGAGCTTAGAATTTTTTATAAAAAGGTTCTTACGTATGTTTCGATTTTTTAATATTTACATAACTTGTGATGTATTTCTTAAATATATATAGATAGACATATATATGTATATAATATATAAGGGTGCGCAGGATATCCGGCTCCAGCTCCGGCAAAGAATCGATACCCGGCTTTTTAACTTGTCGTATATTTTTTAAAAATTTCAAAAAATTTAAACTATCGTTTCTATTTATGTCAACTACCGTGGAACTGATGGACATACTTTTACATATTTTTTCCATCATACAGGCAATGCAAATGTTTACATGTGCCCGTGTTCATTCACAATTTTTATTGGGTTTTACAATAACACTGGTAAACCTGATAAATCATTAGTGACATTCTAAGGGCGTAATACAGGGTTCACGTTATCAATTGTGTGCTTGGTACCTGTTTTGTCATTATGCCCATAGCGGTACACACAAATTTTTTGCTACCCATATGAATACCGACAGAAAATAAAATGTTATGAATAGCTAAGTTTTCGAAATATGGACCTGCCTATATGAGTAGATTCAAGAAGTCTGCTTGTAGCCCATATAGATGCGAACATAGCGAACCTTCAAGCTTGCACTTTAAAACGACTCAGTGCACTAAGTTTTATTTTACAACTCTAGTTAAGTCTTTTTTTATTGTTTTTGTGTTTTTTCGGAATATTTTGTTATAATTATTGCGTGACTATGAAAATTCATAGATTCACTGCAAAATTTTAATTCTCTATCAAGCATCACTTACTTCAACAATACAGCCATATTCTGTCGAATCGTCGCATTTTGTCTCGCTTCCAAGCTACTAAGACTCCAATACCCGAGGACAAGACCTGCCAAATACCGAGATTTGCTGACACCGAGTCTCCCATCCTTGACCCTAATCCACCTCTATTTGATGCGCCTAAGAAAACCTGGATATGCTTAAATGTAAGATGGTCCAAACAAATATTGCAACTGAACGCAACGCTATAAAACCACAGAAAAGTGGAATATGGTCGTTGCTAAGGTGTTAACTATTCACCGACGTGAGGTGTTAAGTTCTGTTACGTAAACCCTTTGGATAACTTTAGGCCACAGAAAGAACAATTGTTAGCTACGTTCTGATATTTGAATGCAATCTAGTATTTGATTTGAATTAACTATCCGGCTCAAGCTCCGGATATTAAATTATCAGGCTATCCGGTTGCACCCTGATGATATATAAATGTATATACTGTAGTGATCCGAATAAGAGGGGATAAAAGAGGGGTTCTCCATTTTAAGTCCCAATCCACAGGAGTCCTTTTTATTAATAAAAGTTTATAAGTGGATAGAGTGCCTAAACCCTAATTAAAGTCCACAAATGTTAACGACTCCAGGACCACATAATGCTGAGTTCGACTCTTTAAAGCATACTTAAGATTAGAATGTACATTCCAAAGTATAACTTTGCATTATCAGTAAAACGAAGGGTGGCAGAACGCCAGTTAAAATAAATACGAGTCCAAAACCGAATAACAGGAGTATCCGCTGGATAGGCCAAATAAATATCAGTCCCCGTCTTATTCGGGTAACTACAATATATGTATATCGATTTTACTACATTTACTTTTAGTCAAGTTGCTTTCTCGTTTTTATGCTCAAAGCCGTATAATTGCAGTAAAGGCCAAGCTGCATAAAATTCTTCAAAAAACTTTTCTTCCAATTATTTTTTCATTGTACCAGAAAAATTGTGTTGCATGGATTTACAGCCACATTCTAACAGGACGTAAACGAACAGTACTAAAGCTTAGAAAATTAGAAACACCTTTAATTTTTCTGCCTCTACCTAATACGATTGCTGTATACAAATTTGTACCAAATGTCTTAAAATTTTAAGAAAAGCAGATACAGTTATAGTTTTTAAAATTTTGATGCATTTCGTCATTTTTATTTCAAATCGAACTAACTATTGTAGCATATCTATATTGAAAACTTGAACGGAATTTCCGGTATTTCTATAATGGAAACGGAAACGCAAACATACATAGATTTTAATTGCGGAATGCGAAACGAAAACAGTGTCCAGTTGCACCCTGTATCCTACGTTATATGCTTTAAAATTACCTTGAGATTATGTATCTCCTATAGTGTAATATATGGCCAATGTATAAAACAGGGCCGTAGTCCAAAGAGTAAGCTTTCTCTTTTGCAGTCCCGCAGAAAGACGTTCTGCTACAGATCTCTCTGAAAGAATTTTTTAAAATTAACAAAACCCAAAAAAACATTCAAAACAAAAAATCCGGTACTAATTCCTGTTTAAACGAGAAACTTCAAATGCAAACAGAGGCGGATCCAAAAATGTCTGACGGAGGGAGCGGGCTAGCAAATGTTATGAAACGCAAAATTGTAAGGTAAAGACCTTATCATTTAATTAACGAAAAATATTCTGTGGGCAAAAATTGTAAAGTAGGGAGGGACCTTACCATTTTATCAAAAAAATTCTGCGGGAAAAATTGTTTACAAAATATTTTCTGAGGAGAAAAACTGTAAGCTAGGGACCTTACCATTTTAACGCAACAAACGACAAAACTATATTCCCGTTGACACCCTGATATATACTCGCTATCCGTTTCCGGTAAATGAATCTATCAATTGAGCTTCCTAACTCTAGCGGCCACTCTGTCATCTTTCTTAAATTTTAGGTCACCGTTCCAAAGACTACCCAATGAGCAACAACACCAGCCTCGTTGAATAATTTTGTCTCAATTATACTCGCTTCAATTTAGAACCATCTATTTAGCAAGTGTAAGGTAATTTTAGTTCATCTTTTGTTCAAATGTACAGCTTTCGCGTTTGTCAAAGTTGAATTTCTACGCCAAATCACAGGGTCTTTAAACGTAAAAGTGTACAATTATTAACCACTTAATTTTAAGGAACACGGGACTAATGGCAGCAAGTGACACATTTAGCGTTTATTAATGTTTCGACCTAAAAATGGGTTTCAGTTTTTATTCTGGTACACTTTCTTTACGCAACTGTTCTTAAATGTGTGTAGCATCTATGTCTCCACCCGGCGTTCGCGTCGAATCAGTGTCTCATTTCGACACGTTTTGGGGCATATTTGAACTTCTCGTGACCTTCTTTCGTCGTTTATTTTATACCTCAATTTGTATTTTGAACATTGTCGAGGTCATGTGAAGCTTAAATATGCACAAAATTTTGTTAAAATCCAACCTTTTTTGGGCAAACGACTACTGTTTTTGAGTGTCGCGGAAAAGGCCTGAAGTTTTAGGATGTCTTCGAAAATTGATGTATAGATTTTGAGGTATAAAACTGAAGTTTTATAGTGCCATGCTCGTAACCAGCTCACCTCACTGGGGGACGCTAACAATTTTCATGAGCGCATCCAAGGATTTTCGTTGACTTATTATACACACAGGTTGAAAATGTTCTAGGGACGAGTAAAATTCTTCCATGAGGAGCTGAGCCCCTTATGGCCCCCTCTTGACTAGAGACCCGTATGGTACTCACTATTAAAATGCTAGAAAATGCTTTGAAAATTTTGAAATATTCTTTCTATATTATGTGAATTAATATTTACGCTTCAGAGTTATCAGTTCAACTATAGCTTCTATATATTCTATGTACCTCTCAGAAACATAAAGATAATAATTGGAGTAACGACTCATAACAGTTATATTAAGCTGCTCTCCCCATCCATTGAGTGCAATAGTTATTTATATCGGTGGGAATATAAATATGTAAAAATAACAATAGATTCAAGCTGCACGCGTTAAAGAAATGACGGTAACAATGCATAATTTGTGTGAAAATTTTTGCAAGCTTCCGGTACAGCAGAAATTAGATACACAAAATAATTCTTAGCAGATAATACCGGAAACGGCTGATGGTCAGTGGCAGATGTAGAAATTTTTGACGGTCGGAGGGGCACAACGGATAATAGTGAAAAAACGCTTACAAGCCATGCTAGCGAGACGTCAAACGCAATTTCCAAACTAAATCTTGACACAAAACTTGTGTTTTATTTTTGATGCCTGTTGGTGGGTGAGGGACGGCCCAAATGACCCGCCTTGGATCCGCAAGTTCTGGTGGCGACAGAGTGAGAGACATAGTTTTTATGAATGAATCTGACAAAGCTGACTTAATTTTTCACTCAAAAATTAAATATTTCAGTTTACTGAGGTAACTATCGCTTAATATATCGATAGAATGATAAAGAGTTAAGTTGAAATTTTGAGGCTTTTTGAGAACTGGATTATGACTCAACATGAATGCGAATATCCAATGAGATGAGTGCTCAGAGTTTGCGGCCAAGGAGAGTCCAGGGACAGAACGCAATTTGTTTTAGCGATATTCTTTCATCAGTTGAAGTAATCTAAAATTTCAACTAGCTCATTTGAAATTCATACAACTTCGAGGAACAGCAAATTTTTAATTAGCATAGCGTCAAATTTTAATGGTCATAATTAAGCGTAAATTGATTGAAACACTTGTCGCCCAACAGCAGTTTTTGTTGCATCGGTTAGGTATTATTTCAAATTTTTTCAACATTTAAAGTTGACCTTTTTAAAATCTTTATTTTTTCACAAGAAAAATGAAATTTTGATTCAATGAGTGTAGTTTATGACCTAATAATAGTTTTTACGAAAGATTTTTTGGATTTTTTTAACTTCTTACTGTCAACCTATTTTCCGTCAATTTGAAACTTAACTAAGGTCTGATTAACCTAAGCCTAAACTAAACCTAAATATTCCTATCTCAAAGTCTCCCTGTCTCTGAATGGTCAAGCCTGGAAAAATAACATCCGGCAGAAAAACATTCATGTTTACATGGCATTACAATTTTACTTGTAACTATTTCAGAAACACTTTACATGACTTGCAGTTTGCGCTTATTGGTAAAAACCGTTCGTTAACGTTATACCCTCTTGGGCCCATGTAAAGATCAGGGGCGGAACATTTTTCTGTGGGTCTAGAAACGAGTAAGCTTAAGCTTAAGACTAATTTTTTGCATGGCTTAGGCTTAGCTTTATGAATATGCTCATTCTTACGCTTAGGCTTAAGTTTAGGTTTAACTTAGGCTTAGGAATACGCTTATATATAATACAGTTCCGCCCCCTGTTGTTTACATTGGGCCCGCCCTTGAAGCAAAATCCTGGCGTCGCCTCATGTTCATTTTGGGTGTTGAAATAAATTTAACCTCATTTCTTTTCAAAACTTCTCAAAATTAAATATTAAGTAAAGATAATACGTTTACAATTTTCAGCGAAATTCATTTATTTGAATATACTTACGTTTTAACTACCATTTACTAGTAAATTTAAATATATATTTAAGTTTTGATTTACGAAATCATCATAAAACCACGGTCAGTTTTTGTCAACTCTCACTTCTTTGCGTTTCTTTTTCTATTCCCCGTCCTCCAACTCCAAATATCCATTCACTGGGAAACCGTTTTCAACTCAAACTTAAACTGTCGCGTGGCGAACATTGTGTTATGTTGTATCGCGGCGACTTCCTGTCCTAAATTTGCTGAAACTTTAAAATATACGCAAAACACTGTTACCACAAGTCTATGAATGAGTTAAAATTTTTCATTTGAAATATTTTCTCCATTCATAAAACTTTTAAAGTTCATTGATAAATTTCAAATTCACAGTACTTATTTGTAGTTCTCTGTTTTTCTGTTTATGTCTGTTCGTTTGTGTTTATTTTTCGGTTTGCTTGCCACTATTTTCAACGATCTTTCTGTCTAAGCCTCGCGTGTTACCAGGATTTCAGTTTCGAAGGGAATCAACTCAACTTTTTTGAGCTCTCAATGGAGCAGATTAATGTAAAACCTAAAAACTGTTTATTTTTCTATCTCCAAAAGTTTCGGCAAGGCATATATTGACCTTATACCCGAACGCATGTTCACTCCTGCTCTGACGGATTTATGATGTTTATTTGTCAATGAACGTTTTTCATTCATAAAATTATTCAGTCCGTCCATTGATCTACAAGTCCATTCTGCGTATGATTTTGTGGGCAGAGGCATTTTAAATGGGACAGTTGGAATATACCGCTAGGACGGTTATGGATATATGTCGTTTTTTGAAGGGTATAAGAATTTGAGTTCAGCATATATTGAAGTTAAAGTCCATTCTGCGTATGATTTTATGAATGAAAAATATTGAATTTAACTGTTTGGGCATAGAGTTCGCATGCTTCTATACAGGGGTATTACCAGCAGGACGAACAACGAGGGGCTACCTACAAAGAACACAATACATATACAGTAGTGGAAGAAAGCTTTTGAGCGAATCGAACGAGTAGCTAAACGCAATTTTAGCATTAAATCGAGACACAAAAGTTTTGGTTACGAAAATCTGAAGGACTGTCCAGGCTTAATCCTCGCGCTCTCCTCTTATTTTTATTGTTCCTGAAAGCTTGATGGTTGATGTTTGAGTATGATTGAAGAAGGACAGGATTTCCAGTTGGAATATTTTTGTTTATTTTCACGATTTTAGTTGACCATGAATGTTTTAAATTTCAAATATGCGATAGGATCAACTTTTATCGAAATATTTTCAGAAGCGCATTGACTTTCTGATATAACGATCAGTTGAAAATTGAGATTCACAATTATTTTCAAATTAAAATTTTTAAAAGTTCGCTTTGCAAACTTTTGTGTTTGGAGTTCATGTTCCGTTTTACATGCAGAAATGTTGAACAAAAGAAATAGGGGCTCGAGCGCTGATTCGGTATTCTATACTGCCATACGTAGACATTGCCTTATTAAACCATAGCGAATACTTTGCTCATCTATATAATTAAAGCTAAAACTCCCACATACGTATTTTTGGCACTTTTCCAACTGTTTTTGTACGAATGCAAATGAACACTAAATTTTGCTATGGAGTTAAATTATATGCATTTCTCTGTAAAAGGATGTTTAGTTGAGTTGCAACATTTGTGATGAAAATATGTTGGCACTTCTCCGTATATCATTGATGCTTTGCAGGCTAGCGAAATCCTGCGTGATTTTCGGGTATCCTTGAAGTGTTATTGAGAAGTTTTATGCACAAATTTTGTTTAATTGAACAAATTGAGAGTAATGGCTTTAAAATTTTGCGATGAAAAGATATACCAATTGTATAACAAGCGTTGAACATAGTATTTGACAAGAGTATGCAACTGGGTGCATTCTGTGTAGGCAAGACACGGATGTACACAAGCGTGCGGTGCGGTTTTAACGTACATTTGTTTCGGGGTCAAATTTGCTTATTAACTGAAAGGTAGCATTTATTCCAGCAATAATGCTGCAATCTTGATGCTAAATATTTCTAATTTTCAGCAAAACTAGCCAACTTTATTAAATTTTGATAGATTCACAATTTCAGCTAATCTTTCAAATGCATTCGTCAACGACCCGTTCGCCAAATCTTGCTCCTATGCCAATCACACCACTGAACCTGTTCGATTCAACGCGAGTTGAACCTCACAGCCAATCAGAAGCGTGCATCGACTACAGTAATCCTGTTTTAAACTTAACTTCAGGTTCAACCAGGACACAAGCCAGGTATGCAACTCCAGAGCTATTTTCATTGGGCGTTGAGCTAAATGACACTGGCGAAGCAGCCAATCCTGATGCGGTTACTTTGATTGCACAATTACGCGACGCACTCAAACTTGCATTAGCTACAAAACTTGAAACTGCAATCGATGCTATTATTCAAGCTTATTTAGGTGCTGAAAAGCCTCTAAGCCGCCCTGACCATAACGAAAAACTGATAAGCTGTCCTGAGATTGCAACTATGGGAGAGATTATTGGACAATGCTGTGATCGATCCGCGGATATAATATTTGGCGGAAACGGAACTCGAAATGGCAGAAACAATAAACATTACGCAAATGACAAACAATCTCTCGAATCTGCAACAAATTTGGCTATTTCGGCGAACACAGGCGAGACTGGAACCCTCAACGAGTCGAACCCTTTTTATTCGGTGACAAATTCGGAAAATTCAATAGCTCAAGCAACTACGGTAACTAATCCAGTTGATTTTTCGAATTACGCCAAACTTATTGAAGCGTACCAAAACGCTATTGGACAACAATATCAAGCTGCAACTGCTGATAGCGCTCAAGTTCAACTTGGATCTCAATTATGGCCGCGGCCAGGCGTAAATTTGAAACCGCCTCAGTTAAATCGAGATTTAACTCAACCTGGCGTTTCAAAGCCTAACTCGAGCTACTCAGGGTTACTTATGATACCAGGAAATACAACTGTAGCTAATGGTATTAAAACCACGAGCCCCTATTTGCCTAATTTTGTACCTGGATTTCACAAAACAAACCTTGACTTCGATTTAAGTCGAACCCACCGCGCAACAGCGGGCGCTAGACGGATCTCAAAACAGCAGTACCCAAGAAAATATCAACCTAACGCACGTAAACGACGCTCAAAGGTTACCGATAGCCGATCACGAAAAATGACACTATTTGAGTCAAATGTTTCCACTCAAAGCAATAACGCGACACAACCAGTGAAACAAAAATTATCTTGTGAAAACGACGCAAGGCGATTTGATGAAGCAAATTTGTTTGCTGAAAATAACGTAATTCAATTGGTTGAAATGAATTCTATTGAAAGAAATAACGCTACGCGATTACTGGCTGAAACGAGTTCGAATGAAGGAAATAAAGCAACTGGAGTGGACGGAAATAACGTTACGCGATTGGTCACTTCACCACCAACGATGGTTCCATCTGCGTATAACGTGATGTCGCTAACCAACCAGATCGCGTCTGAGCTTTCATCGCCCGCTGATTATTTGCTACAAAAGTATCTTGACGACCAAGCACGTGGCGTGGAAATGACGTCATTTTCTGACACTACGCCTCCAATGTTGGATGATTCGGACAACAATAGGGAAGTCACGTAAGTTCTGGGCGTTTAATCTTTACTGATGTAAACCAGAGGGGTAGAGGAGATAAATGCTTCCCCCGAAAATTCTAAAGAGACGAGAAAAACGTCTTTCCGGGATGCTGAACAATCATGATGGATTTTATGGTACACAATAACTTTTCGCTCGAAAAAAGCATTTAAATGGTTACAAACCGGACCCATAGTCAGAGGTATGGAAAGAGGCGCTCAGCCCTCTAGGAAAATTTCGCCCCCGTAGAAACGTTTTAAACTTGCTTGTAAATCATCGCAAACCCCATGTGTGCTCCTTATTAAAATTTCCGTTCCCCCTACCAAGGTGACGAGCTGCTATGGACTTGGTATAAACCCTCCCGAAATGAAATCCTTGCAAAATGTTTGTTCGCTGTAATCTTAATTCATTGCAGTTTTTTAAAGATTCGTGAAGGGTAGGATCTGGGAGGGACTGTATAGTATATACTATATTTTATATAAATATTTTTAGCACAACATTAACGCCACTGCATTTACGCAAAGCCAAGCTAATGTTCTTCTATACACGTTACCCGAGCTCAGGTACTCTGAAAGCTTACTTCCCGGACGTTAAATTCAACAAATACAATACTGCTCAAATGGTGAAATGGTTCTCAAATTTTAGGTAAATCTCAAATGTTAGGTAAATCTGAAATTTTAGGTAAATCTCAAATTTTAGGTAAATCTGAAATTTTAGTTAAATCTCAAATTTTGCGTAAATCTCAAACTTTTGAGTAAATCTCAAACTTTAGGTAAGTCTCAAATTTTACGTAAATCTAAAATTTTAGGTAAATATTGAAATTTGGGTAAATCTCAAATTTTAGGTATATTAATCTCAAATATTAGGAGAATCTCAAGTTTTACGTCACTCTAAAATTTTAGGATTATTTCAAATTTTGGGTAAATCTCAAATTTTAGGTGAATTTCAAAATTTGATAAACTTCAAATTTTAGGTAGGTATACAAATCTCAAATTTTTGGTAAATCTCAAATTTTTGGTAAATCTTAAATTTTGGTAAGTCTCAAATTTAGGTGAATCTCAAATTTTATGTAAATCTCAAATTTTTGGAAAATATCAAACTTTAGGTAAATCAGCCTTACAACTAAAAATTTAATTTGTTTTACAAACCAGAAGAGACATAATTTGAGCAGCAGTGGCAATCATGATATTTTCAAATGGGAATATGTATAAACCTTTTCTATTTTGAAATTCTATTTCATGTTAAAGTGTATTTAGTAAATAAATTGATATTTTAAAATTAACAACTTGCACCTGGAAAACACACTGTGTACTTCAGACTGACTATTTGCCTAGCAAGATTTTCAACATGATAGCGCTGCTGCTGGGAAAATACATCCTGCTAGCCATTGAAATTTCAGAAGGAAAAAATGCTACAACAATATAAGTTTTGAACGTTGTTAAAATGTTAAACTTTTTAACAGGAGAAAATATTTTCAGAACAAGTGGTTCCTCCCGGCGGTCTGATTAAGATCTGACACTTGTTATCGTTTTATCTCGCAGTATCTGCTTTTCAACGCTTGGCAAACCAAATTGACTATGCTAAGCTTAACACAATGTTTAAAAACGTCCATTCTTATTATTTTTAATAGTTTTCAGGGAATTTTACTATCTTCAAATGGAAAAATATGCTCGATCTTTCGTTGAACAAGGCATTCAATCATCACAACAAATTCAAGTTAATATCGACTCTGAAATTTACCGAATTCTCGTACAACATTACAATAGAAGTATGAATTTCAAGGTGAGTTTTTTGGTTTTTAATTCATTAATATATCGTACACTAAACACCTTACAGTCGGCATTCCCTGTTTCAAAATATTAAAATATTTAAACAAAGCCGTTACGCCGGGATTAAAACAACAGATCTCTTGCACCAGAGCCAAACATTCTACCGCCATGCTACGCTGCGTTGCAATATAAATGAACATGTACCAATGCTTTAACGAATGCGACCGGATATCCGGATTATCCGTAATTAAATGTACTATTTCTGATATGCGAAACTGCCCCTACGCTCGCTCTGAATCCCCATATAGTCAAATTTAAAAGTTCGAAACAAATATAGGTTTCTGTCAATATCTGCTAATTTGGCAAATAAAATATCTTATTAATAATCTTGCACTTTAGTCAAAGCTACAAAGCTTAACTGAAAAATGAACTTTAGTCAAAACTGGACTTAAGACTCTGCGATTACCACCAGTTTAAATTCCTAGACTCAACACCGTAAATAGAAATAAGATTTTGTAATAAGTTTTGATAGGAAAATTTTTTGTTTTGAAATTTAAAATTTAGTTTTTACATTTCATTTAAACAATTTTTCAGATACCGGATATGTTCCGGTCAGTGGTCGAAGTGACGCTGCGTCATTTTTTTGACTCAATCAAGACGAGTCGCGATCGAGATCCGGCGTGGAAAAAAGTGATTTATAAAATTATTGCACGTCTTGATACCAATGTACCAGAACAATTTAAATCCGGTCAATTTGTGGCACAAATTAGCGGTTAGAAGCTGAGGCCTACGCGTTACTTTCAGGAGCGTCCCTGTTTTTGGGTGCCACAGCAATGAAATAAGTTTATAGCTTTTCGACTAAATTTTACGCTTACGCTTAAACTTAGGCTTAATTTTAGACTCATCATCACAATCAGACTCAGAGTTCCGCTTAGGGTTTTAAAAAATGTTGAAAGAAGGCAGCGACGCAGAAATCAATCAATTTAAACCAAGATGGTTCCGGAGGACTTTGAGACCAAGAGGTTTACGCTTAGGCTTAGAAATATTGGTTTGATTGAACGCCTAAATTTTGACAATTTTGCATATTTCAACTTCTCATGACTTCCACTGATCATTCCATATGTTTGAAAGGCATAGAATAGCTATGTAAACGTGTTATCGGCGGTTCTGTAAAAGAAATTTTAATCAATATTTCTGTGCCTTTTCCAATTTTGTAATTCGCACTATGTCGTTTCATATTATGAATTGTTTCTGAATAAAATTAATCCAATTTTTGATTTGCACTACATTTTAAAATAAAATAAAAGAATCTTGGCGCTTGTTGGATGATGAATTCATTCCCCTTGCAAGGCTATTCATACCTATGAACTAGTTTGTGGTAATATTCATCACGAATAAATTATAGCTGCATGTTCTTTGAATGGTTTTCGAACAAAATTTGCAGTGCAGCTGCAAGTTTCAGCTGCAAAAACGTTTATGCGTAACGCTTTAATGCCAATTACTAATGCAATTTCTATTTAGTAGTTAAAAATGTAAAACTAGTCTCGTCACCGTTGCGGTAGACGGTGAAATATCAAGCCAGTTTGAAATTCGAGTTATTCAAGTTTTTGAAGAAATAAACCCTGTTTACACGTGCAAGTTGTTGCGGCGAGAATTCGCAGCTGCAAATGTCACGAGTTTCTTGCAGCTGCAAGTATTTGCAAAGAAACATCGGTTTCATTCTGAATCTTGACATGAATTCGTGTGAATAATTTGCAGACTGCTGCAATAAATATCAAGCATATGCTATAAATTAGCTTCAGCCAACGATGATGCATTAACTCAACTTGCCTGGGTATTCATAACTATGAATTCATTTTTAGCACAAGTTCATCACGAGTAAATTGCAGCTGCAAAAAACAAATTTGATAGCTGAATAAATTCAAGCGGCTTGAATAAATTCAACAAGTGTCAATTAAATCAGAAGCATTCAACAACATGTCTTTCGATTAACAAACCAAAATGCCAAGATATTCAAGCGACTTGCAACTGCGTTCACGCGTACGAATTATATGTAATAGCACAAACTCTAGTTAATGATTTGCAGCTTCAAAACTGCTTTGTGACCAAACTTGCACATGCAAGTTGCATGTGCAAGTTTTCACTGCAATTACTTGTATGTGTGAATAGGGCTGTACAAAAAATTTGAATTAATTCAAAAAGTGCTCAGAGACATAGTTTCCAATTGGCTAATCAAACTGCTGGTACGAAAAATTCAAACAACTTTCAACGACGTTCACACGTGAGAATTAAATCTAAATTTCAGTGAATACCTAAATTGCAGCTGCAAGAAGTGCAAAGCAGTTTTGTGATCGAACTTGCACATGCAAGTTGCACGTGCATATTTTTGCTGCGAAAACTTGCACGTGTGAATAAGGTTTTACGCTTATACTACTATTCCGGTTCTGTTCTAAGAATTTCAGATGACTTAGATACGAGGTGTTGCCAAAACTTTTGTAGGGTGGCTGTGAACCTCTGGTCCCCTTTGGCTACGGGCCTGAATTCATGTAATGGTTGTCAAGAAACTATCCACAGTTATTCAACACATTATTTTATTACGACGAAGGTAACTGATTTGCGCACTGTGCATGAATATCAATTGTGAATGCAGAAAAATTTCACGGGGATCAACGACTTGGGATTTGAGAAGCACACTGAATAAAAATAACACGAAGTTTCCACGCCAAAGCGTTCAACGCCAGAGTCCAAACCATGCGACATATGACAGTTTAGAGCTATACTTTGACACATACACTTGATTTACGCCGTCTGACTCGAATAAGTTTTCGATTTTATGATTGATTAAACTTTGTTGCTTAATCGAGCCAATGTATAAAACAGGGCCGTAACAGTATTTCGCGAGCTTCAAAACACAACTTTTAGTAGATTTTAAAACGACTTGACGATAGCTATTTTTTCAATTTGACTCCAGAAAAGAGACCACACGTTACTGGTATATGTTCGTTATTAGTTGATAGTTTAGGCTTTAACAACAATTCAGTCAGGTTGAAATGTTTTACTCAAATGAAAGAATAAAGTAATTTTGATTTGTTAATTTTAAACTTTGCGTAACCATCTCATCACCGGTTGGCTACACCGGCTAATATTTGAACAGGTTCGTTGGTGATATGCACGATTACGTAAAAACATGTTAAGAAATTACACGACTGATCCATGGGAAATCGCTTTGACAACCAATTGGTTTATTTTGTTGACCTCATTGTGTTAAAAATCACATTTTAAATTTTAAGAAAAGTTTTTTTCAAATTTTAATTATTTTCTATAAAATTTCATCGTCCAATTGCGCCATGAAATCGGCCCATTTAAAGTATTCGGGTACAGGTTCGTCGAGAGGTGTAACCATTTTATAAATAGTCTTTTTCCAAGACGGATCACCGTCCCGGCCGGCGCGTATCGCTTTGAAAAATTCTCGAAGCGTCAATTCGGCCACTGATAGAAATGATGGAGGCATCTGAAAGTATACAAGTTTGACTAATTTCACGTTTACGGCCGTATCTGTAGATTAAGCATATTCCTAAGCATAACCATTAAAAAGGTGCAAAGCTAAGCCTAAGCCTAAGCAAAAAATATAGCCTAAAATCTAAGCCTACTGTTTTGCAGTCGCACCAGAGAACGGCCCGGCCCTAAAAGTATTAACATGGATCCAACTTCGTTTTACTTGTGCATATATAAAACAGGTCGTGGTGAGTTTTCGGACGAATCTAACCCTAAGCCATTACTTGAAGCACAAACCTAAACTTAACCCTTTCTCACAGGAATATTTTCAATTTCACATGAGATGTAATTGCAAGGTAAGATTCGATCTCTAGTCACACATGTGGGACGTATTTACAATAACCACTGAGCTATAGCAGCTTAACGCTCGAGTCAAGGAGGATCTCACTTCTTGTGGAGATTTGCACTGCGCATATATGTTAGAGTTGTTAATCACTGCTCATAGTGTCTGCATTGATCGTATATTATTTGTATTTAGTTTTTCATAGTATACTCTATGAGTGAGCGGGCTAAATTTTTTCAAAACCATTAGGAGGGACCATGACCTTTTTGCCCCCACCCCCCGGCTACGCCCCTAACCTGATGCCGATTGTTTCTATTGTAGTGAACATTGAGCACTTTGAACAGGCTCGATTCCGAACAAACGCATAGTTGTAACGGAGATTGAATTTCAGTTGATGCAGCGTCGCGAGCATATTTTTCAATTTGAATGTAATAATATTCTCTGAAATTATTCGATTCAGCACAGCTAAAAGGGTGTCGCTATACTTTTTAAATAATATTTAATGTCATTCAGAGCTGTTTGTTACCGTCCGCTATTGTGCAGTTTTGCGTACGATAGTGCACAGTGACGGACGGCGACGGATGGCTCTGCTTGATAAGCGTAACGGCGCCGTAGGGTGACGATATGCTTGTCGTGTGGCGCCGTCTGGTGCGGTGCGTCACCGTCTGGCACCATACGGTATCGTACGTGAGTAATTCGCGTTAGATAACCCACCGTGACAGAATGTGAAAAATTGCGCCGGACGTCGTCACAAGTATAACGCCACCCAAACACTTGCACTTTTTGCAGCTGTGGTGGTGATGGTAAAAGACGATTTCTGTCTGTGAGCCCCAGGTTTAAATTCCATCTCGAAATTAGAGTTCCAGTGGAATTAGACGACAAACTTCAACTGCTTTCCTGGCAATCTTCGAAGAGGTTTTAATAATTAAAACAGTGATAAAAAATACTGAAAAAACAAACATTTAATCTTTAGTTTCTTTTTCGGCTATGGACCATAGAAAATGCCAACTTCTAGGTAATATAATTCAAACTTATATAGAGAAAATAAAATGTTCAGTAGGCAAAACGCGTATGATTAATGTACCATGTCAGGAGCAAACTAAATTGATATCTTCAAGCAAAATTATTTCGGCAGATCCAAAAAGTTGATGTTAATATAGTAATACAAAAGCGATTAACCTGAAATTTGAAAACCATTTAATTAACTGAGCAGTATTTTGTTTATTGAAAATAATATCAGGAAAATAGGATTTGAGCGTAGTTGAGTTCGGATATCGTTTGTATAAAAACATCAGCTTCGCTTTGCGTAAATGAATCGGAGTCAGCGTGTTACTTCTGAAAAAATTAATAGAATTTTATAAAAATATCGAAATTTCGTACGTATTTATATACAAAAGATACGCCTTTGTGCCTTCGCCTTTTAGGCATAGGCTTAGATTCAAGCATTTAGTTTGGGCTTCAGTTTACGTGTAGGTTTAAACTTTATGATGTTTTCAAGATATCTGTTCAGCGACTGAAGAAATAAACAATTATTTTAATGCACAGAATCAAAAATTTGTGCCCATGTAACAAACAATTCATGAATGGTATCAAAAACTCAAACGTTAGAGGATAAATCCAGCCGAGTAAATAGCGTTCAACGGCTGGTGCTGATCACAAGGCGGTTGAGACAACCATTACCCCGAAACGTTTTTGGATGCGCTTATAAATCGCACAAAATCTCTGTATGCTCATTCAATTTTAGAAGCCGTACATAACCGGCTTGTAACATAAGCAATTGCGTAGAATAAACCTGCCTGTGATACATTTCATTGTTTCCAAGCGGCACATACACTACCGTTCGCATTGAGTTTTTATAATAAATACATATTTATTAATGACTATAAAAACAAAAATTTAGCGCAAGGCTTGCTTACACTTGCCTCGACATCTGTGTTTTGATAAAATATCTGGGCTGTTGCTCATCATAGTCCAGTCCGCCGCTTTCGAGACCACGGATCGAACCGACAACCCCTTGCATGTTTGTAGTACACCCCAAACTTGGTATAACATCCTTGATCCGTTGACATTTATCGTCTTTGAGCCGGGTCAAAATTCCGTGATTCCGGCTGCATTGAGAGGCATGTGGGGCAAAACAAGTGGACAGTGGATGGTCCACAGGCAAGCCGGACTGTTGTAGCCCCTCAATGGATGGAAATCTTCCATCGGTTACTTTCGGTCTTCGTTTTCGGATCACTTCATAGTCGTAGGCTTCTGGATCAGGACTGTTGACAGGATTTAAGCCCTCGCTTAGGTGTTTTTTTCGTAGTCTGTCTTTCGGCGACGTTTCAGTGTTGTTGTTGTTGTTGTTGTTGTCGTCGTTGTTGTTGTTGTTGTTGTTGTTGTTGTTGTTGTTGTTGTTGTTGTTGTTGTTGTTGTTGTTGTTGATGATGTTATTGTCGTTGTTGTTGTTGTTGTTGTTGGTTGTGGTGGTGGTGTTGCTGCTGCTGCTGCTGTTGTTGTTGTTGTTGTTGATGATGATGGTATGTTTTTTGTTGCCATTGTCGCCGTTGTTGCTGTTGTTGTCGTCTTTGTCGTTGTTGTTATTGTTTTTGTTGTCGTTATAGTTGTTGTTGTCGTTGTTGTTGTTATTATTATAATTATTATTACTATTATTATTACGATTATTATTATTATTATTATTATTAATATAATTGACATTATTGCAATTATTATCATCTTGCGGTGTCTGTTGGTTTACTTCTACTTCAAACCCAGAAGTAATATTCGATGAGTTATGCCCAAAGTTATTCTGCATAAGGTGTGAGTTGAGCAAAAAATAATTTTGCATTGTTTCGCTATTATTGCAAAATAGCGTATTTACGTACAACGCAGTTAACGGATTCACTTGTTTCAATAACATACCGTTGTCTTGTATTTGATTTAGCGTTTCGTTCAGAAAGAGGGTCCCTGAAACTTCTGGGTATTCACAACTATAAGGGGTAACTTCCTCCGTACAAGAGTTGCGCATTGTTTCGGCCAAATCTTCTAAAGGCCGCCTGAAAGTTTCAGCTTTAGATCTGTTTAAATATGTCTCGTTGCTTTGTTGATGGTAGCTACTTTGCCATTCGGTAGCTAGTTTTCTTAAAAACATTGCCTTACGCTCTTGTTGTTCTTGTTGTAATGTGGATTTGAATTTGTCAATATATTCCGCGACTATATTATCAATTAACTCAATGAAATCGTCGCGTAAACGTATTTTAAGTTCGGTTGCAAGCTGCTCGAGATTCAATTTGGCGAGACTACGACTGTCGGTGAACTTCGTAAACTGCTCACCTATTAATTTGAATTCATTTTCAACTACTGAAATTTCAGAGGGTTCTTTATTTTCTTGATATAGGCATGAATTAGTGGCTAAGGCTCCTGTGTGAATTTTGGTTTCCCCACCAATGATCGCATGAGTATATCTGTTGTTTGACGTCTTCTGTTCCGGGTAAATTATCAATTCCCTCCTGTAATCGTTTTTGATCTGAGGTGAGTTAGAAACACTACCCTCAGTAGAATAAATATGCATTAGTTCCACATATTTTGAATTAACACCGAGCAAGTGGTTCCTGTTGTTGTTGTTGTTGTTGTTGTTGTTGTTGTTGTTGTTGTGGTGGTGGTGGTTGTTGTTGTTGTTGTTGCTGCTGTTGTTGTTGTTGTTGTTGTTGTTGTTGTTGTTGTTGTTGTTGTTGTTGTTGTTGTTGTTGCTGTTGTCTTTGTTGTTGTTGTAGTCGTTTTCGTCGTCGTTGTTGAAGGTGTTGTTGTTGTTGTTGTTGTTGTTGTTGTTGTTGTTGTTGTTGTTGTTGTTGTTGTTGTTGTTGTTGTTGTTGTTGTTGTTGTTGTTGTTGTTGTTGTTGTTGTTGTTGCTGTTGTCTTTGTTGTTGTTGTTGTAGTCGTTTTCGTCGTCGTTGTTGAAGGTCTTGTTGTTGTTGTTGTTGTTTTTGTTGTTTTTGTTGTTGTTGTTAATGATGCAGTTGCTGGTGCTGTTGTGGTTATTGTTAGTGTCGTTGTTCTTTTCTTGCGCATCTATCATAGCACAAAGAGGCAACGAACAAGAAGAGTTTCTTTGTCTCTTAAATTTTAACTCCGATTGCGTTTTGCTCTCATCAACGGAATCAATGTTTTTAATATAATTGCCAGAGGAAACTGCAGAACACGTTTTATTGCGCTCCACCTTTTCCAGGTCCACTTCTATTGGAGTTTCCTTAATGTTATCTTCGGTATAGGATGAAACAAATGGTGATTGGTTACTTTTATTCGCTGGCGAAGAAGTTTCCAGTGATTCTACTGCTTGATTTGAATTTTGAAATTTTACATCTGACCAATCAGATTGAAATATACTCAGAGATGCGTTGCGGTGCTGGAATTCTGTCGGATGCTGCTGATGAGGATGGGAGGCTAATTCGCGAACGTAGAGAGTTAGCAAATCTGATGCTAAATTGGCGTCTTGGTGCGTATTAGACGCTGATTTCGTTGATTCGTTGCTATGATCTAAAATATGTACTTAGACGAGAGCTTCTACTCTTAAGCATCGAGTTTTTTAAGTTATCGGAACTATTTTTGCAGGGCGTACACAAGATTTAATTTCGTAACGGTGTAACTCTCATTATCTGGAAAACCAGCATTGTTATCGTGAATGTGCTAACCCTTAATATTATAGATTGTAAACTTTGTCTATTTGTTTCGTTCCTCAACGAATTCTGCGGGATAAGTTTCACCTGTATAGAGTCGGAACTTTGTGCGTTTGTCGCATTTCTGGGCAGAAATTCCGGTTTAAAAATATGAAAACAAACTGCGTCCAAAACATTTCTTGTCTTCACAACTTCGCAGTTAATTAGGTAACAAACTGGTATTCATTAATAGGTTTGTGAAGGGTTCTATATAGTACTGCATTTAATACCTGTACAAGTTTTTAGTTCTCTGCAATTCGCATCATTTTTCATCGTATTTGCGACCAAAAACGACGTCACGTTCGTTCTATGTGATTGGTCGACGCCATCGAGACAAGAACTCAACTGCTGGGGTTGATTTTGTTTTCGCCGGTTTTTTATTGGTTGAACGTGAACGATTCTATGCTCTGAGCACTCTGGTGGGTCGAAAGAATTCTCCTCTGAGTACCGGTGAGCCAATAGGCGTACTGAACTTCGTTTCATCGCTTGCTGCCCAAAATTCGGCTATTTTTGCAACATACGTTTAAATAGAGTATATAAAGAAATTTGAGCATCTAAAGTCGGCAATTGGCGTTCCTACATCTATATAAATAAAGCTTGAGTGTCCACGGAACGCACGTAAACTTAAGCATTGTAACAGCTAAATTTTACATTTATAAAACAAAAAGTATATACTTATTAACACAGCCCGTAGCCGAATAAAAGCAGGGGTATCCTTAGGAGAGGCAAAATAAATATCAGTCCCGTCTATTCGAGTCACTGCAGTACTAATATGTTTTAGGGATGTAGATGCTGAAAATATTGCAACCATTTTTGCTATATAACAATATTATTGTTATTTCTGCAATCAGATAGACAAATGTTCTATTTTATACTACATACCATACAGTGGCGGATCCAGGATCTCAAAATGGGGGTTCAAAGTTTCATAGGTAATATACTTATTTTTGACCCATACTGTATTGTCCCAAATAAGAGGGGGTAATAAGAGTGGGGTTAACATTTTTTACCAATCAATAATAGTCTGTATCCCTAATAAGAGTCCGTAAGCGGGTAGAGTCCCTAAACGCTTGTTAGAGTCCATAAATGTAAACAAGGCAGCTTATTATAAGCTGCTTATTGTGTATAAAACAGGGAATTAAACAGTGTAGAACAGCAATTGACACTCTATATAATTTTTGTCGAGATGCGGTTGGGGGGCCCACGGCCGGGGTAGCCCCGCGATGAAACGCCATTGATACCATAGCTAGTAACTTACCGATGACAATGTATCAAAAATCTCGAATGGGGATAGCAGGGGCAACATAACATTCATAAAAAATAAAAAAAACTGAAACAGAGTTGCTCATTAAGTTTCGAGAATAGTTTCAGTGAAAAATATATATAACAAGCCGTCATTAAATCGAGTCAAAAAATATTGACGTAGTTGCAAGCCTGGAACGTTTTATATTTCGTAATCTTTGAGCGAAAACATTAGAATTACCTATTTCGTCACAGGGCAGTGGATAAGTGTGGGGGCACTAAGAGGAAGGATGGGCCCCCATGTGCTGATTTGTTTATCCTATACGTTTCTGTGATTTGTCCGGCCAGTAGCAAGAACGGGGCCAGGGGGGATCAACCTCATCTGAAAGAATTCTTTGAATATTTAATATCACCAGTATCGTTACCTTGACCTGACAACGCTTCTATAAAAATAAGTTCTAAGAGTTGTGGATCGAAAATGTTTGGGCAAATTTGGTTAGATGGCTACCATTATTTGTCCCAAACTTGAGGCAATAACCATAGGGTGATCAGGGGGCTCATCTACCCTGAGAAAGATTTTGGTTCTTCTTTATAAGTTTTTAAGTCCCGCATCTTCTTTATACGTTTTCGTCCCGCATCGAACGTTGTTATTTCAACCGCATGCCCCACCCAAAAATTGTTCAGCTTCCTAAAATAGGTTGAGCTGACTACAGGCCTACCTCTACTTTTGTGTCTTCCCCCTGGCAAATATAACATAACATGAGAGTATGCTAAGATGGAGGCATTTGAAACAAAACTCGAAACGGTAACAACAGAAAGTGTACGCATTCAAATTTGACAAATATTAAACTCAACAAAAATATATAACGCAACTACTCGGAACACTAAAGCACTCAGTACACTGCTCAGCCGTAATTCTTGTAAAAACTTTACGGGCAGAATTGAATAGCATTTTATAAACTACACTGTAGGTTTATAACTTTTTGAATTCGTAAGCCAAATACTAAAAGTATTGGTCGAGATAAAACTGATTTCGCCTCAGAAGCCCACTTACCCGAGCTAAATTCTTTGGTTGCAGCCACGCTCTCTGTCTGTGTCCACTAGCGGATACAGATGGAGTCGGGGGCCGTATGCCAGTGTCTGAAAATTATTTGTGCTAAAATAATAAGGTCCCTCCCTGCCATACAATTTTTTCTCCTCAGAAATTTTTTAATGAGATTCCTACCTTGACAATAGTTCGCTGCCAATGGCATGTATATAGCATACAGTATAAATTGTGTGTCATAACATTTGCCAGCCTGCCCCTTGGTCAACAATTTTTGGATCCGCCTCTGGTTCTGTCTACTTCTGTCGCTCTTGCTGTCATTTGAGAGTATATATTTTATAGCTCGAATACTGCTCGCTACTTGGCCTATTAAACAGCCATTTTCGGGCAAGTTTTCACAGAATATATAAACATTGTTTATTATACAGACGGAAAAATATCCTACACGTTTGACGGTCTAGAATATAATTATTATATTTCAACGCCAAAGTTTGAATTTGGGACGCCGAACATCAATGCAGAGTTTCAATCCACTTTCATCTTTACGTTCAGTCGATTTTCGGGAATTATAGTTGAAACGTCAAGTTGAAATCCTTCTGTAAAAGCATCTTTGGGGCAATATTGAGCCCAATTCAAACGTCCAAGTCTTAGCAGCGATAGCAGGCAACTGCAACATTTGCAAGTTATTTTTGTGTCTGGAACTTACAGTTGCCATTTGCAAATGCAACTTTTTGCAGTTTAGAACTTCTATGGTTGCAACATGCAGAAACAATGGTTGTAAAACGGCTCATCAAACTAAACTTTCACGTGTGAATTAAGCATGGTATTCAGTATAAAAACGCCGCTGGAAGCCGCTCGCGGGTAGAAATTCTTAAAGTTAACCATGGACACAAAAATTTAATTAATGCGGGTATTAAGGTGCGGGTGGGCAAAAAATTCTTTCTCAGACTCAACTCTCGTACCGGTCACGACGTTGAAGTAAGAGTTTGCAATTTACGTGGAACTTTCTCGTGAAGCTAGTGCTCATGTGCCCACTGGCGAATTCAAAACGGGCCCGCCCAGGCCTAGCCCTTTCAACAGGGAGCAAAACCAAAATTTTGTATTAATATGTATTTATCACTAAAATTGTGTTTGGCTCATGGCTCGCTTCTGTTGGTAGCGTTATTTCACATAAATCGCACGTGCCTCTGTTCAAAATAGAGTATTTTACAGCCTCAGCATTCAGTAGTTCGAAAGTTGCAAATCATGTCAACAATTGTTTGATAGATGCTACTCACATTTGATTATTCGGGTCCCAGATTTGATTCCACTTAAATTGTGAAAATACAGATTCAAAGTTTATCCGTTACATAGCTGAAATTATCTCCTCTCATAAATAACAAAATTTACAATTAAACTCAACGCTCGACGTATAAAATTAATGTCCGTCAAGTGACATCGGCCCAAATGTTATGTTCCAAAACAACAGCGGTAAACTTTCATTTTTCTGAAAAAACTTTCAAATATCATAAATTAGTGTTCCCATTTAGAAAAATCGATAAAAATGTGTAAAAAATATTTCAATGAAAATCGTTGTGTTTTCATGAATGAACGGTTGAAGTCTGAATGAATTAAGTGAAGTATTTGTGAACCAACAGGGGTACGCACAAAACAACGAATATCGGGATATGCCCCTGCGGAAATTTTCAGGAGACGAAAGGAATAACGCTGTTATAGAAGCGTAATAATTTAATCTGATGGGTTATGCTGTAGAAATCTAGCTTCTCGTTCGGTACACTTTGATCGCAAAAATACCTTTTACATAAAGGATATACCTTCCCAGAATGAAATTTTGACAGCGTCAACGTGTAGCAATTGCTGACCTTTGAAACTGGAACAGGAAATGCGTCAAAAACACGCAGTCGAATTTTGAGTTGAAAATAATATTCTTTCCGCAAATGCATTTAGTATAATCGCATCATATTTGATTGAAAGTTTCAGTTGAAATTTTGTAAAAAATGTAAGACTCGGACTTGAACACTGTACACGTTTCAATCCGATGTTTAAAGGTTAAGGCTTAGGCTTAAGTTTAGGCTCATGCTTTTGCTTATACTTAGGCTTTGTTAAAAGCTTTTTGCAAAGGTTTAAGGTAGGTGCGCTTAGACTTAGGCAAGCTAGACTTTTCGCAATCCTAAGCCTAAACACGAGTCTTATCCTAGCCAAATCTAGTTTTTGCGGATCGAAAAATGCTTTGAAATATTGCTACAGTATAATGCGGTTAAGCGCCGAAAAACTCGCAAATTCAAGAGTGGCATGTGGTGTGCGTAACCTATCTGCCATAAATGAAATGACCAATGTTAAGTTTAAGGACCGTAATGGTAAAGCATATTCTTTAGCATAAACCTATGAGCATATGAAGCTTGTAAACCAAGGCGTACGCCTTAGCTTAAGCCTAAACTAAAAATAGTCAAAAAATGAAGCCTAATCTTTTGCAATCCACCCATAGAACGTGACGTCTCTTAAAGTAACAATGTACTTAGGTTCAAATAACGTTTTTATCAAAATATAGCCATTCAAAGTTTAGATTCTGTCTGAAAATCGTATTTTTAAAATTGTACCTTTCTGAATTTTGGGGAGTCCTGAACCACCGCACAACTTTTTAGCTAATACCCGTCCGAACCCTCGTGCCGGCATCCCTGCCTTTAAATGCTGCATTTTATGAATAGAAAAACATTTTAATATACCACAGATTCAACTGTATTACCCAAGAAATCAAACAGTAACTATAAAAGTGCTTGGAAACACTTTAGGTTATTGCATATTTTTAATATTGAACAAAAATGGGTTAATCGAAGTATAGTGTATCATGGTAAATATGTCACGGTTATACAGTTTGATGGGCCAACAGTGCCGGAGCAGGCTAGAGTGCTCCCCAAAAATTCCGGGGTGACGGCCGCTTGCAATGATCAAAATATTTTTCAAATTTTCTGTTTAAAATCCTGTTCGGCTGTGGACCCCTCTTTGTGGTATGAGCATCCCAAAATGTGGGGTAAGGAGGGAGGCTGCTCAGACAATGTCGGCCAATGTATAGAACACGGCCGTAACAGTAGCATAAAGCCAAACATTTCTCGTAAGAATGACCTTACAGTTAAGCCTAAGCAAGAAATAGCCTAAAGCTTAAGCTAACTCTTGCAGCCCCTCGCAGAAAACCATCCCCCTGATTTTTACTTAGGCAGTTACGACACCTGTGGTATTTTTCGCTTTTCATTTACCACTGATCAGGTTAAAACCGGAGCTTTGGCTCCGGATCCGGCAGAAATTCTATACCTCCGACTTTGATAAAATTTCTGCCGTAGATTCCGTATTTCGGCCGTAAAATTTACCATTATTTTGTAAATGTTATATTGTTTGGCGCGTTTTGCAGATTTTCTTCATCTCAAGCTCAGATATCATTCGCTTGCAGTCGCACCCTGAACCTGATATCAAACAAAAAGTATTACCTCTATCTACATACCTCATAATCAGTTACGTGTCCAGATATGACTGATAGTTGTCAACGTGTAATATATAATAGTGAAAAAAACTCACGAGATAAAACCTTAGCTTTGATCCCTGTTGGAAGACCTCGGCCCCGTCTGCATCCGTTAGTCCCAATGTTGAACACTCGATATATTAATACCTCACAAGCGAGCAGCCAAAATTAGAGACAAACGTAATGCAAAATTTTGGCTTTAACCCCTTAGTTGCGCAGTGTATATACGTTAAATAGTATACATCGCACCGTGTTTAACAAATGCAACACGTGTACATAGTACTAACTCACCACAAGACGTGAGAGCCCCCTTGGGCTGGAGCGTCAAGCTCCTATAGCTGAGTGGTGATGGTATACGCCTCCCACTCCAGTCACTGGAGTTCGAATCTTAGCATAAAAGTAGGTCTCAGGGGAAATAGAAAATATTCATGTGAGAAAGGGTTAATATTTGTTGCGGGACATGCCACGGATAGGCCCCCTTTTAGATACGATAGTAATGGTCTTGGAATTTCATTTTATTGTTATGTCTCAAGTACATTTGTATTGTTTGATATTTAAGATAATCTTTATTGATATAGTTATAATCGCATTATAAATATACAAATTTTCTTAAAATTTAAACAGTACATTGTCTAAACTGTCAATAGGCAAACTGCAATTGAGTACATTTGCGGTTAATTTCTGAAAAAGTTTGTTCTACATTTTTCCACTTATAGAAATAAGTTTTAATGCCCATTAAAATCGGTTGAGGAATGCACAGTGGTGCAGCCAGAAGGTGCCAAGACTTCATGGCTCAAAGATAGTCGTAGTGCAGCATGTGGCCTGGTTACAAGGAGTTTTTGTGGCCGTCCCATGCTCCTCCAATAACCGAAAAAAATATTTGAGTTAATAATATATAGCTAAATCCCAGCTGAGACAAAAATGCAATTAAAAATCAAACCATATATACTTTAAAATAAATATTTGGCATAGCTTTTCCAAGCCAGATTTCAGGATACGTCCACGGACACGCTTCACTCATTAACAGGAAGCAATCGAACGCAAAAATGGCCGAGATTGAGGTCGAAATATTTTACACAAGTCTCAACTGCAGGAAGAGTCAGTGTGTCACCGGATATCTGTTTCCAGTAAGAATTGGTGTCAGTTTGCGTTTCCGTTTAGAAATAACGGAAATTCTGTTATTTTTACGCTCAAAATTATAACTCACTTACATATCTAGCAATTTTGCGTTACAGATAGGCTGTAATTGTTCGAAATGAAACAAAAATTACAAAATTCTTCCAAATTCGCAACTTTATGAAAATAACTTTATTGAGCCGTTTAACACAGAGCGTGCATGCAGAATTGCGAAAAGCTGCCAATGTAGGAACTTGTATGACCTCAAACCGCACATTCCCGCTGAATCTGTTATGATTATCCCCCGGTCAAAAACTTCCGGCTCATCTGTTCATTCTTATCCCCCGGTCAAAAACTTCCGGCTCATCTGTTCATTCTTATCCCCCGGTCAAAAACTTCCGGCTCATCTGTTCATTCTTATCCCCCGGTCAAAAACTTCCGGCTCATCTGTTCATTCTTATCCCCCGATCAAAAACTTCCGGCTCATCTGTTCATTCTTATCCCCCGGTCAAAAACTTCCGGCTCATCTGTTCATTCTTATCCCCCGGTCAAAAACTTCCGGCTCATCTGTTCATTCTTATCCCCCGGTCAAAAACTTCCGGCTCATCTGTTCATTCTTATCCCCCGGTCAAAAACTTCCGGCTCATCTGTTCATTCTTATCCCCCGGTCAAAAACTTCCGGCTCATCTGTTCATTCTTATCCCCCGGTCAAAAACTTCCGGCTCATCTGTTCATTCTGTCACGAACACTTGCCGATCATTTTTTTTTACAAAATTCAAACTCATATTCATTTTTAAATTTAAAATTCCACCGTTGACCTCGAACGCACACAAAGCTCAGCTGGACTCAAACAATCGCAAGTATACTTGTGTATTTTTAGCTTTTGTCTCCTAAAATTAAGTAAAGTTTAGCATTTTAGCGAAAAAACACTCGTTTTGTAACTTTAATATGCGGTATGCTTCAATTTTAAACTTCTTAAAATGCATCCTTGCATTTTAAATTGTCATGCATTGCACATTGTTAATTGCAAAATTGCATTCAACTACATATGTATATATCTGTATATATTCATATATAAACATTTTTATTTTATTGTACATGTATAAATATATATGTAAATAAATAAATGAATAAATAAATATATATATAATTATATATATAATATATATTATATATAGCTATATTGACTAACAACGCACAACGCAGCATACAAAAGCGTTACAAAGTTGCAGTCCAGCTAGAGGTCTGTATCATTATTTTAGTTGTCCACTTCACCTTTTAGATGCACTTAAATTCCTATATTTCGCTTGCTTTAGCTGGATATTTAGTGTGTGTATTGAGTACGAAGTCCATCACAATAACAGCCAGTTTGAGTTTATCTGTACTGTAATGCATTCAGCGTTTGTATACAAGCCATATTTGTTTGTACTTGCTTCAATAATTAGAAAATTGTTCAAGTCAACCCCTGATCAACTTCAAATTTTTGGCTGAGGTTTTGATCACTTGAACTACGTTTTTAAAGAAACTTTTTTGAACCGTAAAAATAAAGTCACAAAGAATGTCTTGTTTTAGGTAATATTAAGATGTAGGCTTATGTTGGCTCTATGCTTATTGTACGGCGTCATCCATCACAGTCTGTTACCGCGTGGTATCGCACTATATCGAACGGTGACAAACGCTAACGCACGGTGACGTACGATGACGTACGGTGACGTAAGATGACGCACGGTGACGTACGGTGACGTTTTGCTGTGGGTGGCGCCGGACCGCAGTAAAATTTTTAAAAAGCGAAGCTCCTCCCTCAATGTCCCGGTATTTGAAGTGAAATACGGTTGAACTGAAAGGAAGAAACATGTCGTAAAAATTGTTGATGTTTTGTCTTTAAAGTTTCTATTAAACGACTCACATATTATAAGACTGTATAACTTAATTTTGACATAATCATGGTGTCAAATTTAAATTTCACGTTCTTCCGGGGTGGCATTTGATCCCTAAGACAGCATGCCTTTGCCCGCTTGGCTTTATAAATATTAAACCTACACCTACCGCTGACGTATTATTTTTACTTCGGTGTGATTTCGTTGGCTGACGGCATATGCCCTTTTAATTTGCATTCGCCGTCAGATCTGATTTCTTGCACATTTCTTCGCGTCAAATTTTCATTTCCCTCATAAATATACATTTCAACTGCAATATTAATTCTGCAAAAATGACAGATTTATATTATATTTTGACGCTTTTATGCGACTATATTTAAACGATTGCGGCTAATGTTCAGCCGATGTTGGCCACATTGACCATAATGTTTTGACCAATGCAGATCTCATTATATATAATATATATAATTGAATATATATATGTATATATATGTATATATAATATATATGTATATATCTATATATATTATATACTAAATAGTTGAATAAGTAGAATTAATGGTTGAATAAATGATGTAAAGAAGAAGATGATGTATTTGACTCAAATGTGTGGAAACAGAGCACATTGAATAAGCGGCCAATCTTACTTTAAGGAGCTTACCTGTACTTGTAAACATATTCCTAAACCTAAAAGCCTAAACCTCAGCGTAAAGATAAGTTCTACCACTAAACCAGCGCTTATTCATTAGTGTAGTCAAATAGATCAAAATATGACCCGGTTACAACATGAAGTTTGAAAATTTTGCACCTTCGGTGCAATTGTTTGCTATTAAATATTAAAAAAATTACCTAAAAAAGCGATTACTTGGAGTCTTGCCTAAACACTACACTCTTCTCGAAAAATTGAACATGTGGCGAAAAGGTTAAGGGAATCGTACTAAGTTGAAAAAGCGTCCTTGGTTGCGGACACTTAAATATGCACAAATGTCAGGGTGTAGCCAGAATTTCATTTTTTAAGAAAATTGGTCAAAATTACTAAGTCGTAGCAAGCAATTGTACAACCACTAAAATGTCTTATTTCCCGTCCCTCCTGTAAATTCGGAGGCCCATGATGGATATATAATATATATTATGTCTAGCGACAATGTATACATAGACATTAATATTGGTGGGGGGGGGTGTGATTATGTTTGCAGTTGCTGTCTGTGTCATCGTTTTATGTTGCAAAATGTATAATTTTGCCAATTTTATGACTTGATTTGATATCGTCACATTTTGAGATATAGCTTGTTTAATCGAATTTTGTTTTGTTTCTAGGTTAGTTTGATTGTTTGTTTGTTTGTTTGTTTGTTTGTTGGCTTCTTTGTATATTTGATTCATTGTTTGTTCGATTTGTTTGTTTGATCCATTTTTTTGTTCTATGGTTTGTTTGTTTCGTCGCTTTTTTGTCTGATCGATTTTTATACGATTGTTTGTTTTTAACTCTTTTTTGTTCGATGGTTTGTTTGTTTTGATTGACCGACTTTTGTCGGATTGTTTCTTTGATAAATAGAGTGTTAGATCCACTGTTTGTAGATTTGTTTGGTCGATCTCTTATTCCATTATTTGTTTGATTGTTTGTTTGTTTGTTGGTTGGTTTATTTGTTTGTTAGTTTGTTTGCTTGATGGTTTCAGAAATTTGTAGTTATTTTCATCATTTCAATCTAAAAACGACCACAGTGATAAAAAGTACCCAATTTAAACAAATCTCGAGCGCTAAAACGCGTGGATCGGAAATTTAGGTCTTGTGCAAAGGAATAACAAAAAGTTTAAGCTCATTCTTTAAGGATCAACTGTGACGATTGGGTACAACAGTGACCCCCACAAAAGAAGGTATACGAAGAGAAAACAGGAATATATCGCGCAGATTTCTCAAAAAACTCTAAAAAAGGAATTGTTACAGGTTGTACAATACCATGCAGAGATCAATATTTTTTCGCGCACAATGTTCACTTGCAACAAAATTTCTAGACGTGGCAATCCGCGTCCCAAATGTAAAATCCTGGCTACGCCCCTGCTCGCATATGTTGAAAAATTATGCTATTTTCACCTATGAACATCGTCTTAAATAGTTAACATTTAACTCTGACTGAATTGCAAATTGCAAATTTGTATGCAAGGGTTTTTAATGACTTAAAAGTAAGGTTGAAAATTTTCTAGGGGGGCAAAATTTTTCCAAGAAAACTTTAGTTTACGTATGAAGCGGAAAATTTTTTGGTAATTTTCCAGAAAAAAATGTCGAAAGTTACAAATTTTGGATTATAGGTTGTAAAATATTTCTGTACGCTTGAGCCAATGGGAATGGCGCCCCCTTCCACGTAACCTCTTATCACAGTCCTTAAAAGTTACGGCCAATGTAAAGAACAGGAGCGGAACAGTATTATAAGCATATTCCTAAGCCTAAACCTAAGCCTAAGCGTAAGAATGAGCATATTCATTCAAAAGACTAAGCCTAAGCCTAAGCCCTAATCAAGCAAAAATAGCCTAAAGCTTAAGTTTACTCTTTTCTAGTCCCGTAGAAAAATTTCCGCCCCTGATCTTTACACGGGCCAAAATTACAAACAACGTGTCAAGAACGACACAACTACAAAAGGTTTTTAAAATACGAAAAATGTGACTAATAAAATGGCCGAATTTCAAGTAAAAATGCTACCGAAGACGGGATTTTGATTTTTGCCGAATAGTAAAACAAACAACTATTCTATGAGTAAAACAATGCAACATAGGGCTAATATTATTACACCTCGTGACTTTGCCAATTGCGTCAAAAGAAAACAATTTTCTGTGAGTTGTTTCCACGTAAATTTCACAGCTGAATTTAGCAAGAAACAATTTGTGATGAAAAAATTTCATAGCAAAATTTTCAATATACTATCAGTACTGTAGTGACACGCTTTAAACATCCAAACTCAATATTTGGTCCTGGAGTTCTTTATGCGCTACAATTAGGAATAATTGATATTTATGGACTCCAATTAGGGTTTAGGGACTCTGTCCGCTTACGAACTCTTATTAGGGATACGGACTCGTATAGGCTTGTCCTGGCGTATATGGAAATATGCCAGACACATTGTATTATATGCTATATGGCGGAATACGTCCATCACTGCTCTGTAGGCATGCTTTTGCAGTTGAATTAGTAGTTAAATGGTCTAAAGTCCCGGTTTCTACGTAGACTGACATATTTCGAGATACGTCCCTCATTCGCTAGCGATTCGTCTATGCCACAGTTTATATAATTAAAAATTTACTACAACTTTGCCAATGTTCTGCAAGAATTGCAAGAACAAGAGTGATTTTATTTGTTAATGTGTTTTGTTGATTTGTCACATTTTTACCTCTCAGCATTGTATCGATAAGTTTAGGGGAACTATAACCAAAAAACGACTATTAGTTGTTATCGTTGGCGTTGGCACACCTTCAACTAAGGTTCAAAAAAGACAGTATCTTCTCACCTGACTGTACTGAATACAAATTGGGAGGCAATCTTTACCCTACCCCTTTTAACGGAACGCTCGTGTTAATACGACACAAGTTGTACTACTCACTTGTAAAAACATGATGTTACATTTTTAGTTGTTTCGTTTGAAATATATTTTTTAGACAAGTTTTACATGTACTTTTCGATAAGATGCAGAAGGAAGTTATGTAAGACATTTTGAAATGTTTTTCGCAGCCGCCTCGGCCGACTGTAGCATACGGCCGTTCAAGGGCCGTAATTTTGTTTGTGCAACCGGCTTGCTTTGCGTACCGAAAAATTGAGAATGGAGGGCACGTGCGAATAATATAGAAAAATATAAATTGGTTCAAGTTCAAATGAGTTTTCCCACACAGACTTTGTGAAGTTTTCACGATTTGGCATAATTTAAGCTCAGGTTTTGAGCTTGGCTTCGGCTTAAGCTTACGCTTTTGGTGTTCGATTTGGCGGCCAATGTATTGAACAAGGCCGGAACAGTAGTATAAGCATATTGGTAAGCTTATGTCTAAGCACAAGAAAGGCCGTATGCGTAAGCGAAGCCTAAGTCTAAGCAAAAATATATCTAAAGCTGAATTCCGCCCCTGATCTTTACATGGGTCGGTTAGGCGCATATCTAGCGCACTTTGCTAGGGAGACTAAAAAATTTTTCGACAGGGAAATATAAAGGTATTTGTTGACTTGCGTGCAGGGTTGGAAATTTTGTTCAGACGCCATATTTTTGCAGGGGGCAGAGCCCCATTATTCCCCCATGGCTACATGCCCGGGATCGGTTTGGATTAGATTCAAACATTATGGAGAACAACTGCACAATAACTTAGTGGTTATTCAGATAGAATTGGCAAATCATGAACGATGATTCAATATAGTACGCTAACGCTTCGCTCATGTGTTAACTGTTTCCAGCCCGGTTAAAATCTGAGAACACATCGTAAACTACATTACATTTTCATCATTCACAATTCATATATTCGTTTCAATTTGAGTGGAAGTAACCATTTATTAATCCTAAAAAAATTTTGGCCCTATCACCCTTCGAAATTTATAAATTTTTTTCGCCGTTTTAAAAATGAATCCATGTCAATTTGTCACCCGACAATTTGTCGTCCTTCAGCGTCCTGAAGCCCACGGACAAATCTTAGCATAACCCTAAGCATAATCTGAAGTGTAATCATAAGCCTTAATAAGCTTATTGATGTACATCGAATTGTCGAGTGAATGAAATTTCGGATTACAAGTTGTCAGCCGACGAGTTGTCGAGTGACGAATTGTCGTGATTCCTTTGAAATGTATACATGGCTCGCTCGCGAGACAAACTTGATCGGAGCTTCGTTTATTCCACAAAAAATTCCTATCTCACCCTCTGTCTTTCTATAACGATCATTGTAGACAAATTAAAAAATTTCAGCTTCTGAGAATTCACGTATAAACATTTGATAGAAAACAAATAATATTTAATTTCAATCCTTTTTGAAACAAATTTCATCGTATATGAAGCATTTTATTCTGGTGCGTAAAACTGTCGGTGTATATACAGACAGAGGGATATATTTTTACGATGCTACGTTCATGGAAACACAGAGGCGAATCCAAAAATTTAAACTTCGGCGAGGCGGGTGCGCAAATGTTATGAAACACAATAATTGTAAGGTATGGACTTTATCATTTTATCACAAAAAATTTTTGTAAGTGGAAAAATTGTAAGGTTTTAATCACAAAAAGGTTTTATCACAAAAAAATTTCTGCGGGTAAAAATTGTAATCTTTACAACAAAATTTTTTCTGAGGAGGAAAATTGTAAACAAGGAACTATCACAAAAAAAGTTCGGACAGGAGCAGCGTTCGCCTCCTCTCGCACGCCCACCCCCTTCTATGTATCCGCTTGTGTGCAAACGCGAAAAAAGTACTTTTATAAGCTTCACGTTTTATGATCCAAAGCTAATGCTATTTCTCGTTTATTGTGTTCGCTCACACTCTTTGTTTCAATTCAATACAATCTAGCAATCAAATAGTGGTTCATCACAGGGATAGATTTAGAAATTTCTGTCTATTACGTGCTGGCAAAAGTTATGAAACGCAATTTTTTTACTGCATGCTATATATGTACCAACTTTCAGCAGGGGAAAATTGTGAGGCAAGGACCTTATTATTTTGTCATGAAAAACTTTCTGATGGAAATTCGATCCAACACCCTTCGCTGAATCCGCTGTTTTCTGTTGCCTAAACATTCTAGAAGCATCAGCTGTTTTTGGTTTATATGGTCACAATAAAACAGAGATACGTTAGACAAATTAATTCACACGTAGAAGACGGTTCCACTATAGCTTGATGCATCTGGAATGTTACTGGCTCCGTTAAGGCTCTAGCCGGATTAAGGGGGTCGCGTAATCAATTTTTCTGTAGGGTTGTGAAACATGAGTCATTAACAATTGAATTACGAATTCGAGATATTTGTACCCTTTCTCACATGAATACTATCAGCAACTCAGCGCTAACGTTAGCACCACAGCATATAAGTTGCACACATTAACCCAGTCGTCCTATAAGTCTTATGGTAACGTCACCAAAGCTTTGCGGTTGCGATATTTATAAAAACGCGACGTTGCGTGGCGAATCTAAAATATCCAATTTATTTGTGATGCGCGGCGCCAAGGACAAACTGCGGTGAGCGCCATAGTAAGCTTTAGCGCAGCGCTAAGGATTTAGTTTACATACAAGACTTGAGTAATTCAGCCGAAAAGCTTAGAATTTTGATATTTAAAATTTTAAAATATTTAATTGTAGGGTATAGAGGTTATAACTACTATGTAAAAATGAATAATTTCGCTGGCAACAACTGAGTGATAGGTTTGCAGTGTTCCCTTGATACCAAAACAGTTCACTACAATGGAGCAGAGTTCGCTTTGAGGCGTTTCATTGATAATTATGTCTTTATTATGTTTATTTACATATTTTCAAACTTCTACGAAATTAAGCGTAGTTTTGAGACTGAGTTTTGATTGCTGTTTTTAGATTTTAGTGTTCGAAGATGCAACCAGTTTATTTGTTTGAATACCTGTTATTATTCACGAACCAGTATTAGTTCCTATATAACCAGCTTTCGAAGCATCGTTTTAACCCATAACTTTTTTCTGCATGAATATTTTCTATTTCATCTGAGATTTCATTTCAGTCTGCCACACAAAGTAGTGGCCGCTCTATATAAATACAGATTTTGAAAAACGTGCCCGGAATTTAATATTTTCTATGCTCTGGCGTCGCAAACACCGTTTTAATCCTTAAATTGATATCCACATATTGCGGCAGGATGGGTCAACGATATCGCTTAGCCTAATGTTTATCATTTGGTTATTGTAGTTTTAAATTTATTTATTTTGTCTACGAGTCATTAGCTGAAACAGACCAATATAATAGCACGAAGATTTGTAGACCAACAACTCGTAATCCGAAACTCCACCAAGTCGACTCTTCTTAGTCCATAATTAAGCATAGGCTTACATACAGGGTTAGGAATACGATTAGGATTATGCTTAGATTTATTAACTAACCTTAGGACACTGTTGGGCGACAAGTTGTCGGTCGACGAATTGTTGTAGATTCGGCCAATATGTATGATTAGCAACTGAGTCAGAAAATTTAAACTCAAGGGATATTAAGAAAGATTCATGGGGGCACACAGCCGTGTAAATTAATTATTTATTTTGTGGGACGCGAGTTTCCGTTGCCATCGTCAAAATAAGTTTCGAATTTTTTGTGTAAAACCATATTAGGGTAGGGGCCCCCAAATGTGGGGTATGAAGGATGGCTGCTCCGGCCCTGCCTGCGTCGCGTGGCACCTTGGAGTAAGGTGAATCAAGATGGCTGTTAGAAATCTGTCCACCTTGCAACTTCTGAATGATCATGTTAGCCCAGTTCTCGCTTTGTCTAAATGCTGTTGGAGATTTTAGCTTCAGTGGTGTGTAGGATTTGCAAATATTAACGAACCAATAATCTAGTCGGTTTCCGAGCGCCTGTGTCTCGATACCATTTTCTGTCTCCGTTTAATATCTTGATCTCTCCGAAAAAATTGATCTTATTTAATTGTTCCGGGGGAAAATTAAACTGAGACTCCGGTCCACATCATTGCCAATTTCCCGATACTATTTTGGATAGCGTTTGCCGGGGGGGCTTCTGTTTCAAAAGACACCGACAAACCTTATACTTAAGTAGTGGTAATAAAGTTTAACAAAAAAACAGAAATATTGATCATTAAACACTTACTCAGACACAAGAGCGACCCCACGGGGGCATCAGGGAGCCGTACCGCCTCCCCCCAAACTTCTATGGTGTTCCTCCAGCAAATAGACTCGCTCTAAAACTAAATTATTTTGAATTGCTATGGTAGGGCCCCCAAACTTATTCGGTGCCCCCCCTCACGTATAATTTTCTGTGGACACAACCTGCTCAGACAGATTCGACAGCATAGGAAAAAAGTCGAAAATTCTCACGGGGGTAAACGACCGATTATGAGCGAGACGTGGGTTGACAAAAAATTAAAAATATAAAATGTCTCAAACGTCTTTAAATTTAAAAAGGGGATTACTTTGTTCAAAAAAATCCCAGCCGTCAAATTATATTTCCATGATAACAAAGATGTACCTATGATTTTGACTTGTATACTCGCTATTTAACACACAGGTAACTCTCTGTGCAAGGGGCAGATACGAGATATTTTCAGTCGAAGAATTTACGCGAATGAAAAAATTATTGCCAGGGCTCAAACTTTTTAGTCCACCATAGAATTTTGGCCTTGCAGGTCCATGGCCAGCTCAAGGTACTACGGGGTCCCAGGAATCATTTTGGAAGGGGTACATGGAGAATTCATACGTCTTTACAAGTGGTACCAAAACTTTTCTATGGTGGATCAAAATCTTAAAGTGTCAATATTTACTCGGGGTGGGGCCATCTGGCCCACCCTCTGACTACAAGCGTTTGGATTAGGGCCCTGGAGGGAACTACAAAAAGGAAAATTTTTGTCAATGCCAAACGCCATAACGGATTTTATAATGACTGATGAGATCCGACCTTAACATATGACAAGCCTATATTTGGTGTATAATTAAAATTTTGTTCAAAGTCTGCGGATGATGGTTTGAAATTTCAAAATTTAAAATATGATTTAACACATTATATAGTAGTTTGAATTTAATACTGCGGTATCTCGAAATTAAAACAAGCTGGATACGATTTCGCGTTAGCAATTTGTCATTCGCTTTTATGCACGGCTGTAATTCGTGTCGAAATATAGGATTGTTTACGGGTCGGCTTTTGTACACTATACTTTGTTACCCACACGTTTTCAAATGTTCAGATTTTCAAATAACGTAGGCTTTTGGATTAGGCTTAGGCTTATGTTCAGAGTTAGATTTAGACTATGATTTGAGTCGGAAAAGTTGATAAGAGCCAGTGTATCTAAAGCTGTTTATAAATATATATATATTATATATTATATATATCTAGATATAATATATATAGATAGATAGATAGATATATAACCAAATTTGCCGTAAAAAAGTAACGAAGAAAAAGTTTATGTTTAGGGGGTTTAGTCTGTTTGTAAAACATGTAATAGTGCATATATTCAGTGTAAGACAAGTGCGTTCCCTCATGTACGTTATGATATGCAGTAGGTGCAATCGCTCCCTACAAAAAACCTTGGCTACGCCTGTGACTTAAATTTTGAGAACAAAGAAATGAGAAATTATTTGCTAAAACTGTCCTTAAATTTGAGTGATTTTGAAATTTTATTACTTTTTAAAATAAACACCACAGGCGTTATTTTAATGTACTTTGTCTCAAGTCAACTCGTGTTTTTACAGTGCAAAATTGTAGCTTTCTTAAGTAGGTGTGATGAAACAAACCAGCACGCACCGAACGCGACAGGGGTGAGCCTGACTTCGCTTATATGCCGGTTGCCACCAGTTCAAATCTCTTGGTACGTACCGACAGAGTCGTAGTTCGGATCTCAAAGCTAGGGTCATAGCTTGTATTTCACCGCCAGAGCCGTAGCTTGGATTCTACCGAAGGGCCGTAGCTTGGATTTCACCGCCAGGGACGTAGCTTGGATTTCATTTCGCAAGGTATAACCTCATGTAAAGGAAAATATTCTGACTTCATATGGATCCATTCTATAAAGTCTGAAAAAATGTGCTTTTTTTCTTGTATCAAAATTTTTGAGAGGGGATATAACCCTTGTATTGCTCCCATTATATATTGTAAGAACTATTTTTTGGAATCTCGAGGGGTTTTTTCGGGGGGGGGGGGCTTGTATTCAAATACCCGAAGTGCAGCGCTGAGATATTGCCATATCTTTATTGGCACTTTTACACTTTCCCTCCACATTTACCGTTTAGGCTTAGACTTAAGTTTAAGCAGCGGCTTAGACAATAGGAGATTTATTTGGAATTGTAAAAGCTGTTTTCTAGGTCCATATTCTCAAATGCATATAGCGCCTATCACCAGTTAGTAATAGCTTTTCAAAATAACCAACTGCTGCAATTGCGCATCTCAAAATTTGCACAGAAGTAGAGTAAATCGAATGCAATAAATGTGCTTAATTTCAAACATCACCGTTTCCTGGTTTGAAGCTTTACAACACCTGTCACCAACTGGTAATAGGTGCTACACACTTATGAGAATACGGTCTCTAATCATAAGGCTAAGCTTGTAGAGTACAAGAATCCCTTTATATTATTGAAAAAATATATTAATGCTTGTGTCAATAAGATGCATACTCTTTCACACTGCGGCGACTCAAAATCGATACTCGCTTCCGTTACGTAACGATGAAGTTAACGTTGCTTGAGAACAACTGCAATGTGGATTGGGTCATTCACCCCCAGAAAATTTGAAATATATAATTTCAATCAATTAAAAAATATATCGCTTTCAAAACTAGTGCAAAGACGCACTAGCGGATCCAAACGGGGTTGGCGTACGCACCCTCCGTCAGAATTTTGTTTGTGATAAAATGGTAAGGTGATCCTACGTTACAATTTTGCCCTCAGAAGATTTTTTGTAAAACCATTTTTACCCTCAAGAAGTTTTTTGTGATAAAACTTTACAATTATTCTCCTTATAAAATATTTTGGTGATAAAATGATAAGATCCCTTAACCTTACAATTTTTGCGCTACGTAACATTTGCCAGCCTGCCCCGGTCAGAGAGTTTTGGATACACCTCTGCAACGACGACAAATAAATGAGTTGAAGATGTCGAATTGAAACTATTTCAGTTTAGAAGGGTATATGTTTAGGTTTTTTGGCGATCTAACCGTAGCGTGAGCAAGATATCTGGTTTTCACGTATAAGATCCAGAATGTTATTCTGAACATTTTCAACGCGGGTCTTCTTGCCTATGAAATTTTCAAAGTTATATCATAGTATATCCCACTTGTATGCAGTTCTAATTGAGGGGACATTGGTCACTAGAGGCGATGAGAATAACTTACACATATTTTATTGTGTAAAAAATGAAAAAAGGATGTGGAAGATAAATGGATAGGGTGTTAACTTTAAGTATGAACATGCGACAGTGGCGAATCCAGAATGTATTTTGTGTCGAAATACATATCTGAATTTAAAATATTGTGAAACTAATATAAAAGAAAGTTTCCGCGTTGTTTTTGAAAGTTCTTTTTAAGGCTGCGCTATACTTGTCGTGGACATGGACGATGCCCTACGGGTGACGGGCGGCGCCGTACGGGTCACGCACGGTGACGGAGGGGTGACGGACCGTGACAGAAGGGTGACGGATCGTGACGGACGGCGCCGTACGGGTGACGGACTGCGCCTGACGTCATGAAAAGTATAGTGTTACTCCTTGAGCTTATAAAGTATTGACGTAAGTCATATCATTCGTTGGCGACGTTCGAACAACGCGGTCTGTAAAGCCGCTGTTCGAGTTTTGCCCAAAGTTAAGGACCACGCCGGGAATTGAATTTTAGTCCTCGGGCACTCCAGTCAAGCATACTACCAGTACACCATGTGGCCGATTGCATTAATTCATATTCCGGTATATGTTCACATGTATGGCAATCATTTTACTTTTACATATTACACTTGCCGTATACATATACTGGCACGGGGGTTGTTGGAATGGCACCAAAGGTAACCAGCTGTTCTCGCTATTGGACACATATAAAGATTTTTCTGGACACTTCCGGTGAAGCACACATTCCCTCGGTAAGCCTGAATTCGATACAGATAAAAGATAAAGTTTTGAGATTTTAGTGGATTTCAAAAATTCCCATTTTTCAGAAATAAAGCTTAAGGAATTGGTAAATTAGCGAAGCCCGTTTGTTATTTTTAATTATAAGAAAAAACGCGGATAGTTCACCATAATCAAATCAGGGGAGGAGCAATTCATGGAAGAATGAGACCCCTTTTTGACTAATTGTGACATCAAATTGGCAAATTTAATAATCTCTGTTTACAAATTTTTACGTTTAACTTAAAACTATTTGAATTGTAATGGCGGATCATTAAATTTCTGTCGGGGGATGTCGCACGATAACAGCTGAAAAAAACTCGCGAATAAAGCGAGCAAGAAGCCAAACACATTTTTTAGGACTATATCTTAATGCAAAATTTAGGTTTTGATCCCTATTGGGGCCGGCCAAGGCTACGATGTATCCTCTTGGATTCAAAAGTGTTGTGCTGTCTAAATGTATTGTCCGCCCTCTATTTTAGTTTTCCCGTCCTAGACAATGTCTAAAGATAATAGTTCATTGTTCTGAATAAATAACGCTTCGAGGTATACGCGTTTCGCTTATGCACCATTCATAAAATATACTGTGACACCAGGGATGTCGTAGCCGCAATTTCATTTAGAAGGGTATAACTTCAAAGACCGGATCTAGTGAACGAAGTGCCGCGAGCGGAAATTTTTTTTGACCTTGTAATATTGTGATTACAATTTACTTTGAGCGTACACACCCTAACGCTCTCCGTGCGTTGAGATGTTGACTCGTTTCGCTAAAGCGAACAAATATTTTTACGCATATTTAAATTGTTCACGTGTACATATATAAAATGAAGTATTTTCAGTTGAAAATTTCTCTTAAAGAACAATATAAAGTATTAATTTTAGGAAAATTATAAATTTTGAGTCTGTGTTTAGCGCGATCTAAGTGATTTATGCGCGACCGACGTAATATGTTAATATTTGTTTCAGTTTTTGAGGCAGATGCGCGCCTGAGATGCGAGAATATTATCAGTTCGGCCGCGACTAGGGTATTGAGATGCTTTTTGGCCTGGGCGTGTTGCAAAGCTTATCTTGCTACGGGGGTTAAATTTTTTTCAGAAGGGCATACAAGGGTTTTCGATGACTTTTCAAGCATGGTTCAAAACTTTCTAGGGGGCAAAGTTCTTGGTGAGTTAAGCCCCTTCTGGCTCCCCTCTTGCTTCGGCCCACTTTAGTTCCGTAATGAATAAATGTTAGCTGAGATGACAGGGTGATGAATGACGAAAAAGGAAATATTTTTAATAACATAGAATTCTTTTAATGTTTTCGATCAATTCTTCCTACCATGTATAGAACAGGGCCGGATTGTTTTCCGGCGTGGCTGTAATAGAGTCAGTTTAAGCTTTAGCCTAACGTTTTTGCTTAGGCTTAGGCTTAGGCTCATTCTTACGCTTAGGCTTAGGATTAGGCTTAGAAATATTCTTATACTACTGTTCTGGCCTTGTTCTATACACTGGCCCATTCTTCAATCAGAGTGCTATGATACTGGTAGAAGACTGGCGCCCGAACTTGTCGCCCGTAGTTCTGATCGCGAGAATAGAATTGCATCCGGATCCGGGTTTGAGTTTGGCAAATTCCGGGTCCGTGTTGTGGATTTCACAAAGCACTCCGCGTTGCGGTATTACGAAAATATCCGGACAAAACACCCGGAATAGAATGATCTATTTCAAATCTATTTTCTTCAACGCCTTCTAAATTAAGATATTGTACTGGAATGAATACACAAAATGTGTTAGGTTCTCGCTCGTGAAGTTTAACTTGACTGGCTCTGTTTAACACGCTGGGGATTCGCTGCTGCCAGGGTTGATTGGATACCCCGTATATACCAGCCTTAGCGCGTCTCACGTTTGCGCAAGGGTACAAAAGAAACCTGTAATAGTTTTTAATGCCATCGTTTGCCGCCCGTTAATCTTCTGGTGGCCACCAAAGACCCAAACATTGCAAGATTGACATCGTAGCTACAATTTACATGAAGGAAAAATCTTCGTCTACTGATTTTCGTAAAATTTTGGGGCTTCTAAAAATTTTAGGTACATATTCGTGGTTTACATTATGGAAAAATTCTGAGGCTCGGATACGGGTATTGGCCAATTCAGGTCTGAGATCTTATTTTTAAAACTTCAAAGTCCAGGTCCGGCTACTGAGTTAAAAAAATTCTCTGTCCAGCTTTTCATTTTGATTCGTTACAACTCCATTTGATACGGTCCAAGTTGACTTTAAAAGCTCTGTCTTCATGAGTTTAACCTATGTCGAGTCGCGAGTTCAATTCGAGGGCTGTCGCCGAATATACACCTATATGTCCCGATCTATTTAAATCTATATCACTCGTGTAACGTATTACAGTTGCCACGTTTTAGATATAATTTTTTTAAATTCGCATGTATATATAGTAGAGTATGTGCTTGTGTTACATTTTTGAAACGTTTATAAGTAGTTTTAAATTGATTTTTTAATAAAAAAAATAAAAATATATGCATAATGCTTTTAGAAAGAATACCGTTCGAGTAATAGTTCAAACGTCCACCCTTGCAGCGGCCGTTTTAGAAAGTTGCGGCGGCGCTAGGAAATAGTGAAGAAACGCCGTGAGCGAAAGCAAGTGAAAAGCCAAACGCAATTTTTGTTTTAATACAAACTTTTGGTTTTGAACCTTGATAAATTGGAAACGGCTCAGAAGGCCATGTGCACCTCCATCCGACGCTGTATTCTGAGGAGATGGGCCTAACGGAACAAGGGCGTTTGCACAAATTTATTTCCTGGGGCACCAAATAAATTTTGGGGGCAATACAATTGCAATTCAAGATAGTTTACGATAGTTTACTTTTAGACCGAGTCTATTTTGGGGACACCACTAAATTTGAAGGGGACACAACCAGTACCCGCCCCCATGTGGACGCCCTTGCAAGGAGATATTTATTTCTTAGAGGGGATGGCGTCATACAATCAATTTTAGTCATAACTTTTTCATTTTGTCGCGTTACAGTTACATACTTACAAGTTTATTAAAATCTTAATACTTAACGTTTAAATTTTTCAAATTTAAAATATAAAACCGTTCTACGGCAATGTCTCGATCACGTTTATTCACCGGGTTCTCACGCCTGCTTCCGACAACGAGGTCGATTTCACGCGGACGAAGTTCGCCAACAAAATCGTCCAAATCTGTCAAAAAACCGTTAGAGTTTTCAGATTCGATTCGCTGTTCTGTTTGTGGAACGATTTTGGAGAATAGCGTCGCCAGCCAATCAGCATTCAGATATAACTCCAGTTGTGGTCATGTTCTATGCGCGAAGTGTGCTGGTTTAAAAGACTCGTTGAGCTGTCAAGTTTGTCTTGACGCACGGCGGACGGCTGAAAATGGATTTGGTAAGATTCGAAAACCATGAGGGGACACGTAGTTAAGGATAGGTAGACTCAGTGCGATTTAGTTAATAAATTAGCTTTAATCTAGTAGCTGATCCAGAGAATTTTATTAAATATAACGCCGCATGAGATATAATGGAAAAACTTCACGAGCAAAGTGAGCGAGAAGCTAAAGCAATTTTAGTCGGTAACCCTAATAACAAAGTCGTGGTTTCTATCTCTGTTGGGGGGTGTGGACTGAGGGTGACCTTCCCATTTGGATCCACCAATGCTTTAATCAATGGTTTGGTTCGGTTCCTGAATTCTGCGAAACTCTAGACTGGTCTCCGGTAAAATTGTTTCGGAAATGATATTAATTTTTCATAATAAAGTCCATTCTGTTAGAGGCGCCTGAACTAAAAGGCAGTGGGCAGAATGTTATGTTGCGGAGAGCAATTATGTGAAATTTACAACTTTATATCCTGGAACGGCAGTACAAACGCCTAATTTTTAAATCATACTTTTAAATCTTTGTGGTTTTGTATACACATTGCTAAACAAGGTATAAGCATTGTACTTAGCTGTAATCACTGCACGCCCTGCTCAAAATTATTGGGGCTCTTTCAGTTTAAATTTTCGATGAACGTATTAATTGTTTATCCTGCACCATTTTGTTTTGTATTTATTTTACAGAATTTGTTCGTCCGTTTGCGCGACGGTCCCTGCGCGGCGCAAGTTTGAGACATTTTGGCCGCAACAACAACAACAACAACAACAACAACAACAACAACAACAACAACAACAACAACAACAACAACAACAACAACAACAACAACAACAACGCAGCTGCGGGTAAATCTCCAAAACTACACCGTAGCGTCGTATCCAGCACGAGCTTTCAATTTCAAACTATGGATCAGCTGATGAGCCATTCGAAAAACATCGAAGAACGCTGTAAGTAGGGCGTGTGTCTTTTGTGAATCTACAATAATTCGTCAGCCGACAACTTGTCGCCCAAACAGTGTCCTAACGCCAATTAATAAGTCTAAGAATAATTTTAAGCGTAATCGTAAAGCATAATTTTAAGCGTAATCCTAAGCGTGCTTGTAATCCAATGCATAATTATGGGCGACGGACAAATCGTCGAGTTGACGAAAGTTCGGATTACAAGTTGTCGATCGACAAGTTGTCGGCCGACGAATTGTCGTGATGGCATTTTTTGTAATGTGAACGGATTCAGAAATTGTTAAAGTTTGGCCAGTTGATATGTCATAGCGAAACAAGAGCTCAAGAGCGTGGCGCCAAACGCAATTTTAGTACTAAATATTAACACAAAGTTTTGGGCTTGATACCTGTTGTGGGTCAAATCCATTAGTGGCTGCGGCTGAAGAACTTTTTTAAAATAAACACTATCGAAACTGGCTGTAGATCGGTAAATCTCATCAGTCTTCTTCAACAATAAAATTGTTTGAACGCGAGTTATTCCGGTTTGTTGGTCTATGGGTGAGTTAGATTTTGAACCTGTCATTGAGTTCCGCCTTGGATCGTGGAAAAAATTTATTTAGTAAATTTTTGTTTTTTCAGCTCGAAAGAACAATAACAAACGTAGCTCGAGTCGCACGAAGCAGTCGGATGCTGCAACAGATAGCAATACCTTGAATCCGCGTTGCAGTTATCGCCAAGAAAACGTCTCGATTTTTGGCGACCTACGTGCGAATCCTGCGAAACAACAGGGTGAGTTAATTTTAAAAGGGGCAGTTAGTCAGAGGGGGCTTGGAGGTTCAACCCCTGTTGAAAAACTTTAGTCCCGCTTGTAAGCAGTGAAAAATAGCAAACACTCGTTCAAATGGCAAGTCCATTGTACGCCAGCAATAAGAAGCCATATACTCAAAAGCGTATTGTATGCATCACCAGTTAGCGGTAGGTTTTCAAACTAACAAACTCGTTCAATTGCATATTTCAGACACAAAATGTAGGACAATCAATTGCGAAAAATGTGCTCACATTCAAAGTTTACCATTCACTGGTTCGAAAGTTACAATACCTATCACCAACTCTCGATTGGTGTAGCACACATTTGAAAATATGGCTCTACGAATTAGCGGTTCAGTTTTGTCCTGCTTCTATTAATTTCTACAGTTGAAACACGTTTGAAAACACCTTTTTCGGCAACCGGAAATAAGTTTTGTGCCAAAGTTTTCGTCGCCATTTTGAAACTTTGAAATTTAAGCATATTTAAATTAGTTGAGAAAAAAAGTAGCTTTCACTAAGGTGGCAAAATCGGAACCGTCACAGCACGACGCTAAACACAGCAGTTGATTTCCGGAATTAGTTAGCCAGGTTGTCGGTACTCTAATCGTACAACTTTCTTAATTTAGTAACAAAGGTTTCTTTTTTTCGTTCACAAAAATATCTTCCATTAAGCGTAACTTTGATTTAATAGTGGCATTACTAGACAGGGCGTCCGCAGAAATTTATATTTGGGCGCACCGAATACAAGTATACTTTGCAATTAGTACAATATTTCAAACCTAAAATTTGCCCCGAAAGCGAAACACTGTTTTTCAACGAGAGTATTGTGAATCGGTTTGGCCGAGGCTCCGTGTGTTTGGCCTTTCATAGGGTAGCCTGTTCTAGGGCCGAACGGAGGAACAATATCCTCAGTACTTTTTTAGCAAAGTACGCGAACCGTAAATCGAAAAAGTTTTAGTGATAAATTTGGTGCTTATATTTAAATCTGAAGTATGCATTTTCAAAATGATATATTTTTGTCAAATTTGACCACCGCATCTAGCGGCGGATCCGGAAATTTTTGACAGAAAAGCGGGTTGGCAAAAGTTTTAAAAACAAATTCCCCCACAACTGGATTCCTTAATGACCACTCCGGCTTGTTTTTAAGACAATAATTTTCTTTTACCACAACTGGCCGACAATGCTGGATCGGCAGTAGAAATCGATCCTGGTATTTCGATGTAAACCGGCCTTCCAGTGTCTGTTTAGGAAAATAATTACTTGACCAATATTTCTTGCCATTTGGCCAGCCGAACACAGACAGCTAAACATTCACAAATCACAAATCGCAAACCATTGAAACTGACGAGTTGAAATTACTGACATTTCATAAATTTAAATGCGGTTGTGTGCACAGTAACGCGTGATTGCAAAATTTTTATTTCGCTTCTAAATTCATTGATGTGTTTGTTATATATAATATTGAATTTATTGTCTATGTTACTTGTCACATTCAGGGGGTTGTGGGCACAGTTATAACTTTAAAGGCTCGAAAACATCTTCATCCCAGCCTGGCCATTTGAAGTTGAGATGCCGAATACAAATTGTTGTTTTACATTGTTAGAAATTCTAAGTTTGTAAATTTTAAGGTGTCTGGATTCGGAATAATAATTTTACGGTTACCGTAAACCTCTTCGAGCTCTGAGGCCGGCACTTGCGGTCGAATCACATTTGATTTGTAAAAAATTAAGAAGACCAAGACTGTAACCAAAAAAGTCCAGACGTACACCACGGCACCCCTGCAACAATTTCTATGCGTGTTGTCTAAAATACCTCCTGGGAGGCAAACAGGACAGCTGTACCTGTATATATAGATATAAATATATATTTATATATATTTTTCTATATAAACAACAAATTGCTTAGATAACCCAGGAAACCTCCCTTACACGTACCCATAGACGCCATCTCATGCTTAACTTCAGTACCATTTACCCCGTGCGGTATTAGCGTACTTGTTTTGTAAAGTTTGACAAATTTTTCAAATTTACCACCAATGGCCGTTGGGTCACACGAAAAATTTGTCTGTTTTCTCAAAGAATGAGTCCTAAAAATAATGATATGTTGTTTTCGCTAAACGAGTATAATCACTGCAGTAAAGTAGTTAGATTTGTCACTTATTTGTAAGATATTATTATTTTTCAAGGTTTCGCCGGGTTTTTTAGTCATTTTTTAAAAAATTTGTGGGAACGTGCGACAGCAGGGCCAATAAACAGAACATGGCCTTAAAAGTGGCAAATCATATTTCTAAGCCTAAGCGTAGGCGTAAGAATGAGATTATACCTAAGCCTAAGCCTAAGCAAAAAAATAGTCTAAAACTTAAACTTAGCCTATTGCAGTACCGCAGAAACACGCTCCGCCCCTGATGTTTAAATGTGAAAACATCAGGCCAAAACTACGTCTGATATTTTTCACGGACGTAAAAATTTGTGTATCATTTCTAGTGTTTGAAAAACGTTTAGACTGAGTAAAAATAGACCCCCACAACCCTGGTACCTGCTTTTTTCCGTTAGCCTAAACCTATTTTTTAATCCTGTTCATTGTGGAAAGGTTTCTGGTGAGAAAGTGAAAAAGTCCCAAAATTCATTGAATAGCTAGTGAATGTCCCTAACCAACCTATGATTTGTCCCCCCCCGAAACAATTAACTCCGCAATATGCAAGTGTTGTCATTCAGGGCAAGCATACAAGCAGCCGTTTTACATATGCTAAGAACTAGTAGATAAACGGCAGAGGCGTAGCCAGGATTTCATTTCAGGAGGACGTAATCACATCTAAAAGCTTGTTTTGCGAATCACCGTATGAAGCGTGAAAAATATTTGACATACACTGTTTAAAAGTGTCTTTTTTTAAGTCATTTCGGAAATTTTGGGAGATATATTCGCCTATTGCCCCCTTTGTGTACGTACCAGGAGACTGTAGTCTAAAACGCTCTATTTCCGGGCAGATTGTTATCTGCAATTGTTTCGCCATAAACGATCACCCTTATTGTCGCTTCAGTAAAACAGGGGCGTAGGCAGAGGGAAAAAGTGAATGTTTTTTTGTGAACGAGCGTAGCGAGCGAGCACAATTTGGCGTGACTTTTAGGATCTCAAGAATTGTTTAGAGAAGTATGCTAAACTGGTATTTTGTTGACCCACGAAAATTTCTGGGGACGAACATCGCTATTACTTTTCTTGTATGCACCACGGACAGTAAACAGTTTGTGGCCGCCAGTGCCAGAGATGGCTAGAGTGGGGGTCCCTAATTTTGCGGGTGGGTTTGCCTTACGATGATCCAAAATTTTTCAAATTATTTGTTTAAAATCTTGTTAGGGAGTGGGCTTCTCGTAAGGGTGGGCCTTGCCAAATGGCGGTACGGGGGTGGTTGCTCCGGCCCTGGTGGCTGCCGACCATTTTTTTCTTGAGTGACAGAGCTTAGACGGTTTTTATTTTATAGCATTGTGCCGGTTTTGCCTCTGAATTGATGCTAGAAGAAATGAGGCAACAAAGTAGCAAATATGTGTTTAATATTAATGTTTTTTCGGCGTTCTACTAAACGTTACGAATTTTACTTTGTTCTATTTGCCGGCCAGTGTAAAGGAACAGGGGCGAAACAGTATTGTAAGCATACTCCTAAGCCTAGGCCTAAGCCTAAGTTTTAGAATGAGTTGATTCCTAAGCCTAAGCCTAAGCCAAGCAAAGAATTAGTCTAAAGCTTAAGCTTTACTCTATTCTACTCTGACTGCAAAACGTTCCGCTCCTGATCTTTACATGGGCCGATTTGCCGAACATTCACGTACAGGGGTGCTTGAACAACGGAAATACAAGAGATATATTAAGTGGAAATTTCTGGACTAAAACCGAGCTACTTTTACAGGCTTTAGTTGATATTAATCTGATTGATTCTATGCTGAAGGAAAATTTTCTCGCTCGCCACACTCGTTCACAAACAAAATATTTTGAGTATTGAGATTAACCTTTCTGAACTCAAATCTTGTCTGTGCACCTGATTAATTTTACATTGAAGTTTTTCTTGTTGTGTGGGGTACTTTTTTTGTTTAATTATAGCATCTGCAAAAGCACAAAACTATTCAAACGAATCTTGACCCAAACATTGAAATTTAATATCTGAAAAACGAGAAATTTAACCATTAACACCATATCCGGTCAAAGGGTTGCTTTGAACAAACCGAAACCCGATACGTACCGGAAAGTTTTTTTTCGATTTTTGACTCATTGTTATGTGTCCGAAATTCTAATCAACGCTTAAATCCGATCAGTTACAGTTGGCTTGTAATTGGGATATAGCGAAACTTTTTTGCTGAGGCTAACAGCGTATCCGCATATTTCTGACTTTGGCAAAAGTTATAAAACGCAATTTTTACTGCATGCTGTATATATGTGCTAATGTTCTCACGGGGAACAATTGTAACGTAGAAATCTTACCATTCTAACATAAAAAAATTTTCTGACGGGGCAGGCGTACGCTCTCGCTCTGAATCCGCTAGCGGTTGAGGTATGAAAAAGTATTTTTTCTACTTTGTGTTTAACATTAAAGTTATTTTGAGGAAATAACTGTGGGGAAGGCGGACAGTTTTATCAATACAATTGGAGCTTGATGGACCTCGTGTTTTCCACTGTCGCGTTTTGGTTTGAAATCATATTAGTAGGTTGTACCAGAAATATTACATTTAAGCATATCCCAACTCAGGGTCAGGTTCGGGGGTGGATATTGATGCACCCATTCATCAGGTCTGTTGTGATAGGAATTTTGAAATTCAAAAATTCATATACGTTCACTTGTTTGTTTTCAAGCCAAATAGCTAAAAATATCGGCGTATACAATTTGCAGGGCTTAAACTGTTTAACTTCCAACGCCAATTTGTAATCATAGAAAATACAGAAATATTTGCTAAAATATACGACTGATGTATGCTTTCATCTAGAAAGCAAGGAACAATGTACAGAACTGGGGCGGAACAGTGTTATAAGCATATTTTTACACCTAATCCTAAGCCTAAGCTGAAGCCCAAGCGTAAGAATGAGTTTATTCCTAAGCCTAAGTAAGCTTAAGTCAAGCAAAAAAATTAGTCTAAAGCTTATGCTTACTCTATTGTAGTCCCACAGAAAAACTTTCCGCCCCTGATCTTAACATGGGCCCCAGCAAGCAAGCTCATCCGAAACATTATACCTAACTCTTAGCCGGGAAAATTCTATAGCCGCTACTTACTGCCTTATAGGTTTCAATATCTAAATACGAACCACAGTCTACCCGTATTTTATATATGTATATATAAATATATGCATATTATCATATATATTTAGGTATATAGTATGTATAAGATAGCCAGCTTAAGAGGTTAAATATACTCAGCCGTTCACCCTACTATAGATATACAAGTAGCCAGTGACCAGTGCAATTATGATAATGGTAGAATTATTGCGCTTTGAGTATCCAGTGGTTATTTTAGTTTTCAAACGCGAATTGTACACAGAGCGTCGTAGTCATGATTTCATTTCGGCAGAGTATAACAACGTCATTTAAATGTTTTTTTGCGAGCAAACGTAGCGAGCTATAAACTATGTTTCGGCTCTAAAATATCCAAAAATTTATTCTGAAGTTAGACTAGTTATGGGACATTATTTGCGTTAATACTAAGGACGTCTCGAGAAAGCCTTGTGCCCCCTCGGTAATGTCAGGGGCACATAGAAGGCGAGGGATAGGAGGGATATTTCCCGTTCCTAGATTTCTTGACTGGCGAAGAAAAAGGTGTTTTAACAAGGTTTCAAATAATCTTGTATAACCTGAAGGGTCAAACAAGCTTTACATGTGGTTAAACATCGTTCAGATGTAATCCTGGCTACGACCCTGACAGTAGTCAAGTCTGCACGTTCAAGAATATTATAATCTAAGCTTTTACCAGCTCCAATAATACGCGAACTTCTTTAGATTTTCAAAAATAGTTCTTAACCGTTGTTTTAGCTGGTCTGTAAAACACAACGCACGAACGGGTTCGTACGCTGAGGGGGTGGCCTGGGGGGATCAGCTTCCGTCATGGAAAAATTTTGGCCAACAAGGAAAATTTTCAACCTTGCTTGCAATTCATCGAAAAGCCTTGTATGCAATCGCTGAAAAATTCTTAGCCACCCGTAGCAAACTGAACAGACCTGCGCACGAAACGTGTTGCATTTGGTATCATTTCGAAACGGTATTACTTTATGTGATTTGGCGAGCGGTTGTAATTTAGCGAGTCGAGGTTTGCATATTCAAATAGTAACAGGTTAATGGTAAAGCCTTTTAGCAGTGGCCGTTTCCAACGTACTCCTGAGAGTTTAAGGGTGATGTACAAGTTGTATTCCCTCCTTATATACGATTTTAGGGGCGCAATTCTAATGCACTGCTGGTCGCAGGTTTGAAACCGGCCCGATTTTCAGGGCACGCTACCGACCCTAGCAAACCGCAATCGGTCCGGGCCCGGTCCTCTTGGGCGCGGGCCCGCGAATTTTTTCATTTTTTACCAAACATTGTTAACAGATTTTTTAAATAGCAGCAGAGCAAGGGCGTCTCCGCATAGCAAGGGAGTCTCCACGGGGGTGCACTGAGGTCGTGCCCCGCCCCAAGCTTGGTTGGTGCCCCCCTCAAATATGCTCGGTCTAAAAGCAACCAATCTTGAATTGCAGTTGTAGTGGCCCCCCCAAAATAATTCGGTGGGCTCTTGGGACAAAAAGAGGTCACGCACTTCTCCGATTTATGTCGGCTCGCAGGCCCAATGTTTGGGCCCAAGCCTGGGCCGCCTCAGGTACGCGGACCTTGGCTCGGGCCGGTTCCAACCATGGCTGGTAGGAGAACCCTTATTGTAATTCAACTCTAAGGACACTTAGCGGTAAGAGTCCCCAATTGGGAGGATTTGGGGCGCTTCCGCCGGCACTGAACATCCCTTTCTCAGTCTAAGAATGTTTAGGTTCAAGTCAGACGGTTCTTCAGACATTTCTTGACTAGAATCGTGGGTTATTAGACAATTTCTGCCTATAGAAAAGGGTAGGAGAAGATGGGCGAGAATGGATAAGAGAGAAGAAAGAACAAAGAGAGTAAACAAGGGAATTCGGTTGAGGTGCAAGAGAATAAGAATATAACAAAACAAAAAAATAGCAGGAGAAAATCAATGTTTGGGTAGAGCTAAGAATTAACACTAGTATAGTTTTTGAATAAGGTAGACCTCGAAGGAACGGGTGTTCCTATTGTGTCATTTGAAACCCGTTGAATAATAAAGGGACGTTACTGGCACTCCTACAATCCACGAAAACTAAAGTTTCAAGTTGAAAACTGGCTTTTCGTTCGCGTCGCTCGCTAAGTTTTATTAATTTATTCAGTTCAGTACCGAAGCAGCCACCCCCATCCATATGTTCCATTTGGGAGGTAGCCCAAAGAGGGGCCACACCCTAACAATTTTTCAAATAAAAAGGATGGAATTTATGAAAAAGTCATTTTGTGACTAAGCACTAAATTTGTTGCCGCATACCCCCTGTTCATACCGACTCGTATACACCCATAGTATGCTTGCCACCCTCGGACCTGTTGTGCTCCAAGCTAAACCTCACAATTTCTCCGTTGTATTTTCTAATTTCAATACATATGCTGTAGTTTCGTTTGATATCAAATCAACACTACCGGTCAGTTTCTAATTATAAGAATGAAAATGGTTTCTACGATAGAACGTTAGATTTGTGATTTCATCTTCAAGCATAGCTTTTGGGGTTGCATACATGGCTAGATTTAAAAGGGGTGGGACAGTAGCGGACTAACGTATAATGGATTGTGTCACATAGCCGTAATTTTGGAGTAGGGTGGATAACATAAGGTTTACCAAACTAGGGGTGAAGCTACGATTTTGTTTCGGGAGGGTTTAATTTTCATATACGAGTATTTAGACCTCTGGCATCCACGGTTCGGCCAAATATATGTCCGGTTCCGGTTTAATATCCGGCAAAAAACCGATGTCCGTATTAAAAATTCATTTTAACATTTTTAAATCTGTTAACATAAATTTCTGCACGACTAAAATACTACCAACAGTACGCAAATGCTATATCCGGTTAATAACGTCCGTCTCCGGTTACGGAAACTAGTAAAATTAATATCCGGCCAATCCATGCTAACATCACCAGTGTTCTTCTAAATCCGGTTGAAAGTATTTTGTGTCTCTAGAAATTTCGGGAGGGATATATCCCCTTTATCTCTCGATTTGTATACGTATTAGAATTTTTCTGGTTTAGCACATTGTTATGTAGCTTTTCAACGCAATTTCTACATTTAAATCATAACAATGACTGTGGTTCATGTTCATTATACGAGCCTACTCACTAAGCTTAAGCCTAAGCCTAATTATAAGCTTAACCTTAATCGCAAGCCAGAGCCTAAGCTTCCCTGTCTCGTAGTCCCTAAGGCTTCCTGTCTCCCAGTGGGCAGGCCGCTTCAATTAACATATGGCCTCAATTTTTGTGAACTGAATTAAGAACGATCCCCATAGCCGCCCCCACTCAATAAATTTTTTGCGTCCCTAGGAAAACGTTAATCCCCTCATAAAAAATGTCAAATCCGTTGATACCGTTGCTGATAATTTTTTAACTGCTCGTAGCATTTGAGCTACCATTAACTTAACATTGTGGTTCAGTTAGGCTTTGGCTTATGCTTTATGCTTAAGTATCATTGTTTATTTATTAAAAAAACATACACAATTTCTAGAAGAAAGTTGTAAATTTCGTTCAGTTTTAGCAAAACAAAATTTGCAAGTTTATTCTAGAAATTGCATAAGTTTATTAAAATATGAACAATTTTAAGCCTAATCATATGCTTCGGTTAAGCTTAAACTTATGCTTTATGCTTAACATTGTTTATATTTTATAAACTCACACAATTCCTAAAATAAACTTGCAAATTTCGTTCAGTTAAGCAAGTTTTCAAAAACTTTGCCCAAACCCCAACGTTGTTTTTCTACTCTTCACAACAGTTTTAAATGTTTTTTTCGTAACTATATTTTCAGTTGAAACTAATATCGACGTCCCTCCAAGTGCTCAAGAAGCCCTTGAAGTGATTGCGTTCAAATTCGATAGTTTATTCAATCTGCAAGTTGAACGTCATCCCCGAGACCCTGAGCTCGACACCCAGCCCACCAATAAAAGCTTAACGCAACGTTGCCGTACCCACCGTGGCAGCGAATCAAACTTAATTGACAACAATAATAATTGTAAACCGTTGAACTTAAATTCAAATCTATCAAACTTTAATTCAACTCAACTTCAAAGCCACCAAGAGCAGAGCATAAGACGTTCCTTAAACGGTCATCACGCCGAACTCTTTGCTCACGCGCCTGTTATTGTCCCGTCTCTAGCTGTGATACGCCGACCGTCAGCATCTCGGAATCAAAGTTGCTCATCGAGTAATTTGAGTCAAATTTCAACTTCCGCCGGATCTGAAATGAGTAAGTTGCTATAGAGAAAAAGTTTACAACTGCGAGAGTATCTAGCGAAAAGGGGAGGTAAACGTCGCCGCCAGAAAAATTTTTGATGAACATTTGGTATGGTTCCAAATTAATGCCCAGGCGTTGAAAGTACAATCATGAAATTCCTTTCCAAATAATGGTGGTGGTTCACATCAGTCACTGTCCGTCACTGTCCGGCACCGTCCGTACACGTACGTCACCGTCCGTCACCATACGGTATGGTACGCGAGTAATTACTTACGTACCGCACGCTGACGTACGATGACGGACGGCGCCGGACGATGACGGACGGCACCGAACGTCATCAGAAGTTTCGCGCCAACCTAAACATTGAATGTTAATCAACGTTAACTTTTTGTTTAACTTCGATTCGACCCCGTCCTTGGAAACCCTAACCGTGTTTATCCTCTGACATTACCGTCTTCCATCGGTTCACAGTGAATGCTTTTAACCTTGGGTATTAGGTAGTTTTACTCAAGTTTTTGAGTTTTATTTTAGAAAAAAAACTATATTTTTAACGATGATAACTTAAACCTCAATTTTCGTCTATTATTTGCGACATATTTTACTATTTTTTGTAACTTTAATTCATAAACTTTTTACTACTGTTTTGAGAGGTATCAAGGTTAATGTGTAGTATTTTAGAATATACTTTTAGTATCTATAAGTTCGGGCCCGTAGCCACAGGCAGGCCTGGGGGGCGACGCCAGTCAAGTTGGAAGAAGTTCGACCGTCTAGAAAATTTTCAACCTTGCTTGTAGTCGTCAAAAACTGTTGTATTCCCTTCCTGTAACAAATTTAGCATTTCCCTAGGATGGTGGGCTGCTTAAGTTACTGTATGGGCTTCAGCCAATATTTTTATTTCTTAGACTTGTCATTTTCGGTAACATAGTCTTTTAATACGTACCATACCAACGCATATGTTATGTACTAAACAGCTACTTGTCCCAGTTGCCAACTGAATTTTCTCGAGCACAACAACCATTTTTGAAAACTTTTCAAATTTATTAATGAAACAGTGCCCCGTTGGTCCCTGAAATGACTGTGTCGGTGATTTGCGGGTACCTCCCGGATCTCTGTAATCCAAAAGACAAAGAAAATAGTTTTGATTGTGGCGTACTTTGAATTGGCTTAAAGTTAAAATATTAACGTTTAAATTCCCAAAAAATTTCGGACTTCAAAACAGTTAAAACGAAATCCACACCAAAGATAAGCAATCTTAAAGCCAAATTTACGTCTAACTTGCGTCTGTGTTTGGCATTTATCAGGAGAAAAAGATACTTGTAGCGGTGTCATGCGAGGAACGTGTACAGCGGATATATCAACTTCACGAAATTACTAGAGAAGCAAGAAAAAAGCACTTTTAACAGACTTTAGAATAACCTTCACGATTGTATAAAAGTGAAATCATTTTTTGCATAAGGTTATAACCTCCCCTAACTGAAATCCTGGCAACGTCCCTGATTGGCTGGCGTGAATCCTGGCTGCGATCCCTGATTGGCTGGCGTGAGCTTATTTATGATATTATGTTTTATCAGCTTTAATATAACAGCTTAGTCATTGTTTCTGTATTAATTTATCCGATCAGGTTGTCTAAAATTAAAAGTTGTAAACGTGTTAAACTTTTAAGTCTTTATTGCTTAAATAAAGATAAGAAAAATTGTTTTAAAACCATCGGAAACAGGCGCAGGAAATTCATTTGGTACCATGAGCCTTCGCACCGACACTATTTTTGAATCCCGAAAAAGATTTGCCCAAAAATACTTTCGCTAACCAGATGGTCCGGCATCAGTTATCCGGCGTTAAAACATTTTGGCTTAGAATTCGTGCGTAAAAGGTTTTGTTTTTAAACCAAAATTGTGTATTTAAAACGAAGCATGATGGGGGTACCTAATGAATTTTTAGTTCAATCTAATACGTTGTTCTGACTACTCGGATATCTTACTCCGTATTCTGACAAAATACTGTTTCTATGGAACGTAGGTTTGGAAAAAATATTTTTATAAGGTTTCGTGTTAAGAAATGCAGAATAGCCGGTTAGGCGTACACTTTGAGTGTAAAAAATGTTTACATTTATGTATATATACATATGTAATTGTAGGAGGAAACTTTTCCTGTAACAACCAAACGTTTTGAATTAATTTTGTGCATTTTGTCTCTCAGGGAAGCACGCTGCAGCTTCCTTCAACGTCCGCATTTTGAAAACACACTAAGCATGATGAGGTTTTCGCCGCAAACCCCACATTAAGCTGTTCATTATTCAGACAGCTAGAATTGCTCTTAAAGTAGTTTTGGACTGTTTTGGTGTATGAGACGAAGGTCGCGTAGCGTGGGGGATTGGATTCAAAAGGTATGAGATCATGGTTTCCGTGTCATGATAAATTCAAATGTGCCCTTTACAGATTACCAGATTTGCAAGCTAGTCTTTTACTAATTAGCATCATATTCAGTTAGACTTGGCGTTTCTGATTAAATCATGAGCGATCAGAATTTCAAATGACGCTCAGTAATTTTATTTCGAAGGATATAGCGTCATAGCAAAAAACTTTTGAACTCTAAAATTGAGCAGATTCATTCTAAAGCATGTAAGAGTGCCTTTTTATCATCGTTTCAGAAATTTGAGAGAATAATCCATCGTATACCATGCCTTGTATACACCCCTCGTTATGAGGACTGCGACTACCTCCAAGTGGTCGAAATGGTTTAGGCGTACGATATACACATGCTCACTCGCTATATTCTTCTTGCACTTATACGTCACCGAAGCGAGCCGATAGCCAGCTAACCTTGCTATGGCAATAAAAAACTTTAGTAGGGGCATACAAGGATTTCAACTGATATACCCTCAGGTTGAAAGTTTCTTAAGGGGGCAACGTTGAATAACTGCAAAAACTTTTGGATCAAGTGACAAGCTCTAGAAATGAAATAACGGCTCTACATATTCGCTTTCTGCTTTAATTATATATATCACTGCTGTTGTGTTATTGTCCCACTCACAGTTCTAGAATTGTAATATCCTACCACATTTCTCACACGCGAACTGGAAAATTAGAAAAATGGAAAAATACCGAGGAATAGTAAGCACACATTGTTTTTGTTTGTCTATAGCCATAATACATGCATATATGTATACATGTGTATATCTACAATATAAATTATATACGGTTTTTGTTTTTGTCAGTTTCCTAACCCAGTGAGCTCCAAGGCCGGGTGTCCGGAGGAGACCGTACCGATGTATTTGGGTCGGCGGGGGCCGTTTCTGAAAACGTGACCAAGATAAGGTTTCGAGTATGACAATTAGCAAAGTGTCTGTTTAATAAAACCATGTCTTTTGAGAGTAAATGTCAATTCATATTTGGGGGAGTGAGGGCCTTTTTTCCTTCCGCTGGGTGCACCCCTGCTGGCATGGTGGTGTGAATGACAGGATGGTTAATTTATCTGGCATATGGTGCTTAGTATTGGGCTTATATAAGCTTAATTTAAACGAAATACCTACCGAGCTCTTCTTTTGGCGGCTACGCCTTTGAACAACAGGGATTAGCTGATCGTACAAATACGGTAGAATGTCGAATAATATTTTCAATTTTAAATTAATTTGAAAATACTCAGCGGTGTTTTATTTTATTTCAGGGTGTAGAAGAAGGTATGCAGGCAAGTCGACGCCCGACAACTTGTAATACGAAATTTCATTGACTCATCAATTTGTCGCCCGTCATCATGCTTTAGGTTTAGGGTTAGGATTACGCTTAGGATTATGCTTAGGTTTATTTATAGGCTTTAGGACACTGTTGTGCGGCAAGTTGTCGAGCAACGACCGTAAATGATCATGATGGGTCATAATTTTTTGGGTACGAAGATTTAGCGCTATTATCGACTTTATTTTTTATCTCAGTGGAACTATTTGGCTTTTGCTGATCAGTGGCCAAATTCTTTATTGTGAAGTTACACATTTATGTAGACTGTTTTTAAGCGAAGAATTCGGAAACCCATTCACATGTGCAAGTTTTTTCAACAATAACTCGAAAGTGCACTTTTAAGTTGCAAATGTTTGTATCTAAAACTTGCAGCTGCAACTTACAGCTGCATGTTTTGTAATGGGATGTCGATTCAAACTTGCAGCTGTAACTTCTGACTGCGAAAACATATACGTGCAGTTTACAGCTGTAAGTTGTTTCAGTGAAAAATTTGCACGTCCAAATTGCAATTGCGATTTCTCGCTGCAAATGCTTGCACGTGTGAATGGGGATTTAAATTTTATAGAAGATGCCAAAATTGTTTCTCGGCAAGGTTTTGCTTATCTTGTACTTGTTGGCTGGAGGGCACGAATATATATCGCTATGGAAATAAACTACAATCATTACAAGCCTTTCCAGCAAATGTGTTATCGCTTGCTGTTGTCACACTTTCACTTTAGAAATAGTATGGAATTCAGGAATTTTTTAAACAACGTGTGGCCCTGAAAACTTAAAACCCAAGCGACCAAGATAAGCCAGCTTCAAGGACCAAAAGTATCGAAATGTTAGCAAATATATTCCGCGTGGTAGGGGGCCACGGGCCAATTCTGGCGCTCACCCCCCTTCTTTTCCGCCATTCACGACATACTACTGGTCTTTGCATGAAATTACTAAATCGTATCTAATTCAATTACTCAAATGAATGGTGGAAAAAATAGTTTTGCGGAACTTTCATTCATAAATTGGATTTATGTTTTGCGTGCGCTAGGCTTACTCTATTTTTACCAATGAAACTCTCTAAATCACAAGAAGTTGGTATACTACATTAGCAGTAAACAAATTCTAGTTAATGTTCCATTTTGAGTACAAAAATTCAAAGAAAGAGCAATATTCAAGGTATGCAACAGCCTTATGGATTCTAGAAGTCGTAGCTAATTTCTCGTTTTTCATTGACTCGTTTGCAAAAAAACTTTTCATTGAGGTTCCACACTCCATATATACTTATGGGTACTTCCATGGTGCCCAGTGGTCCCTTATTCAAATTTCATTGCATTGCTTGACAGTTCCAGACCTAAAAATTAAGAACAGACGCCTCGCGCGATATGTAATAGTAAAAAACAGCTCACGAACGATCAGCCAAACGCAATTTTAGTACTAAATCTTAAGAAAAAGTTTGATTTGATGCCTTTTGGGTGCCATGATCTGACTGTTCCCATTAACATCCGACAGCATCCCACAGATACTGCAACAATTTATCGCTAAGAAATTGCACGTAAAATCGATTGCGAAAATAGCACACAATTAAGCTGGAAATTGAATTTGAAATAGAAAACTGTGATTTTGTGAAATTGGGACAAAGAAATTCAAAGACCAAGCAAAGGAAAGCTCGTGGCTAAAGCGTGTGTATTCGCGGGGCTACAGAGCCCCAATAATAAATTTGCAAAGTGGGACACGGGTTACTCACAGTTAAGGTGAACAGCCAACAACAGATATATAAAGATATATTCATATATATACGTAGAAAAATAGAGTAAATGAAAAAATATTCCCAGTGCAATGTTTTTACTGTTCAGAGGAGGGGGTGCTGTCCCCCCGCCCCCTGTTTGTGTCTATGTATGGCGATAGCTTTTGTGAAACTAAAAGCTGCGTTCAACTTATAAGGCTGACTTAGTGCCGTTTATTTTGCTTACTTTTGGTTATTATAAGCAAGATACATCAGCCTGAGGTGTAGCTAGGATTTCAATCCTGTAGGGTAGAACTTTTAAGAAACATTTTTTAGGAAACGTTCACTGTTAAAAATTAAATGACGAAATCAGTCGGGAACGTGGCTTTGATTTCTGTGCGGTAAGCTGCTATAAACATCAGGTGAATAATGTTTTGAATCTGAGATCATCATGGTTATCCTAAATCCTGTTAAAATGGCTTTTATCTTGTCTTCCGACAAATTTCGGCGGAGAATATTTCTTCTCTATCGCATAGATTCATCATATGCGCTGAAATTTAAACCAATTTATTAGTTTAATGTTTTTAAGATGGGCGTGTTTTGAAACGATTTCTTTTCGTTGTTGACAATTTTTTATTTAAAGCTCATATGTTGTCAAACCTTGAATTCTGAGTGTTATTTTCTGTAAAATTTTCATCGATTTGTATATTTTTTGCGTAAACTAATGCATTATTGTCACAAAGATTATGCTTGTAATTTTAGATTATAATATATTTATATTACATCAGGAGCGCAGTCATGATTTTATTTCGCAATCATATAACCTCATGTAAAAGTTTTTTTACGAGCAAGCGAGAAAATTTTATAGTATTGTAATATATAAATAAATGTATATATATACGTATATATATACGTATATATGTATGTATACATATATATGCCCGAATACATTTAGAATTGGTGATTTTTATAAAGAATAAAACTGAGGTTAATCTGGAATTCTCGAATGATTAACGTAAAAATACAGTGACGATTTGTTGTCGAACTGCAGCATATAAAAATTTTGGCAATTTTTGAGAAAGAAATTGGGATTCTAAATTTTGAAATTTGAAATAATTTTGTGATTATAAAAATAAAACTTGTCAACCGGACGGTGCATCAGTCTCTTATTTTAGTTCTAGTGACACAGATTTAAAAGGCGCGGCTGTATGTATAAAAAATGAGGCTGCTGTCTTCCGATATAAGATCTTGGTTACGCCCCCTGTTAAACGCTAAAATTGCCGTGTAAATCAAACTTGAATCACAGTGCTTAGAAATACTAAATTTTTCAAAAATTCTAATATTAATCGTGTAGAATTTTATGGTCAAAGCTTCAATTTTATGGGTTAAAATTATTGTTTATATTTAGAAAGGTTTTATGTTTGTTTGAATAGAAATATCTCCATTATACCAGATATACATATATATATTTATATATATATGTATATATATTTATATATATGAACATGTATTGATCCCCGGTTCTTGTCTCTTCAGATAAACCTGTATTGGTTCTTGTTATTTAATAAAGTGTGGCATGGGTTTGGTTTTTCCCTCGCTTCGCTTGCTCAATTTTTTTACACTTTTCCGATAAAAATATAGTATGTTTTCTTTTTCGTGAGCGAATTTTGCAGGCCATTCTATCGATTGAGTAAATCCGGTATTTCTTTCACTATTCGGTTCCGACACAAAATATGGTATTTTTCAGATTACAGCTCGGAATGCTTCAACATTTTTGCCATAACCAATACTAAAGTGTTTGCGCTTTTAAAATTTCGTTTCTGCTCTCAATTCCCAAATTGGCCCATGTATAGAACAGGGCCGGATCGTTTACCGGCGGGGCTGAAATAGAGTCAGTTTCAGCTTTAGACTAACGTTTTTGCTTAGGCTTAGGCTTAGGCGTAGGGTTAGGGTTAAGCTTAGGCTTAGGAATATGCTTATCCTACTGTACCGGACCTGTTCTATACATTAGCCTCAAAATCAATACCATAGCCGTAAAGTATTTAATATTTTATTGGATTTCAAGACATTTTTCTCATTCAATGTTTTTTTATACTTTTAAGACATTTTTTCACAACACTTAGTGTCATTTTAAATTTCATAAATTCATTTTATGACAATCCTTATTCACAATTCCTAAAATTTCTAAGCTAATTTTGTGCACTGATTACTTTATTTTGTAATGTTTTTTATTGAACTGCAAACAATGCAATAAAAATGAAAAAAATTAATGTGTCATATTTAGCAAAATGCGATGATATCACAACTTTTCTGCCAGGAGCTGTATTCTCAATTGTGTGTAGCACCTATCTCCAGTCAGTACCTATTAATAGGTTATTGAAACAAATCAGGTGAAGGCACCTTAGGTTGTCAAACTCTGTCCAAATGTGAAGGCCGTTACAGTAGTATTAGCATATTTGTAAGCCTAAGCTTAACCAAAAATAGTCTAAAGTTTAAACTTACTCTATTTAGTGCCGCAGAAAAACGTTCCGCGCCTGATCATTACATACGCCAAAAGCAGGACCGAACTAGAGGTGGTACCCTCTGGAGTTGGCAAATTAAAATCAGCCCTCCTCCGATGATTTGGATCACTACATTACAAACTTAAGCCGACGCGCTTTGTTTTAAGAAGACTGGGCTCACCATTACTTCACTGACATATTTTGTAATCAGATAAAATCTGATAAACCGTGAGATATATTCGTTTAAAATTCGAACATATACAGTGGCGGATCCAGAAATTTCTGACGGGCTGACAAATGTTATGAAACGTAATTTTTACTGTAGGCAATATTTGTGCCAATTTTCTGAGGGGGAAAATTGTAAGTAATGTATGTACCTTATTATTTTATGACAAAAAATTTCTGACAGGAGAGTCGAGCAAACGTTCAATTTCTGGAGGTTGCCAGTGATTATATATCAAAACGGGGTTTGTTATTCCTGTAAAATTAAAAAAAAATTGAAATTCTGAGGTACTTGCTATTCTGAATTATACCTTGCAAAAATGGTTTGTGTATACAAAAGTAGGCGTTAAATAAAGAAAAAAATTACCTAAAAATATACTATCGCGCATCTTGGATTGTTAAAGTTGTGCTATACTCGCCGCGCGCCGCCGGACACCGCCGCAGGAGTGGTTCGGTTTCTTGGATAGTAAAAATTATAACACTATACATATTTAGAAAATGTTTAACAGAAATTGATTTTAAAATGAAACCAATATTCGGAAAGTTACAGGAAACTGTTATTTATTAGAAAAAGTGATTTTTGATTTATTTACAATAATATTGAAAGTTTACGCTTGCAAAATTTACCGCAGGATTACTTTGAATCCAAAACAGCAGGGACGCCGCAGCTGATCCAAAAACGAGGGGGTCATATACGCTGGGGTACGATATCTAACAATCAACCAACAAACTCTCGCAAGCTACTCGCGATAGAAGCCAAATGCAATCTTGATAATTTGTAAGATAAAGACCTTAGTATTTTTTCAGTTCTGTGTAATACAAAAATTTCTGACTTCAAAAATGTGAGCGGTTGACCCTGCACGCCTTCGCCGGCTGCTGGACAACTGAAAAACCACAGAATTCGATTGTAGCTGTCAATGATTTTATTTTGATAGGTCCCAACTTCAAAGGAAGGGTTTTGCAAGCGAATCCAGGTGCTCTAGAAATAACCAGTGGCCCGTTGATGACAAAATAAATGAAATTCATAGCCCATAAAAATGAGCAGTTTCTTCTAATCACATCACAAATATTGCGAGTATATTATATATGTGTATGTATGTATGTATTTTGCGTATTTTCACACTAAACGCAAACTATTTCTTCGAAATTACTAATTAAAGTATTTTTAAGCTTTAAGCTTAAGCTTAAGCGTATTTTTAGTTTTCCAGTTCGTCGCACATGCAGTCAATTTTAAGCAAGGGGTGCGCGACGCTACACCGTCGTCCCGTTGTGTTTGTTTTTCGCACTCTTGTTTCACACTTTCAATTGTAGAAAAACGACGAAAACTAGCGTTTTACAATTTCAAATATTTAGACAAAAGACTATCTCTAAAGCAGGTTTTTGTGAGTTGAGTGGTTGTTCCTTGTAAGCTTTTTGCTATGTTGACACGTCTCGAGCAATAGAAATGGCTTAAGCTGCGAAAATGCTTTGTGCAATTGCGCGAGCATTGAAAGCCGCATTGCACTTGCGTTTCACGCACCGTTGTTTAAAGCTTGCAACAGCGTTTGCAATACCGAAAATGCAACTGCAATTTTTTTTGCAATTATTGCAATTTCTTTTGCTCCAAGTTTGGGGGACTCAACACCAAATCTGAAACATTTTTTGACTCCATTGCACGAAAAATGTCGATCTGAAACCATATAATTCCCCTACTAAATTATTGCAAAATTATGGCATGATTTCGATATGAAATTTTTGGACCTCTTAAAATTTTTGGAATAGCTACAGGCTTTGATTAGTGTCCTAAAATGATTCAGTCAAGATTATTTCGTAACCAGTGGGTTAGAATACCTATAAGTACCAGTTAATAATGGTTCAAAAAATTTTGGGCGTTTTTTTAATAATTCGAACCCTGAGAATTTTTGGTTTAAACTCGAATGGAGGTCATCGGACACCCCCTTGTCCCAGAATCCGCTTTGGGTCTAAGAGCGAGTTAACGCAGGCGTCACGTTCAATTGAAAACGCTTAAAAGTGCGACATTTGACGGCATTTGTTGCATTTCACAGTAAGTTTAAACATAAGCTTTTCTCGTCTATAAAGTTTCGTTAAATTTGCCTATTTTTGAAAAAACTTACAATTAATTGAGACAATTTGATAAATTTTGGTCTGCGACGTTTTGCGTTTTTGTCTAATTATCGGCTAATATGCAATGCTAACAGCCAAGCGTTTAGTAAAAATTTTCAAGAGGGGCATACAAGAGTTTTAGTTGGCTTACAAGCAACGTTGAAAATTTTCTATGGGGGAGGTCGACAATTTTTCCAGCGAGGGCTGAGTCTCCTTGTCAACTTTGGCTATCGGTTCGTAATCGACTCGAAGTTCGTCGCCCTTTTATTATGCTTCAACTTTGGCTTAGGCTTAGGATTACGCTTAGTATTATGAAAAGATTTTTTCGTCGGCTTTGGGACACGGTTGGGCGACAAATTATCGGTCAACGATTTGTCGTATATTCGTTCAGTATAGGACAAATAATGTATATGTATGTATGTATAGCTGAGTACTCTATGTTTTGATATATGTATAAATATACGAAATTAACTGGAACAAGTGCTAGTTAGTGGATTGTCACGTTTTCAGCCCAAAGGAAGCGACTAAAATTTAGAAAATTTTCAGTAATTTATCAATTGACAACTGCAAATACAGCTGCACAGTGTCTGTCTGTACCCTCAACCCGCCTTCCAGCCTAAAACATAGTTGTGGAATAAGTGCGTAGCCATGAGGGAGAGGGGTAGGGTCGTCACTTGACTTATAATTTTTTCTGGAGGTTTCTGACGAAGATTTTCATTTGGTAAGCATCCGAAAGTCATGAGAAATTTTTCTACAACATAACTACTTAGTCTTCAAAATCGTGGCTATCGCCCGTTCTATGAACAGGGTGTGGGGCTGTGGGATCGCACCCTCTGATTATGTTTCGGTTACGGGTATTTTACCCCACCCATTTTGAATGTGTTTCAGCTATCAGCGTTAGCATTAACAGATAGACGGTAATTTTTCAATATTTTGCGTTTCAAATTTAAATTATGGCGTTGTGCTTTTGTAAGTATTTGAATTTGAAAACAATTTTCATGGGTTTTATTTGCATGCAATGTGGCGATTCGAATTTCTACTCGGAGCTGCGCAGATACGCGTGCTATACTTTTGAGAGCTATTTACCTTGAAAACGCAATGTGAGCGTCTGGTGAACAATTTGCATCGCAAGATTTTTACTACGACACGGCCGGTGCTGGAATCAGCGGTGGATCTAGAAAGTTCTGACGTGAAGGCGGGCTGGCGCAAAGTTATAAAACGCAATTTTTACTGTATGCAATATATGTGGCAATTTTCTGACGGAGAAAACGTCTCACTTCCCTAAATCTAATATTAACTGGTTCATTGGTTTATTGAGCTTTTGATATAAATATTATTAACTGCTGAAAATTTTACAAACCAAAAATTAGGAAAGTAATTGAGACTTAAAGCTCATATCAAATGAATTCTTTTCAACTCACGTACCTTATACTTAATTCGACAGTTTGCTATAAATGTATGTAGTTAATTTCTTGCTGATTATATCAAAAATATTTTCCCATATTCATATCGACTGAATGTAGTAAAATTTAAATTCATGAGAAAGTTATGTGAACCCGGAAGTTATTTTAAAATTGCTTAAACCGTCTTATGGTTGATCCCAGACACGGTCCGTGGGCCCCAAACCATCCGATCTGCGGAAAGCGTTAACCTTAAGTGGACTTCGTGCGGCGATAAATAATAGAAAAATTTCAATGGCTAAAAAGAATTGACCCATATAAAAATCAGGGCGGAACGTTTTTCTGCGGCACTACACAATGACGTAAAGTTAAGCTTTAGACAAATTGTTAGTTAGGCTTAGGTATAGGCGCATTGTTACTCTTTGGATTAGGCTTACAAACAAATATCTTGATACTAGCGTTACGGCCCTGTTCTATACTTAGGCCAAAGAATTAATGCAGGCTTTAGAATATTTTGCTGGCTGTCAATTCTGCAAATTTTATCTCACTCGCTCCGTTCGATTGTAAAAAATCGTTGCTTCAGTGCAACTAAATATTCGGTTTTGGTAAAATTGTTGTCCGTTTCCATTATGTGCAACCATTGAAAATTTCGACATTTTTACGTTCATAATATTTGAAAAATATGAATTTTCGTTTACCTTTTTAAGTATTATTTAAGAATTCCGCTATGGGTTCAACTGAAACGAAATCGAACAAAATCGACGTCCGATCTTTCGAAACTTTTAGTATGTTTTGGCTATTTTTCAAGCAAAATTGAAAAATAATCACGTGAAAAAATTAATTAATTTAACTGCGTTAACACAAACATTTTGGAAATTCTAACTTTCCGTTTCCGGCATTTTTTCTGACTCCTTACAATATAACATTACCAAATGTTAACCCATTACGGTATACGTCAAATTCCTCTATAAAATTATAAAGTCTAGCTTAAGCGGCGTCGTTTAATATTAATTATAAAATCAATTTGAGTAATCAAATATTTAAATTTTCAGCTAAATTTAGGAAAAGATAAAATTTTACACCATCTGTTTTATCGTGAATAGTGCTTAAGTGCTTGCTTAATACCGAGACCAAATTCTTGGCACCAGTTAAGGCCTGTAGCTAGCTCACCTTACTATGTGGGCTAAAATTTTGTAAGAGGGGCATACAGTGATTTTAGATGACTTACAAACAAGGTTGAATCTTTTTGGGACAAATTTGTAGAGGGGCTGGAGCTCGTTTGGCCTCCTGATAATTTTATACTATTCCTTAGTAGGACTCAGGGTGCGACCGTATACTATAAAGTGCTGAAGGCAATGCTGGAAAGTGAAATATCCGGCCAGAACCGAATGCCGGAGCCGGATATTAAATGTATATTTCAAAAAAAATAAACCTTAATCGCGCTAATTTTGCAGTGTTTCGTTTAATTTAATTATTTTTTCTACAATCGGGTTGGTATTGACGGCGTTCTTTGGCATAAGCTTTCAGTTCTGTCATTTCGAACAAGTCACAGTGATATATTGCGATTTTGGTCATTTACGTTTTTTATTACGAGAATTAAATTTTAAGCGTTTGAAACTGTAAGCTTATGTCCATTCAACTATTGCCAGCTTTGCTATACACATTTGAATATTCAACTCTTAAAATTATTTATCCAAACTAACAGTCATGGTTAGAACAGTCACCCTCCATACCCCCATTGGGTGGCCAACCACAAAGAACGCCTTCCATCCTAACCAGATTTTAAACAAAAAATTTGAAAAATATTTTGATCATCACAAGGGAACCACATCGCGCAGTTGTAGGGGGTCCCATATAAGTCTGGGCGAGCACTGATAACAGTTTATAAATGCCTAGAATACTAATACTATTTATGTTTGTTTATGACGAGAATTAAATATGAAGCACCTGAAACTATGAGTTAAGTCCAGCTTATTTGAATAGCAGTCCACGTTATGGTTAAATAGAAGCCTTGTATAGAGTTATTTGCATTGTTGTCTCTAGTACGTAAACTAAAGTGACAATTTCAAGCTAAATTGCGTTTATTGCTCTATTCTATAGAGCGCGGAGCTTAGCTCAGCGTGGTACTTATAGCTGATAACTTTGGTAAACCAGCCATACAGGCTTGGGCATAATAAGGTTTACCTTTTATTTGAGAAAACAAATTCTTTACCTCGACCAGGCCTATGGGGGGTGGGCCCGGATGGGCATATCTTCCCTTAAGACTATTATCACTTTGAACGGAATTTTTTGAATAATTAATAATTTAATGTTAGCAAAATTTTGTGTACGCAAGAAAATAATTTTGTCAACTTTTTACCAGATAAATGGGACCATGTTAATTATTGTGACCTGCCCAGTTGGAGACAGGAGTGCTGGTGGACTTAAACCCTGGAAACTTGTGGCTTTGGATTACGACTAGGCCATTGTTTAGGCTCAGTCTAAAGCTAAAATTTACCACTAGGTTTGTCTTAGGCTTTAGTAGGCTTAGTAGGCCGGCTCCATTGGTTAACACGGGCTGATAAATGTGTCAACCAAAATTTTTTTGTGAGTTCCGGATAAGAAGAGCTACCAAAGCTTGAAGCCTAAAATTCAAATATTTGACAAAAATTATTATTTTGATCGAACACATCAGTAGATATTTCATTTTCTTAATGAAACTCTACACACACATATATATGTTATATGTAAGTATATATACGTGTATCGAAGTTATTGCAAATTCGCGAGTCGGTCTCTTCAAAAGCATAGACCAGAAAGCTAAAAAGCCAACTCAAATTTGTTTTACAATTTTTTATGAAGCCAAGCTCAGCCGATATCCTAAGTTACACCGTAACAAAAAGTATAATATTGACTGTTATTTTTGAATTATATTCTTACTGTATACCTGCAGCCGAATGGGATATTAAGACTTTACCTGAACGGGTGGACTGGCACTGAAATCATTCCGAACTTTTCTTTTAAAAAATTCGTCCCACCTCTGTTTTCAAAAAATTAATTGAATTTTTAATATTTACACAGGCGGTTCGGTCACCTTCCGTTTTGGCCCAAATTTCAACCGACCTACCGGCCAAATGCCAGGCACACCCTGATAACTAATCTCTTTCCCTGTGTAGATCTTTTACAGGTCCGGAGCAGCCATCCCCATACCTCCTATTTGGAGGGCCCCACCCATAAAGGGGCTTCCACCCTAACCGGTTGAAACAAAAACCGCTTAAGTTTTAAAATGCGTCTGGCTTCTCGCTCGCGAGTTTGGGCCCGGCCACCCTTGAATTTGGGTTGAGCCCCCAGCCCTGCCTGCTCAGGCACTGTTGGCCTAATGTTGCTAAACTTGCTCTATTGATATAAACTACAGTCATATGTGTAAATAAATAAGCAACCAGTGCTACAGGTATCAACTTTAGAACATTTCTATTTTCCTACGCAGCTAAATTTCATGGTTTAGTAAATAAAAATTTAAATATATCTAAATATAGCTTCACGGATATATAAATATAAATTTATTTATTGGTGTAGTCAGAAAAAATTACGGGGTGTGGGGGGCGGGGGCTGGTGTGTCGACAAAACGGATATGGGGGATATACTTATGATCGGAATATCTTTTGAATTGAGGGTAATTTTTCAGGTTTGTCGACTTCAAGAAATACAAAACTCTTGCTCACTATTCTCGCTCGTATAGAAACTTCTCATTCTGAAAGTATGCTATTTTCAACGGATGTATTATGTATATATCAGGCCCAGGGTACAACCGGAGGTCTGCTTCAGGCTATGTTTGAAAATTGACCACCGGCTCCAGTAAAATTTCGGCCCGGACGTTCCGGCACTTTGGTAGTGAAATTCTCCATAGTTAACAAAAATGTATTTATTCGGTGCGTTTGTACTTAACTACTGGTACCATTTCATAAAAAAATAAGCTTAAAAGTAGAAAATGTTTACCACACCTTAAAGATATCTGCTAAAATTGGCTAATTAAACATTGTTTTAACTACCCAATTTCGCTTCACCTCTGGCTTCCGCTCTGGCTCCCGTAAATTTTGTTACTTCAGTTTCGGTATTGTTCAGCGCCGGTTGCACCCTGATATATATTATGTTTGAATAAGCCTTGAAGATATTTTATGAGAAGAAATTCAATAAGAGAGATTAGTTTAAAATTTCATTGCGATACAACATATCTTGATGGAAAAATTTTGAACGAGTGAAGTTCGTAGACTTATGAACTAAATTTTTTTTTCACTCTACGGCCCATATTCTCGAATGCATAGCACCAATCACCGGTTAATAGTAATAGGTTTTCAAACTAACGAACTGCTGGAATTGCAGATTTCTGATAATTTGCACAGAAGTAGAGTAAATTGAATGCAATAAATGAGCTAAGTTTCAAACTTCGCCATTTCCTGGTTCAAAAGTTACAAAACCTATCATTAGCTGGTGATAGGTGCTATACACATTTAAGAATACAGACCTAGATTAAAGAGTTTAGTACTCTCTAAAAGCTTAAACTAGCTTGATTTAAGCTTAAGCTAATCCAGTAGTATTAAACTAAGTTTCTAGATTAACTGATCTAACAGGCTGGTTTACTCTTAGAGTAATTTAAAATCTTACGTATTTTTAGTTTTAGCTAAGCTTAGTGAACTCTTAAATACACATAATTTCTGAGTTGGATTTGTTACTTAAAACAAAATAAGTTTACTTAAACTCGTGTTAAACATAAAAACATGTTAGTTTAAGTAAAACTTAAAATTCTGGTTTAGTTAGTCCGTCCAGCCATTTGAGTATTATTTAAACTAATATTCAAGCTTAAGTAAGCTATAATTTAAGTTTAAGTTTTCAGAGAGTAGCATCACTAATTGCTGGTTAGCAAAATTTTAGTGTTGGATGTTCACTTGTGGCCGAAGAGTCCCATGCCTAAACCATTCTACAACAAACAATCTAACAAACCCTTTTTATCGTAAGAACGCGTGCACGCGTGTTTTAGATCAGTCAATTTTATAAAAAAAGTGACTTTAATTGCGAACCTAAAAAATGCTGCTTAAGAAACATTGATATAAAAGCGTAGGAATGGCTCAATAGACAACAGGAGCGTTTCAATGAGGTGTAGAGAACACATACACGTCGCACTCCCGGGCAATAGCTTTAATTTTTTCAAATTTAATTTTTTGAACGTTCCCAGTCTAAGACCCTTGGGCGGGACCGTAGTTAGTAAGGGGTCACCGCACCCAGCGCCCCCTTTAAAAATTTACGCCACACCAAGAAATGTTTTAGGCCGGTTTATAAGTCAAGTAAATGTACCACATGACCCTGTCGGAATTGTTTTGTTGAACTGGCTGCCTTCATCAGATTACTGAGTAAACAGTGCTATAGCCATGACTTGAGTTGCGTACCGCCTTAACCCAGTAAACGGCAGTATTTTCTTCGTTTTATATGTAGTGTGTTTTGACATTGACAGATTAGAATCAAATTTGGGATAAGAATGTGCGATTTTTTTCGATGATTAAACCTTTAGGTTGTTGGCTGTATATATTCGGTAAAGAACAAGTTTGGCACATATTTGAGTAGTTCTCAGGAAAGGTACATAACGTGTCCAATTTGACTGAACTGGCAAAATGAAGAGTGTATGCGGGAAATTGGTATTAATATTTACAAGTATTGCGTACATTGCAAAAAATGGTGAGTCAAACTGACTCTCTCCCAAATAGGCTTTTCGGGACTATGCAAAGTGAGTCAAATTCGACTCCACCGGAGTCAAATTTGACTCACCCAAGTCGCTCAGTGAGTCGAATTGGACTCTGTTGGAGTCGAATTTGACTCAGTTTGTGTAGTACCGAAAAGCCTATTTCAATGATAGTCAATTTGACTCACTATTTTTTGCAATGTAAATGCGATCGTCTAACAATTTTCCAGTGACTTTTGACCCGCGTTTGGTTACCGGCTCTAGCGTTTTCTTTTTCTTGGGCTAAGAAAATTTTAGAAATTGAAATTTCTTTGAATGCTTACGAGCAAACAACTGGTAGAAGGTAAAATTTTTGTCTCGATCACTGCGCTCTTTTTTTCAAGTCTTACACATTCCCTTTTGGCTACGCTGGTATTTGGATGCTTTTAAAGAGATCGCAATACGTTTAAGTAGAAATTAGAGGACGTGAATTTATATGAATATCATTGGCTGTCTCAAAGAATCCAATTTATATCTGTTATAGTTCGCTTGTTTGAAAACATTATACTAAAACTGGTTAAAAGATGGTAGAAACATTCGAGAATAAATGTTCTACCTGCAATAACCAGCATTAATATCAAAATGGAAACTAAATTTCGTCTAATTCCTGGATCAATATTGTAACCGATTTAACTTCAGATTTAAGTACTTTAGGGCTAATTTGCTATTGTTCAGCTGAACTCAAAGAAAGCATTTTAAACTTCAAGCCAAAATATTCTAAACGATTTGCGTGACTAACTTTACAAATTCAAATTAGTGGCACCCATGCTGTGGTAAACTCCATTTTGTCTGGCTAACCCAGCCAAGGGAGTGTGCTAATTTTTGGTTTTGGTTGGAAAATACCGAACCCGAAGGTTGTCACAGTTTACATTAGCCGGAGAAGAAGTCGGAGTGCAAACGAAATTAGAAATAATGTTTGCTGTGCGGAATTCAGTTTTGCCTGCCCCCAGCCAGGGTCGTGCGCTAAACTTTGGTTTTTATGAATACAGATGTTGAAAGGACTATTTTGCGTTGCTATTTGAGGATCAATTATAAAATTAGCTAAATAATTTTCTACCGTGGAATAAAATTTCGAAGATGCGCAAAGCGCATCTCTCAGTCTCTCACCTACGTCCGTCTGCGTCCCCACCGAGCCGTCTTTGCCCAGAATGGACAGAGAGGCAGGGGTCTCAAAGCTGTTGCGGGACCGTAGCCAGGGCCAGAATCGAATGAGTCTTTGTAGAAATGTGTTGACCATGCGTTGACCCGCTCGTAGCCATGCCAACCCTGTGAATTTTCCTAATTTCTTCCCGTCTAGCATCTTGAGTTGGCTGTTTAAGCTGAAAAGTGTTGAAGTTGTTGGTGGTGCTGTTTCCTCTCACAGCAGTCTATGTCTCCCCTAGTGGGTATACACCGTCAGGAGGTCAGGCATTGACTTTGTGTGTTCACTCCAGTCATAAATGCATAAATTGTCTCGAAATGTTGCATATTTAATAAGTTTTAGCTATGTAAACTCGCATGGTCGGACTTATTAGACCATGCGAAAAATGTGGGAGCAGTGCAAACGGGCGTCCGCAGAAAATCATATTTTGGGAGGGGCGAACCCGTCCGACGCCGTTTGTCACCCGTCCAGAGCCGTCCGTCACCTGTCCGGAGCTGTCCGTCACCCGTCCAGCGCCGTCTGTCACCAGTCCGTCAGCCGTCCATCACTCGTCCGTCGCTATACGGTATCGTACGTGTGTAATTTGCGTACGATAACGCACGATGACAGACGGCGCCGAACGGTGACCAACGGGCGACGGCCGGTGACGGATGGTGCCGCACGATGAGTATAGCGTTTCCCTAAAGATTTTAAGAGAATGCGAAAAACTTGCGAGGATAATTTGTTAAGTTATTGGGAATTTTTAATATTGAAAGTCTGAAAAAATGAAAAAATTTCCACTTCTTGTGCCTTGAAACAAGGTTACTCAAATATTAACATTTTTACCAGCAAAATGCCTTTAGTAGAACAAAATTTACAAACGCTAGGCCTGGTGTTAAAGTATACGCAACCGCGTGCACACGGGGGCGGCATTAGCGGCTGTGCCCCACAAATTTGGCTGGTGCCCTCCCGCGAATAGATTGGGTTTAAAAGTAAACAATCTCGTTTTTCAATTGTAGGAGGCCGCTAAAATTATTTGGTGCTCCCCGAATATAATTTTCTGCAGACGTCCCTGAGTATACGCGCCGACCTGTGCTCTCGGTCAAAGTCCCCGACCGCCGAAGCCACCCATACGTATTTAATTAACCCTCGAAAACATTACGAAATTTTAAATTCTTGCCGCTAGCATTCAAATCTTACCATCGACCATGTGTCGGTTAGTTTTCAAATTTAAACGGACGTGAAGCTTAAAAATGGGATGCTGCGACCCCCCAATTCCACACAACGAATTGATATTTGGTTCGTAGGTTCATTGCAGTATTGCGGCATGGTCTACGTGTAAGTTAAAATGAAACTAAGATTTTCCTCGGCTTTTTGGAATCTTCCCCCGAAAGCCCGAATTTCTTGCTATGTTACTCTACATTTATAAATGTTTGACCTAAAACCAAATTTTAGAATGTATTAATACCTACGTTTACTAGCGATTGTAAATAAGGGCGTGCGCACCCCCTGTCAAAAATTTTTTATGATAAAATAGTAAGGTTCCTACGTTGCATTTTCACCATTCAGAAAATCGGCACATTATATAGCATAAGTAAAAATTGTGTTTCACTACTTTTGCCACCCGACCCTCCCCCATTAGAAATTTCTGGATACGCCACTGCCTACGCTTAGGTGACAAGAAAATGCACCTAATTATGCTTGCCATTAACAGTATATTTTAACGGATAATAACCCAGTTTTTGTTATGTCATCACGCATTAGCTATGTATTTAGTTGTGTTCTTTAGAAAAGGAAATTTAGGCCAAAAGCTTAGTATATAACGGGTTCCGTCTAAAATAGGGTTACCGGAGATACTTACATGAATTTTTTTGACAATGAAGTCTTGAGTGATATATTTTTTTGCTGACAGTAAACTTTGACCCGATTACCAAATCTTGGTATGCTACGATTTTGTTTCGAGAAAGTTTGACCTCGTGTGAAATAAATATCGTTGCGATTGCGAATTTTTAACTTTTCAAGATCCAGAAGGTTATTCCGAAGTCTGTTCCCAGTCACTTTTTTAGATGTTTCCCATTTATGATTACATCATAGATACCCTCATTGCACTTTAACAAGTCGTGAATCAAATATATAATATGGTTTTGTAGAATGACCATAGTATATATTTTCAAAAACTATCTCTACAACTAATCTAGAAGTCGGAACGGTGCTCAAAATACGTATGTGGTGCGTTCCAGCTTAAAAAATACAGATAATAATGATAATAATAATAATAATTATAATATTATTCCAATTGCAGATATAAATATATAATTTAGTACGTTACGGACTTTAGTTTTCGCTATTTAAATTTTACCCATTACCCAAGGATAGCTTTGAGCAAGGTTCGTTGACCAGCATTTCAGCATAAAGCCGGAAATCGATTACGAGTATGGTAGATGTCTGGGCGTCTAGGAATATTTAAACCTGCAGTTACCTACTTTACATATAGACATGATGGATCACATGATATATTTTGGTGTACTTTAAGTATATATATTTGGTTCATTGAAATAAAATTGAAATATTTAGAAAAAGTTAAAACTTAATTGTAAATCAGCCGGGTTTGGCCTACACGATCCGGCACATTTCAGGTTATGGCTTTTGTTTAGACTTAGGCTTAGACAGGTAAGTACATCCTCACGAGGAGCATTGGGCGTCATGCCCTCCAAATTTGGCTGTTACCCCTCAAAAAGCCTCGGACTACAAGTAAATAATCTTAAATTGAAATTGTTGGGACCGAAAATTATGGATGCCCACAAAATATAATTTTCTGCGCACAACCCTACTGGATTTGAAAAAGGCTTAGGCTTATGGTTCTCCTAAGCTTATATAAGCTTAAGCGTAAACGGAAGCATAAACGTACATGAAGAACAGATAAAATTGCAAATGTAACGACTTCCAATTTCAAATACAAGAAGTATATTTGCTTGAATTTGGCAAAGATGAAAGTATTCTTAATCGCTGATCGCTATCGTGGTTTATAGCTTTCAAATTAGGTTCAACTCCTGTTCTCTCTGTTTTTGGCTGGCAACCGGGTTTGCTAAGATAACATTCTCGTCGATCCTTATAACTGCTTGCGATTCTTACCAATGGCGGGTCTAAAATTTACCATTAGGAAAGGATTAAATCTTTTGGTTTTAAAATTTTACAGTTTTTAAAATGCTTTTATTAAAATATTTTGATTATTTAAAAATTGTGCCGAAAGCGCAAAATGTTTAAAGTTCTCGTGGTATCCGGTTGATATTTTTCTCCATGTAACCAAATAACACATTGCTAGCTTCAGATGAGCAATTTTCATTAAAGTTTTTAGCTGGTCAGGTCTGGTGGGAGCATACATACCATTAATCTCTCTGGATTTGCACTTGATCCTTACACGCTCGTTTAAGGTCAGGCGTGTTGCTGGCATTTCATTTTCGATGGGTATAATTTCATTCTTCGGATGGCCAATGTAAAGATCACGGGCGGAACAGTATTATAAGCATATTTCTAAGCCTAAGCCTAAGCGTAAGAATGTGCATATTCGTAAGCCTAAGCCTAAGCCAAAGCCAAGCAAAAAAAATTGGTCTAAAGCTTAAGCTTACTCTATTGCAGTCGTACAGAAAAACGTTCCGCCCGTGATCTTTACGTGGGCCTATTGGAATATGGGATCCAGCCCGTCAAAACCCTACGAAAGTACATTTTCTCAGTCTATCATAAATTTGTGGGCTGATATATACCTCTCGTGGTATTAAGACAATCTTCGGCGCCCATCACTATGCTTTAGGTGTAGGCTTATGATTACGCTTAGGACTCTGCTTAGATTTATTCATAAGCTTTTACGACACTGATGGGCGACAAGTTGTCGGGTGACGAATTGTCGTAGACTCATCCCTCGTATGCCTTCCTTTGTATACATTCCCCTATTTAAAGGATCAAATTACTCTTTGGAATACACTGGCTTATAATAAAAGGAAATACGGAGTGAAATATTGAAACACAAAGCGACACAACTGCAATTCCTATTGGAATTTGAAACTTTGGTGAATAGTCTTAACCTAGGCGTCGGAAGGTGGCAGAGTAGAAACATTGAATAATGCTTAGAATAGACAAGTTTTAGCTCGATTTTAGTTCAATTTTATGTTCTAAGAACGGAATATTAGAAACTAGTATTGATAAGTATGACCTGGAGGGTAGCAAGATTGAAGTAACATATCATAGATGCTGCCGCCGAAATAGATTGGTATGTGAAGGCGACAAAAAATTTTCGGAGAGGTCTTTCGATAGTATTTCGCACATACTTTGCAAGATGGACTAAATTATAGTTTACAAAGGAAAGGGGCAAAATAGTTTTGGGGGTTGAGCGCAGACCTCGAGGCCAGGGATTGCGGCGTCTTTAGTTTTAATTAAACAGCAGTTGAAACGGATCGTTGAAATAAATAGACTTTTTGACACAGAAGCTTATTTATATTTCAAAATATGCCGATTGAACTTTATGAATTTTTAACTTATTCTACCATTCACATTTTCATAAAGCGTATTGCTAAGTAGGAATCTTACCATTTTATCACAAAAATTTCTGAGGGCGAAAATTGTGTCTTTTTATAAAAAATTTTCTGACGGGGAAAATTGTAAGGTAGGGGGTCTTATCATTTTTACAAAAAATCCCCCTCCTCTGGATCCGTTAGTGCATGCATATCAGGATCACTGAGCATAAAAAATTTGCGTTTAATCGGCCGGCCAATGTTAGATACTTTTTGTGCCGTAACTGTGATTAAGCCTATTCCTGAGCCGAAGCCAAAAGCCTATCCGTTGCAAAAAGTGTATACCTAAAGCCTAAGCCAAAGCAAAAATTATTGTCTAAAATATACGCCTACTCTTTTACAGCCCTACTATAAAATGGGACAGCCCTAAAAGTAACATGGGCCATTTCATCAGTATTCAAACGAAAAACATTTTATTTTAAAAATATTGCCGTCAATATTACACAAATCTTAGTGAATTTAAATTTTGCAATTTCTTACGGCAGGGCGAAGAGTTTGAAAGCTTGCTTACGTTCCGCAGATTGCACCGTTTTTTGAGTTAAACGCAAGATTATAATCTTCTTAACTTTCGTCAGGTATTTTTCTGTTTGACTTGTTTCTTTTTTATATTTACATTTATTTTTTGTTAGATGGTTTTATATTTTAGAATTGTATTTATTGCTTTATTCAAACTATCTTTGAATTGCCTTCATTCTTAAGAACACTGGGTGGAATAGTTGCAAAGCTCGCAACTGCTGATTTAGGTCGGGTTAAAAATACGTTTTTTGACGAATACAGAGTGTCAATTTGATTTCAGAGGATTTGAAGCGTAGCTGAAGGGTTCAAGAAACGTCAGAAGGCCTTCTTGCATATTTCTTACCACATGTAACGTTAACGTTTTGCTCAGAATTTGGCTTACTTTGGCAAAGGCTCAGGCTTTAGGTAGACATTTTCCTAAACCAAAGGCTGAGCTTGTGTGTAAATCGGAGCCTACACCTAAGCCATGTACATGAGCAGATCAAAATTTATGGGAGTGTAGCAGCATTGCGGTAAAAATAGGACATCATACAAAAACAGGGGTCATGTGAACACCATTCGCATGCCAGATTTTCGTTTCAATACCTTGGTTTATAGGAAGAAATTCCTGGTTATAAACACGGCAAAAGTTATTCCCTGTCCCTCCTGCTACAAATGCAGTTATGAGACTGTTTTTGCCCTCGTTTTTGATACGCTAATGTATTCAGTGACGTCTACATTATAAATGATATGGTGTAGGCATTTTTTGGCAAAGCAGTTTTGTTGTTTGTCTAAAAATAAATGACACCAATTTAGCCAGTTTCACTTGAACCTAAAAAGTATCTAAAAGAGCCTAAAAGTGATAACCATAGATTTCAGACCAAAAGACCCAATCTCAGTGTCGTAGTTTGACGTTTGAGAATTCGGTATATTTGGCAGTGGTGTAGCGAGGGGCAGGATTGGATTTATTCTCGGAAAAATTGAATGGACCGAAAAACGGTTTTTTCCGTTGAAAACGGAAAAAACAGAAAAATTTAAAATCATGTACTAATGCTTCAGTAACCGGAAAAACGTTGATGGAAGATTTGTTTATTGAAAAAATGACATAAGAATCAAGTTACTATCTTACTATATTAAGTATCAACATTTGATAACACATGGTAATAAGCATGCTTCACACACTGCAGAGCCGTCATATACCGAAAAAGGTGCATATGCTAGCAGGGGTGGACTTAAACGTGCGGGGTTGAGTCCGGCACAAAATCTACAAACAAGATTTGTAGTTTTGTTGATGTATGAAAAATGAAATTAATCAGAAGTTAGGTTCCGAACGAAACACTACACATATATCTGCAATAAATGTTGCATCAAAGAGAAACAGAAAAATTTCAAATTGATACAGCATAGCAATCTCATAAAGATTAAAAAAGTATATAGTAGCAGGAATGCAACTGGAATTCTGGTTTGATTAGGAATCCATTTGTATTGCATACTTTTCAACATCATATGACTGCTGGGGAGATAGATGGCACAATTCTGCTCGCCCTGCCTCCACCCCTGAAGAACCACGTAGCTTTAGTAAAGTGCCGTTGAATTTAGAATCTGTAAAAATGTGTTTTCGTCGTGTTTACAGAAGTATGAGATAGGCATGGATCCACCAATTCCTTCTACTGGCGGATGCAGTGAGAAAACCAATATTTTGCATTTAAAGGTTTAGCACTACAATGGCGCATGGCTTCTGGCTCGCTTTACTCGCGAGTGCTTCCACTATATCTCGTGGGGTTCCCCATTTTAGAGTATCCTGGATCCGCCACTGATTCATTCCCAGTAAATCAGCCTTCGTGAAGACCGGACCGTGAGCAAAAGCAATTTCATACGGCTTGACAGATCATTAACAATTGCTAATATCTCTGCTGGCAAAAAATGTTTAAATTTGATAGGAGCCACATCCTTACGTTCAAACAACGGATACTCTGCTAAGTGGGTATATTAAAGGAAGTACACGGAGATTTTACCGCGAGATTTGTGGCCATTTATTAGACAAATAGGAAACGTGTAAGCTCTTAACAAGTTGTCTTCTTATAAATGAGAAAAATTTCAACTATATAAGGTTGTTTTTGTAACAATACGGTGTGCACCACACCGTTCGAAGTTTTGCCCAAAGTTAAGAACCACGCCGGAAATCGAACCTCGGCCTTCTTGCACTCGAGTCAAGCATGCTACCCCTGCACCATATGGTCCATTGCACACCTTCATTTCCCTATCGAAATGAGATCCTGACTATGTTCGCTGATCACTACCGGTTACTTATGTGTAATCCTTACATGGTTCCTCGAGTTTATAGCCTCCGCTGCCGTGTTGAACTGGCTATCGGGTTTATTTAGGCAAACCAGTACGTTTTACTATTAAGCATGTTGACCTAGATTCAGACAGATAAAGTTAGTCACAAACCTATATGCCCAGCATTGTATAACCGTAAACTTTAGCTGAGCAATTATACCCGGTGTGGTACCGGAAAAGAGCAGTCAGCTGGGTTTCGGGTTCGGCTTAAAGCCGGAAAAGGTTCGCGTGCGACACCGCAACGCCACCCTAAGGGTTGAGCTCTATTCGCCATTCGTCAACGCACGTTTAATTTTGATGCGGCACAACGTGTAACATGTCGCCGCGCGGTAGTGTCGACGCAAATTTCATAGCGTTCTAAACAGAAAAAACGTTAAGCAATTTTAGTACATTTTAAAGTTAAATTTCAAAAGTTATCCCCGCGTTATAGAATCTATGTCGAATTATTCAATCTCAAAATGTACCCGAAAATGGTTGGCTTTTGAAATTGTTTTACAACATTTGAGTTTCTTGTTATATACTTTGTTATCATATGCTAAAGTTGAATTTAAGGGTATTGCATGTGATAGCGACCATCCCTTCCTAAATAAGGGGAGCGGCCGAAAACGCAACGCCCGTTGGTACATTTTGTACCACACAAAATTTGGTAGTTTCACACTCTTGTTACTGAGTGATCATCAACTCTTGATACAAGTTGTTAAAGTGCCCCTAACCGGGCCATAGAAAAAGATATGTTTTGAAAATATATTTGATGTGTAACGTGTAAAGCAACTTGTTTCACAACTTTACAAAAGTAACTTTGTTCTGATACGGGTATAGATACTGAAAAGATCGAACAACAAACAAAATTGAATTGATACTAACTTACCAAGATTATTAAGTCACTCATAACCACTAACTTACCAAGATTATTAAGTCACTCATAACCGATGCACCAACCCCACCAATTATTATTTTAATCCATCCGCATTCATGATAGTTTGCTCTACCTAGCTATGTATATTCCTGTTTTTAAAACAATTTTCTTTACAGATTTTAAAAAAGTCAACGCACAATATGACGAAAAACCAGATAATGTAGCATCAACTGTTGCATAACAATACGCTAAGCCAACACACTAGGCAATGCTTAAAAAATAATTGTTGGCTCTATGTACCGGGGCTGCGTAGTTTTATAGTTTACTTCGACGCCGTTTATCTGAGTCAAAATACGAAGAAAATTTGCACAAAAATTAGAGCAAACTTTCGCCTAGTTTGCTACTACAGAACTTGAATGGAACCTGACATTGTATGTAGTAAGCTTATAGTATGATGTTGCTATATGCGATAAATTATACATATCTAAACTAGCTGCATGAAAATATGAACGATTTTTAGAATCAAAAATTTTGGGTAAAACATATTATAAGAGACACTACCGTGTCCTTATGATTATGATAATTAACATTTTCGCTGCCGAAATTTCACGTTTGGGAAATTGTGCGATTACAAACTGCGACTTCACAATCAATGCCTTCTGTAATTATTACCTTTACAGGCCAGTTTACCTTTATCCTTAATATTAATCGACAACTTATAATTAAATGTAATAAACGCGTTTCTCACAGCCAATTAACCGTATTTTTAAAGTTTTAATATATTTAAAAAATTTAAATGGATGTCTAAAAGTCCAAACAAGTCGTAGAAAACAGGTTGTAAATTTACGCAAAACGGCAAAAATGCCGAAAAATTGCAGTTTTGATAGCTTAATTGCGAAATGGAAGGCGATTTTTTTCAACGAACGTAAGTTTTTTCGTTTCCTCCGTCGTTTCCTCCGATATATATATATATTTATATATTTATTTATATTACATATATCTATATATACATTTATTTATTTATTTGTTTGTTTATTTTTATATATATTATTTATAAATCCGCGACACGCCATTCCACAGTCCCATACTACTCCAATAGATCTTCCTTTGATTTCAAGTGTTTCAAATGAAGTTTTGGAGCAGATGATAGGGACTTTGGTGTGTTGCATATTGGAGCGTTTAATGAGTCATTTCGAAGCAGTTGTTGACGAAAGCGTCTAAACGTTTCTTTGTAAGCATTTGTTGTGGTGAATAGTTGCGTGCCAGGTAAATTTAGAAACCGCATCGGATTACCAATGAACTGTCCCGTTTTCGGCAGCTTAAGTAATAGATTTATTGTATTACCATCGACACAACCGAACGCGGTGAACTCTAAAACAATACCTATTTTATCAGTTTACAGCGCCACAACTGTGAGGGCGATAGGGATCCATATCGCTGTCGAACGGAACTTTACGTTCTTTAAACCAGGAAAAAGTTTTGACAGCATTTAAAGGAATTCCATGTTAGCAAATTTTTTACACCGCAATGAATATTCGTGCCTGCTGTATTGGTGCAAATTGAGTTGTGAATTGATTTTTTAACTTTTTTATTATCAAATTTCATTTTTACTAATTTTCTGCTATGTGACGCTTGTTTTATAAGACTTGGTTAAAGTAGGAAATAATACCATTTCCTCTAAAAGCGTCAAATTTGAGCAATAGTTATTCCGGCCAGGGTGCAACCGGAATTATATAATACCGGAAACGAAACCGGAAAGTTAAAAAAATACCGGAACCGGAAAACATAAAATCCTTGTTACCGAAAATTTATTTTTTAACGCTATTTTATCGCTTTTAACGGTGTAAACACACAATTTAGAATGCCAAAATCCTGAAACAAAAGCAGTAGCTGGAAATGCATGATCAATTATAAAATTGACACGAATTGAAAATTTTGGCAATGCACACTCAGACAATTTTTGAAGAATAAGTAACAATAATATGTGAATTTTTCTTTAATCTTGGAATGAGAAAAAATTATCAACACCGCAAATACCAAAAATACCGTATTTCTGACCGGAACCAGAATTCTGGTTGCACCCTGATTCAGGCCCAACCTATAAGGTTAAAAAATAACCCTCGCAACTATTCATTGTTTCAGGCGACCAACAAAATCAACCCCGAGCGGGGTCTCTATCAGCAAACAAGCCAATCAGATCACAGCGTGCTTCTCGAAGCAACGTTCCGTCTGCAAGCGATTTGATTGGCTATCCACAATCGTTTGAATATGCCGGCAACCCAAATATTGCCGATCATCAGCCAATCATCAACGAGTTCGCCGGTCTCATTTCGAATCGTATTGACTCCTGCAACCAATCAAATTGTGTCTCGTCTAGCATCGCCGATTATCGCCAGCCAATCAGCAACGAGTTCACCGATCTAATATCGAATCGTATCATCACCGGCAGCCAATCAAATTGCAGCTACGTCAGTAATCGAATAAAGTACCAACAACAGCAGCAGCCACAACAACAAAGCGCTGAAAGCTTGGTATCGTTAATGACCGGAGAAAGCTCAGTGATTACTTCCGGGCTCGGGCTTACTTCTGGGTCGTCTCCGCATACATCCGGCGGCGGAAATGGACAAGGACTCATCAGTGGTCGGTTTGGCCTAGGACGTCATGGATTTCCTGGCGCGCAGCATCAAAAACGCTCGTTATCGAGCGCTGGTAAGTTTGATGTAATTTTTGCATAGGGGTTTTGGTACGTGTTGAGAGGAGCAATGCCTTGTTGCCCCCATTAACTGGCAGACCAGGGGGGATAGCGTGAGGCAGTGGCCATAGGCTCTTACCCCCCAACGGATTTGAAAATTTTATTTCAGTTACCAATTTTTTAAAAAGAATTCATTCACAGACAAGTAAAGGTTTAAATTTTTAAAACTGATAGTTTCTATCAGACCCGTAGCCACCTCACCTTGCTAGGGGGACTAAAATTTTTCACGATGTGCATATTAGGGTTTTTGTTGAAGTGCAAGCAAGGTTGAAATTTATCTAGTAGGCCAAAACTTTTCTAGGGCTCTGAGCCCCTTCCTGACCACCATTTGGCTACATTTCCATCAAATCACTGCGCTAGAAATCCACTTACACATTTTTACTTTTAGTGAAAATTATATAAAAAAAGTTACCAAAACAATTCATTATTGTAAGCTTAAGCCTAAGTCTAAGCTGAATCGTTACACATGCAATCAGAAATGAACAATCTACAATGAGCCTAAGTCCAAACCTAAGCCTAAGCTTAACCATTATACATTAAATCAGAATATGAACAATCCACAATAAACCTACATTTAAACGTAAGCCTTAATAATAGCTTAATCGCTATATATTCAATGAGATTATAAAGAATCCTCCATAAGCCTAAGACAAAGCCTAAGACTAGTGGATATATCCATGAGTATATATATCATCCAGTGATATTTTGTGTATATATTACCTGCATGGCAATCTTTTTGTGCGGCGTGGCATTTCTCTCATTAGAACAAGCTGTCTAAATAAGCAATATTACTAGTCGGCTGGGTACGTAGCATAATATCTGACGGTGTCATCCAGAACCGGTCTACGAATTCATTATCTTGTCGTTCACACGCTCATCGGCTACACCGTGGGAAAACCTATGTTTGACTACTAAATTGTAACGGGACATTTTGACGGTTTGCGATATATGAATGTATACATATAGGTATGGTTCGCACGTAGCCAAATGGTCGTCTGGAGGGGGACATTTCTGTCTAGAAATACGTTGGGGTCTTTTCCATTATTCCCCAGCCGCGTTGGCCCAAATATGGTTCGATTTTGAAATTTTTTCCATACTTGAATCTTCTCATGACCTATGTCTTCACCTCGTCTTTCTACGCCCAACTCTGAATTTTTGCAAAATTCGATTTTTAAGGTCGCAAGGCCCTCCTTTTAGCCCAAAAAATTGTTTGTCGAAAAGTTTGACAAATTATACATCATTCAACGCAGCTTGCGTAGCTGCACCCAATAGTGTTAAATCTATCGCAATAAATATGTTTGGTTGATGAATTATGGTCAAATACCTGATTTAGCGCTGTCACAAATGATTGGAACTTTAGCAGCGCGCCAAATCAGTTAATTGACAATAACTAGTCAAGCAATCGTCGAATTGCGACAAATTTAACACCACTGGACTCAGATCCGCAAGCAGCATTGAATACTATATAATTTGTCAAACTTTAAACGACAAATTTTTTGGGTTCCAAGAGAAGACTTGGGACCTAAAAAAATTGAATTTTTCAAAAATTCAAATCTGGGCGCGGAATGATCAGGAGAGGTCATGAGTGATTCAAATATGCAAAAAAATTTTAAAATCCAACGATTTTTGATAAGCGCGGGCTAGGGGATATCTGAAGACACCGATACGTTGGCCCCGCGGCTTAGTTTTGGCTCTTCTTGTAAGCCTGTTATTTCAACTACATTACCATTCTAACATTGTTTTGGCGCCTCCTAGCAGGATGAGCAGGCTACGGGTCTGATACATGATTATATTGGGGATCTAACCGGGCCGTAGCAGAAAAGGGCCAGGCCAGGAGGGCCCTACCTCCCCTGGACATGTTTTACACCCCTAGAAAAGTTTGAACCTGCCCTCCTTATAAAGGTGAGCTGACTATAGAGACTGTACAGTAGCCTGAAGATATTTTGCCTTGCCCCATGTTAAAGTTTAGGTGACGTTTCAAAATTCGATAAAATTTTTGGATGCCCTTTTTTATTTTTTGGTCCCCAGTGAGTATACTGGAATTCCATCTGAGCCAGGATTTCATAAACGTCAGATTTGATCATTTTCAATAATTGTAGTGTATAAATGACTCCATGCCCAAATAATTTGACTTTGAAACTTTATAGCGTACTTAAATTTTGAAAGTACATTCCTAAGTATAGCCTTGCATTATCGCTCAAGCTATTGAAACAAGGCAAATAATCGTTTAATTCAACGGACAGTTGTAGTAGAAGGGTGACGGAGCGTGGGTTAAAAATAAATAACAGTACGTAACCGAATAACAGAGGGGGGTTCCCTCTGGAGAGGCCAAATAAATATCAGTCCCCCTCTTATTCGGGTCACTACAGTAACCACGTCATGTTTTATACTTATTTTGCTAGAAAGCACATTGTGAGTCTCACATGAACGATTTGCATAGCAAAATTTTCAGCATGGCTGATCCTTGGAGGCATACAGTGCCCACCAACCAACTGGATCCGCAATTGGAACTGCCCAAGATTACAGCCCTACCCTTGCCATACTGATTCGCAGGTCGCTGTATACAACACTTTGGTGCGATCTTTGTTAATGTATCGCTATGCCTTGGTTTAGGCGAATTAAGATTACCGTTAGATTTAAACTTAGGCTTACGTTTGTCACATAGTTATTTATATGTTATATAGAAATGTTCATTATATTAATTTATACGCATGTTTTTTGCATTAAAGGCTTAATATTTTAAATGAGTTTTGGTGGATTCTAAGCAAAATGATATTTGTTTGCTGGTTGAGATGCGTAGCCAGGATTTTATATCGGAAGAGTACAAAACTGTAATAATTGAAATACCAGCAAAAATGTCCAATTTTGATAATCATCTAAAAGAGTCAGGTTATATTCTTCCTGTACCGCAATGTTCGTAGCCAGTTCAATATGCTAGGGCTGCCTAAAATTTGCCGTTGAGACACGTGGGGAAATTACACATAACTTACAAGTAGAGTTGAAACTTTTCTCGAATAGCCATTCGGAATAATTCTACACGGCACAATCCTAACCCTTCCCTTTGCGCATGGCTCCATAATTCTAGACATTGTATCATGAGACCCTGGTTCTCTGTTTTCTGGACGTTTTTTTGGGTTTTGCCAGGTGCAAAACGAATAAAATTGGTTCAATTAATTCCTAATATTGCCCTACTTTATCACCGTATTTTGTTTCGAAATGTAGTCAAGAAACCATACAAGACCCTAAAGTACTAAAGTAATGCGAAAGTCTAAAGTAATGGTTCTGTTTGCTACCGGCTGATTTTTAACTTAAATTAAAATTGACAGCTGACTGTTTGTTTAAACTGGTAACGGATTTGTGGCCACAGCGTAGCAAAGGGGATCAGCCGCCCCCCCCGCCCGTGAAAAAATTTACCCCCCCCCCAGAAAAGTTTCAAACTCGCTTGCAAATCATCGCAAACGCTTGTATTCCCTTCTAGAAATTTTTCAGCGAACCTAGCAAGGTGAGCTGGCTACTTGTTTGAGTAGACAACACTATTTTGGAGCGAATACGAACGAATCAATAGTATATACCTTATACTTTGCATTATAACTTCGATGACGGAGCACCCATCATATTTTAATTCAATTCATCACCCATCATTATGTTTAGTCTTAGGCTCGGGCTTAGGATTATGCTTAGATTTATTAATGTGCTTTATCACAATGTTTGGGCATTAAGTTGTCGACCGACGAATTGTCGTAGGTTCGAGTTTCAGACATCCATAATCTCAAAATCTCACAGACTCGTGTCTGAAATGTTCAAACAGTTGTCTATTTAAAAACTGATTTTCTGATTTTAATGCATGTAAACGAGTTGCTCGCTTTACCTATATTCTTAAGAAATTGTAAAGTAATATATAATTTGGATTTCGGTTGAGCTCAGACTCCCCAACCTAAATTAACATCTAGGACGTATCTTAAGTTGTAAATTATTGCACGTTGTTGGTTGATCTTTCGCTTCCTAATTCATTATCGGCGTCCCGTCTGTATGTTTTATTGAAAACTTGTATGTATTGAAAGTGAGCAAAACCATGTCTTATATTTAAAACATTTTCTGTAAATTTTAAAATTTTCAGAATTTAAACAGCGGAATTCAAGTCATATTTGTTAGGAGTTTTAACTAAGAACATAAATTAAAATTATTGAGTGTCTTAATTATAAGACAATGTGTAGTTCTGTGTGTGTGCCGGCCACCCTCTTGATGCACTGGTCATGTTAGTAATCGTTTCAAGGTAACTTGAACGCCAAGTTAAAGATTTCCAAGTAGTGAAATTGGGTTTTATTTTAGTTGACGGTGGACGATCGGGCAAACGAAGTTTCTGGAAAAAAGGTTTTATTCCATTTCTCCGTTTTATACCAATCTGCCAGTAGGTTGCGGGTCCAGTTTTACAGCCATAAAAACCAACTAAACTGTAGTCGCAACCAGAAAATCAGGATAATCCTATCGTAAAAGTTGAGGGGTTTTAAATGTGGCAAAACAGTCAAAATGGTCTATTTTATTCTACAGACCACAAAATTTGTGACTGAAAAGCTTTAGCTGGTTTCCTATTATATATATGTATATATATACATATATATGTGATATATATTTATATATATTTATTTATTTATATATACATAATATACTTTGGGTAAAATTTTATCATATGTTAGTTTTCGAGGCATTCCGGTATTTTTGAGGGACAGCAGTAGAGTAGGTTTAGTTTTTAAGCTGATTTCCATGTTTAACGCTTGGGCTTCGGAATATGCTTATGCTATTAAGAGGTCCCTCTGAACGTAACATGGATCAAGGGTTTCATATACATCTGCCGTGAAATTTGATTTGTTGAATTGTCATTTTAGTTGCTGTTGCCCTTAGGAGTTATTGAGATTTTTGATTGACAAAATTTGTAATTTTCTTTGGAGCTGGCGGCATCACTGCAGATGCGCTGCCAACCAATCACATCTCTCGTACCATTCTGAAAGGCGTTGTCCCTAACAAACGCTCTTTTGTACGCCGGAATTCTGAATTCAGAGCAGCTTGAACTGACAAAATTTTAAGTTTAAAAATATATTCGTTATACTTTATCTCAAGTAAATAGTTGAAGAATACAACGGCGTAGACAGGATTTCATTTTGGGTGCATATTATTTTAAAAGCAAGCCTTGAAATTCGATCTTGTTGATGTATCACGGTTATTCTAAAACATGTAATAATGTCCTATAAATACTTTTATTGCGAGTTTGACCTGTAGCCGCATTTTTCGATATGTTTGGCAATGTAAAGTTCAGGGGCGGAACGTTTTTCTGCAGGACTGCAATAGAGAAAGCTTACGCTTTAGACTAACTTTTTTGTTTAGGCTTAGGCGTAGGTATAAACTCATTCTTACGTTTAGGCTTTGGCTTACAAATGTGCTTATAATACTGTACCGGCCGTGCTCTATACATTAACCGATAGAAAACAGTACACCTTGTGCGCTTGTGATGAACAATTTGCATCGCAAAAGTGTCGGCACGACTGAGCATCCGGAAGCTTCTATCATAGCTGATCCATGTGGAGATTGGGGATGAAGTTTTTTTCGCCACCTACAAACTTTGATCCATAATATTTTCTAAACACGCTTTCAAAACTATAAAATTTCGAAACAAAAAGTATCCTCCGTTACTGGAAAGTTTTGGATGCGCCACTGCAACATCCCATCATGGATTCGGTTCCATCCAGTTTCTGTTTAACTTGTGCCAGAAACTACCAAAATTACAATTAATGAACTTGTTTCTTTTGTCTAATACGGTTTATTTCCTATGTTATTTGTTTTAGCTTTGTTAGAGTTTTTGTTGTTGTCGTTTTTTTATTGTTGTTGGTGTTGTTCTTGTTGCGGTTGTTGTTGTTGTTGTTGTTGTTGTTGTTGTTGTTGTTGTTGTTGTTGTTGTTGTTGTTGTTGTTGTTGTTGTTGTTGTTGTTGTTGTTGTTGTTGTTGTTTACTTGATCTGTGGCTTTTCCCAGGTTGGATTGAGCAATTCATCAATATTAAGAGTTTTAGCCGGGGTCGGACACAGCTCACTCACAGTGGTATAAAGTCTGGAGGTGCCATGGAGTGCGAGTCGCTGCTACGGGTGGAACCAGGGTTTGATTTCGGAAGGGTAGAACTTCAAACTAAGATTTTAGGGAGCGAGCACATAACGATTATGAAAATAATTTAGGCATTTATGAAGCAGGATCGCAATTATGGTATATTTTCGAGTACAGCTGAGGTTACATTCCTATGTATAAATAATCATTTAGGCTCCAGTCAGTATTAGGTTGTACTGGGTTTCCACTGGCTTAATAAAACAGTATGAACTAGATTATATTGGAGGTGTTTGCAAAAGATGTATGAAATTCGGAACTTTATCATAATATGGTGTCATCAGTTGGTGATAAGTCTTGTAACTTTTGAAAACAATTTTTTTCACATTTATATCTTTTACGCAATCGCTTGTGATTGGCACTGATTAGTTAATGATTTAACAAATAGAAATTTACATCAACATTAACCAATTTCCCCTGCGAGATGGGGCGGCATTTAAACGACTCTATGACATACATCACCCTACAAATTGTCGCCCAACAGTGTCCTCAAGCGTCCTGAACCCCTATGAGTAATTCTAATAATAATAATAATCCAAGGCGTAATCTTAAGCCTACGCCTAAGCATATTAATGACTAGCGACTAATTGACAAGTCGATGGTATTTTAGATTACATGCTCTTGGTCGACGAGTTGTCGGACGAAGAATTGTTGTGATACCGTATTAAAAATGGTCTGCATTTGGTTATTGCGAATCGTAATGACAAGGACTGCAGTTAATGCCGCCTTGTTATTTGTAATAGTCGTTCTCATTTCATCAGCCTGAGAGAAAAAAGTCGCAAAAAGTTATACCGAACCGAACCACACAAAAACGTTGTAAAAAAATTTACCATACCTACCGCTGGTTTGCTAAAGGCCTGCAACCAGCTCAACGGTCTGGGTCGACTAAAATTTTTAGAACTGGCATAGAGGACGTATCGATGGCCTACAAAAGACATTGAAACTTTTCTAGGAGAGACAAAATTTTTTCAGGGGGTAGCTGAGCCCGCCTTGGCTACGAGCACGATTTACTAGTAACGGTGCCACATGCCCTTCGCAAATGCTGCCTCTGAAAGCTTGGATACGGCACTGGATTGGCAGTAATGTCCGTCAAAATACCACGGTACATGTAAATGATAAATTTCTATGATCTATAGCGTTTATGCTCTCGATACTTCTACGATCAGCTCAACAGCCATAAACGTCGGAATTAAGCTTCAAAGCTTGGCCCAAGTCTGGTGTCTCTTGGGGTGGAGCTATGTGTCAAACATGCCCATGACCAGACCAGCCAGTAAATTTTGTGGCTCGTGTACTACTAAAATGTTTTGTTTCCCTAACCGCGTAGCAGGACCGTAGCCAGTTCACCTTGCTTGGGGAAGCTAAAAAAATTTTCAAGAGGGAAATACAACAGTTTTCGATGGCTTTACAACCAAGGTTGACATTTTTCTAGGGGACCAAACTTTTTGCAGGGGTGACTGAGCTTCCTGCCCGTCTCTGGCTACGGACCCGCAGCGAGCGTAGCAAGTATTTTATTTCGGAACGGTATAATCTCATAAAAGACAATTTTTAACTGCTAGAATTGAGATGGTTATTAATTGGTGAAACTGCTTTATTCTTAGCTCTCTAGGAATTTTAGGACCAAATATATCGCCTTTATCTTTGCCCTTTTATTCTCCCGTGCTTGTCTCAGATAAGGTATTGGTCACACCGTTGTAGAAATTTTCGACGAGCCCCCTCCCTACAAGATATATAGCATTACAGAAAAGCTCGCAAGTGAACTGAGCAGTGGCGGATCCAGGATCTCAAACTGGGAGGCAAAATTTCACAGGTAATAAACTTACTTTTGACCCACACACAAACCACGACCTATTGTCACAAAATTGCTAATTGTATAATTTTTGTCGAGATGCTGTTGAGGGGGCCACGGCCGGGGTGGCCCCCCCATGGATCCGCCATTGGAACTGGGCTAGAAGCCAAACGCATATTTAGTATTTAATTTCAGTACAAAATTTGTGTTTTGATCTTGGCTTGAGGGTGTGCTCTGGACACCTGATCATTAAATCTGCCCGTTGAAATGTCGGATATCAATTTTAATCGATACGTAGTATTGTAAAGCATTAAGCTTAATTTATTGCACATGTGCGGAAAATGGATTCCCATAAAAGTAACATTTGTCGAACTTTTTTCGTTGCTCCCCTTTTATTTAATCTTCCCGTGGACGCCATTGTATGTGTCTTACAGGCAGGCTGCAAAGGGCTTACTCAATCTGTGGTTTACAACAGGAATCAAAACCAAAATTTTGTATTCAAATTGTGCGCTAAAATTGCGTTTGGCTTCTTGCTCGCGAGTTTTTTTTACTGTGGCTATATATTGCGAGCTATTCCCTGTCTGCAATTTCCCGATCCGTCATTGACGTGTGTCCGACCTTATGGGTCACGAACGGGTAAATGGTCTCTTCAGCTGCTGCATGGCTTGAAGCCGTCTATTTTTCTTTGTCGGTTTGGTTTATGATATTTGATTCGCTCTCGGAACGTTTGTGGTTTGTTCTATGTTTGTTGTTGTTGTTGTTGTTGTTGTTGTTGTTGTTGTTGTTGTTGTTGTTGTTGTTGTTGTTGTTGTTGTTGTTGTTGTTGTTGTTGTTGTTGTTGTTGTTGTTGTTGTTGTTGTTGTTGTTGTTGTTGTTGTTGTTGTTGTTGTTGTTGTTGTTGTTGTTGTTGTTGTTGTTGCTGCTGCTGTTGCTGTTGTTGGTGTTGTTGTTGTTATTCTTGTTGTTGGTACGGGTTTGCCGGTTTCAATTATGGTGCATATAATTTGAGTAATTTTTTATGATATTTATCTAAACATATACTTAACGGTAACGAAAGCGCGCTTTAAGCTAGATTTTTTAGTGTCTTTGATGTTTGTGACATCTGCCGTCTGGCGGCGTTGGGGCGTTAAGGCAACAAACGTGAATTGCCATACAACCCCGCATTGTAAATTGGGTAAATGTTACTTTTGGGTCGTAACTGTATATTAAGCATATGCCTAAGCCGAAACGTAACAATCAGAGTTAATCATGAACCAAAGCCTAAATGAAAAAATAGTGAAAAATCTAATCCTACTCTTTATTGCTGTCCTGCGTTAAAACAGGAAAGCCTAAGCCTAAGAGTGGAAAACAGTGTATTTCTAAGCCTAAGGAAAAAATAGTCTAAAATATGAGACTATTCTTTTATAGTAATTAAAAAAATGGGACGGCCTTAAAAGTAACATTGACCTCAATTTGTAAACAAAAATTGTTGACTTACAGCGCCGTTCAGCAACGAGAGGTATAGCGTCACCCTTATTCGAAATTAGTTCGCCTGTTATTTTTGACAAAATCAGCAAATCCAGTGGTGAAATTGGCTTTGCTGGCCAAATTTGTGACTTTTATCATTTTAGCATCACCTTTTCTGTTAACCTGTTTATAGCACAATTTACAGTATTGGTTACCCGGTTACGGGTAATTCAAGTTATTTTGCGACAGTGATAGGTTTTCAAACAAGCGAACAACGGAAACTGTCGACTGTAAAATTTATCTCTACTTTAGAGATTTCAAAGCGGTTTGTAAGATTTGAAGCTAAAGCTTAGCTTAATCCATATATGATGTTTACCTGTAGGAAGGGCCAAAAAGGGGAACTTAGTTTCGTATAAAGCTCGATCCCTTAGAATGTAGTCGTTTCCTTTACTTGTTAAGTATACCAAATCCCAGAATGTTCCGCTTGAAATTTTTTACACTCACCAATGCATGTTGAATAGTCAACGATTGTGCTTTTGGTTATTAGCTTATATCTGAAGTTTTATATGTGTAGGTATCACGACAATTCGTCGCCCGACAACTCTTCGACCAGCGCCCATCATTATGCTTTAGGCTTGGAATTAAGGATTATGCTCATATTTATTAATATGCTTCAGGACACTGCTGGACGGCAAGTTGTCAGGTGGCGAATTGTCGTAGAAATATTTCAATAAGGCAGAAAAAACTAGTTTGAAACCATAATAAGAACATGATCTTTCTAACGCTTCGCGACTTGACGTTTAGGCTTTGGCATAGGCGTTGGCATAATTTAAACCCACGGATTATCGTAAACAATAGATTTACATCTAGGCCCATATTTTGAAATGTATGTAGTGTAGCACGTATCACCAGTTGACGATAGGTCTGGTGACTTTCGAACCAGTGAACGGTGAGGCCCAAAATTTACCGGCGGTTTTTTCGCATATGATTTGCTTTACTCTTATACCAATTTTGTCTTAAACAGCTACAACAGTTAGGCAGTTTGAAAACCTATTACTAATTCATAATAGTTGCTATACACATTTAAAAATGTATAAGAACACTAGTGTTAATAGAAATTTCTACATTCTGCAAAATTCGCTTAGCGTGCCTTATTAAGCCAATATATAGTGTAGTGACGCGAAGAAGAAGGGAGGCTGATATTTATTTGGCCTCTCCAGAGGGTACACCCCGTTATTCGGTTACGGACTGTTTCCTCCACCGCCCTTCGTTACTGATAGCTGGTATTGCAACTAACTATCCGTTGAATTAAACGTTTATTTGTCTTGTATCGAAAGCTTGAGCGATAACGCAAGGTTATACTTAAGAGTGTACTTTCAAAACTTAAGTATGCTTTAAAGATTCGAACTCAGCCATTTATGCACTAAAATCAGGGATAATTGATATTAACTCAAATTAGGATTTAAGGACTCTATCCGCTTACGGCCTCTTATTAGTGATACAGACTCCAATTAATTGGGACTTAAAATGGGAACCCCCTCTTATTACCCACCTCTTATTCGGGTCACTACAGTGTATATCAAGTAAAATAAGCTTTACACACTCAGATATATACGATTGATAACGCTAGACCATGGAACCACACTTTCAGTTCCGATATGTGGTTAATAGTTGAACTTGTATTCATATTTCATATTAAAACATATATTGTTCATGTTGCTTTTACAGGGGACTTGTTTTCATTTGAATAGAAGTTAAGTAAGTAGCTGTAGGCTTTTTAAGACTACATTTTTACACTTATATCTTGAATGATGTATAATCTTAGTCTTAGAACCGGTACATTTTCGGGGCACAACTCGTTTAGTTTCTCCTGTCAAAGGAATAAGATACTGTTTTGTTGTATATTAAAAAAATTTTAACGCACGGGGTTAAGACGGCAACATCTGTACATGTCTTCTTGTCCCGCTAGTTTTGAGGTATCTTTTTATGCCCTGCCAAAATTGGGGAGTCAAATTGACTCTGTCCGAAATAGGCTTTTCGGGACTACACAAACTGAGTCAAATTCGATTCCGCCAGAGTCAAGCGTGCTACTCAGTGAGTCGAATTTGTCTCTGGAGGAGTTGAATTTGACTCAGTTTGTATAGTACCGAAAAGACTATTTCGGAGAGAGTCAATTTGACTCGCCATTTTTTTGCAGTGTGGCGTAGCTGGCAGTATACAATAAAAACAAACACAGGTTTAAAATTGTAGGAATTGGAAACGGTTTCGAAAATGAAATTACACATAATATTACGCGTAGTTCCTTGAGGGCGTACCTGCTAAAGTGGTTACTCTTGTTTTGTGGGCACTAATTCCTATATTTCTTTCCCTGCGTGACTCGAAATACTTTTCTGTTTTGTGTGGGTGTTTGCACTGGTCGGCAATTTCTCACGATTGAGTGAATATTTAATGCTCGTGTATCGTACCAGCACAGGTTTTGGGAGCCCTGTTAGGTTTGAATAGGCTTAGGGGCGTCCGCAGAAAATTATATTTGGGGGGCGCCGGATAATTTTGCGGGCCTCCTACAATTGCAATCAAAGATTACTTTTAATAGAAGACCGAGTTTATGTGGGGGGCAAGGGCGGATTCAGGGGGATTTGGGATGCATCCCCTCAACCGGTAGCCGATGTAAACTTCTTTCAGGGTTAAAATCAAACTTAATGCAAATTTTTGTTCCGATATCTCAAAATTTCACAGTTTTTCAGGCTTCGCCCCGAAACTTAGCACAACTAAATTCTCTATGTGCTTTGACAAGTTTTAAAATGCTCGTGGCTTCTCGCTCGCGAGTTTTGGAGCTCGCACCCTGAAGTTTGGAGGAAGCCCCACCCTTGTTTCCTCCGGCAGTGCGTACAAGTTTCTCAAGTGTGGGGAATAAAAATTGCCAATTTTGAATACAGCGGGGCTGCGCTTCCCTGTATCCGTCTACCTATGAACCCGACTAATCTACGCGCGAACCTAAGCCTAGACTTAAAAAATAGCCTAAAGCGTAGGCTCAAGCTTAAGCCTGAACATGAGTCTAAACCTAAACTTCTAAATAGCCTAAGCTTTTGGGAAATTGGGATATTACAAGGGAAATAATAGGAATTTGGTAAATTGGGATACTACTCAGGAAATTAAAACGGACCTGTTCTATACATGGGCCAGTGTGTGTGACTTGTGGCTATCTTTATATGCGTAAAAATACGTATGAACGTGTGCCAAAACGTAACATTTTCCGCTTGTGCATCCCCTTATCAGAAGTTTCTGGATCCGTTACTGGCGGCGGCACTAGCCAAGTTTTGGCGAGGAAGACACGGCCCACCAATGCTCCCCTGTGGGGAAGCCCTTGAGGTGAATATAGTTTTGATGAATTCTGAAGAATTAGTTTAGGTTAAAGTTACGCCTCTAAAATGAATAGTTGCGAATTTTTGGTTTGGCGCAATACATCTCAAAATCACAGCCATTGTAAACAAAATTGAACACAATACCTGGCATCCTACAAGTCAGTGCCGAAGCAGGCTGGAGTGGACTATGGGGACTTTCCCTCAAACTTTAGGGTAACACCACACCACACCACAGATTCGGATCTAGGATTTCTTGGTGCTTGATTCGAGCTTGTCCGACCCCCCTTCCGAGTTTAGTCGTAAACGCAGAATCCCGAAAATAAAAATTTCAACAAGAGTTGGAAAATTTGAACCTTAGACGGCGAACCCATGTTTAAAATGAATCTAATCGCACAATCCCGAAAAAAATTTCAACAAGAGTTGGAAAATATTGAACCTTAGACGGCGAACCCATGTTTAAAATGAATCTAATCGCACAATCCCGAAAAAAATTTCAAAAAGAGTTGGAAAATATTGAACCTTAGACGGCGAACCCATGTTTAAAATAAATCTAATCGCACAATCCCGAAAAAAAATTCAAAAAGAGTTGGAAAATATTGAACCTTAGACGGCGAACCCATGTTTAAAATAAATCTAATCGCACAATCCCGAAAAAAACTTCAAAAAGAGTTGGAAAATATTGAACCTTAGACGGCGAACCCATGTTTAAAATGAATCTAATCGCACAATCCCGAAAAAAATTTCAACAAGAGTTGGAAAATATTGAACCTTATAGACGGTGAACCCATGTTTAAAATGAATCAAACTTCGTGCGAAGCGCAGGGGCGTATATATTAGTTAAAAGCTTATACAACCTATTATGCTCGAGCAAACGGGGTATGGCACCATTTGATTGGTTATCCCGCTCCGCCCTTGAATATTTCATTTTGTTAGCTACGTCGAAGTAAAAATGTTGGCGAATTCGCTCGCGAAAAGCCAGACACGTTTTAAAACTGAACCAGACGCGTTTCAAAATTAAACCAGACGCGTTCCAAAACTATGGCGGTTTTTTCCTTAAACTGGTTAAGATGGGAAGCGCCAATTTGGAGTGGGGCCCCAAATGGCGTTTCGTGGCATGAAAGTAAAAATTTGTAAGGTACTGACCTAACCATTTTCTCTTAAAAAATATTTGTGACGTGTTCTTCACCCATCTGGGTCTGACCCTGGCAATGCTAGGAGCAGGGCCTCAGCTCGGTAGGACGTGCCAGCGGCCGAGTAGGCAGAAGTGAGGGCTTTCCCTAGAAAACTTTTCGAAGTTCGAATAGTCACGAAAGTTCGAATAGTCACGATTTCATCAAAAGTTGTAAATTTCCCCTCCAATCATAGTAGTATGTTAGGAGTGTACCCCACCAACCTCGGAACACCTGATATTGACCACGAATGCGCAATGAGAATGCATCTTGAAACGTATTTTCCACGCAGAGTGCGAAAAAACTTTGAATATATTTTGGCGAAATTTGCGAATTTTAGGTGAAGTTTGAAAAAAATTTCCAACCACCCTGAAGATTTTTTTGAGATGCGGGCTGTGGGTGAGCTTTGGGGTCGCTAGCCTCGGCTACTTCCCCATTTTCTGCGTTTATGAACCGGTAATGCTATGCTTAAATTTCAGATTAAGTCCTCTGAGAAATGGCGTAGCCACGAAAGTTTCCGAAATTAATTCCATTTCGCGATTTTTGTGAAGGAAAATTTTAGAAACTTTTTACACTTGATAACACACGCAACGTCCTTCGAAATTTTTATAGAACGGATCTCCCTGTTCGAAAATCATGGCTTAAACTCAACCTTTCTAGGAAGGCCCAGATCCGGGATAAGATGTCAATCATATCAGCGCAGCCCCGAAACCGGTATATGGAAATAGCGGGGACAAGCAGAGTATCCCTGACGAAGTTAAAGAAAATTGTTCAACGTAGAATCCTTTAAAAATGGTGTCAAATATTCCTCATAACCGGGTTAAGGCTTACCCCGAAAGAGGGAGAGGTAAGACCCCTTTCGCCGTTGTAGTCGCACTAATGACTAAAATATCTCACTTTGCGTGTGGGCCCGATTCAATAAATAAATGGAATGCAGGTTGCAGGTATAATAGCAAATAGGCAAAAAACTATTCAAAACACTAAAATATTGTTATATTTTATTTGTTTGTAGTGCAATAAATTGCAGTTTTAAATGTTTTGCATTCATATTTTGCTTCAATCTAAAGCTTATTATTTAGCAATATTGCAATAAAACCTAGCCTTTGAGATTTACGCTTAGCGTTAAATCACTGGCGGCTAAAAGCCGGGGGTACCCAGACCCAGGCGTTCCCATACCACCAAGTGTGTCGTCCGCAAAAAATTATTTTTGGGGGCATCGAATTGTTTTGAGAGCCCCCTACAATTGCCAATCAAGATTGTTCACTTTTCGACTGAGTCTATTTGGGCTGGGGCACTAGCCAAAATTCGGAGACATGGCCCGCCAATGCCCCTCGTGCGAACGCCCTTGACGTAACAGGGTCCAAAACCAAAATTGTGTATTTAGATTTTGTTGGGTTTGGCTTTTCGCTCGTTTTACTCGCCAGCGTTTCATCGCGCTTGGTGTTGGTGATACAGCCAGAATTTCAGTTTGACAACGACTGAACAAATGACTTCTGTGTAAATCAATTTTCATTACATTTGGATTGTTTGGGCTAAAACATCGGGAGGATAACGAAAAGAGAGCCATAGATTTAATTAAATGATTAGGAAACGCCACCCCCTAGGTTTTATTCATGCTTGCTGCGTTCATATGCCGCACCACAGGGTTCACTCATGGGCGTAGCCAGGATTGCGGAAAGGGGGGTACGATTTGTCAAAAGTTTCGAAGAAGGGTTTATTGTGTTACAACCAGAAAAAGTACCAAAACTTTTTTACAGAAGTCCCTCAGGCGAAAGGGTTTGACTCCTATCCCTTTGGCTGCACCGTGGGCCTGGTCTATGAAGCCCATATGCATGCGAAAGCCATTTAAGAACTAAAATTGAGCCTGGATTAAATTTCAAAGTTTGTTTAGGAAAATAGTTTTGGAAAAATTCATTGTAAACTCCAAACACAATTATGAAATTTCTATTTAAGTTGATATAATGACGTTTAAAGCGAGTATTTTAAGTTCGTTTAATTCTCAGTGCAGAACGAAAAGAATATCCTCAGCTATGTTGAAAATCACGGATCATTCGAAGTTTGCTGCCTGTTCAAATGTATACCACACAGCTGATGTATATTTTAGTTTTTACCAACTATCAAAAATCACGCAATTTAGCTGTTTAATATAAAAAAGCGTTGTTGTTAACTGTAAAATTAAAATCTTATTTCAGAGTCAAAGTATTGCTATTTGTTTAAGTCTATTTATAATGTATGAAACGGTTTGAGGCAATTCAGAAACCAATTCATGATTACTCCAGGCACTAGCCGATCCAGAAGGGGGTGGGAGAGGGGGCGTACGCCCCTCTCTGTCGGAATTTTTTTGTGTTAAAATGGTAACTCCCTATCTAATAGTTTTCTCTGTCGCGAAATTTTTATGTAAAATACAAATTTTACGCTTTAGAAATTTTTCTATGATAAAACCTTTTTCTCCTTAAAACTTTTTTGGTAATAAAATGATAAGGTCGCTACCTTACAATTTTTGCGTTTCATAACATATGCCAGTCCGCTGCCCTCCCGTCAGAAATTTTTAGATCCGCCTCTGATCCAAGATAAAGCATGGAGATGCTTTTTTGAATATTAAAACTGTAATAGTTTCTGTTATGTTTAGACGTTTCGAAATTGCATGGAAAGCGCAAAAATTTATTGAATCTTTGATACACGAAAACTGTGTTATATGTATCCGATGTGAGGTTTCGGAAATTTTCAAAGTCGATAACAATTGAATTTTTGATATATCTTAAAGGCCTTAAGACCCCGTAGCCCCGCTTTGCTTTGCAAATACTAGCGGAGAAATTGTTTTGTGTTAAAATGGTAAGGTCCCTACTTTACGATTTTTATCTTCAGCAAATTGGCACATAATACATTGCATACAGTAAAAATTGTGTTTCATAACTTTTACCACCCCCTCACTTGCTCTTGTGCATCAACTTTAATCGTTAATATTAGGACAACCTGTATATTAAGTCGTATCGGAACAATACGTCGCCCGACAAATCGTCTACCGACAACTTGTAATCAGAAATTTCATCTACTCAAAAAGTCGCGTCGCTCATCATTATGCTTATGATTCGACTTAGGATTATGCTAACATTTATCAATAGGCTTTAGGACATTATTGGGCGGCGACAAGTTGTCGGGCGACGAATTGTCGTATAAAGTCTATTTCGCCTATAAATCATTCTTGTACAACAGAGAGAATAATTAAGATGTAAGCTGTATTTGACACATTCGCTCTGGCTTCCAAAAAATCTTAAGTTCAAAACAGTTGAATATTCTTGGCTGTTTTGTGTTCAAATGAATACCGAACAAATGTTTAGGGCAAATGCAGACTGGAAACGGGCGCAACTTCTAGAAATTTGGGCGAAAGCCGAGACAATTTGAAAAGTTCATGAATCTTCTAAATTATTAATCTTTGCAAAGTAGGGTACCAGGAACTGTTTTATATATGTATATATTATATATAAATATCTTTATATACATATTTATATATGTATTTATGTATATATGGAACAATTTCTTTTGACCTGAACATTATTCTAAAGCCTGCTAAAAGTGCACGCCCGTAGCCAGCTCACCTGGCTAGGGGGAGTTAAAAAGTTTTCAGGAGGGGAATTCAATGGTTTTCTATGAGTTACAAGCAAGGTTCAAAATTTCCTAGAGCGGGGGCAACATTTTCCAGGGAGTATGTGCCCCCCCAGCCTCTTCCCCTTGGCTAAAAGTAGTTATTTTCATGTATCTAGAAATTTGGGTAATTTATCTCCTTGAGTCGTTCTGCTGATGTTTGCCAACCATAGAATTTACGGCCCTGCTATGTACGTATATGATACAAATTTGCTGCATATAAAAGCGTTATACTTAATGCAAGAATAACAAATACATATATCCCGAGAAATTAATTATTTTTCGAGCTAAAATGAGTTAAATTTTTGAGTTTGAGGCGAGCGATAGTTTGTTGTTTTTTGAACGCTTATTTGAACGCTTCAGTTTGTTTTTGAACATTTTCGCTACTTCACTGATATCGAGGTATTGGTCAAGGTCGAATTATAGTTGCATAGTATATACATACAAATATACATATATATATGTATATATATACATATATATAAGATATATAATATATATAATATACGATATATATGTATATATATGTCATAGCAATCATCATTTGGTGATATGTTTGGTGTATAGTTAAGCAATCATGTTCTTTTGTTTTATAGTCATTATTGGTAATATCGGTCGTTGCCTGGCCGAAACTCAAACGTTGTACGTTTTATAATACGAGTACAACGCAATGATACATTTGCGAGATATATCTCGCAGAAATATTTTCTATTTCATCTTTAATCTTATTTTAAAATTCAAGCTGGGATTCATATCCTGGAACGGTCATGTAGGACATTTTCAATCACCACTCACTGTAAGAGCTCAAGCCTGAGGATCATTCACGTCTTGTGACATTAAGTACTGCGTATTGCGCTGTATTGCTGATTGTTTACACTTTATAAGAGGAGTCGTTTATGACCCTGGTATCTGCACCGGTTGAGGAGCATGGTACCTTCAGTTGGTCCTACCACGAAGACTAACTTGTTTACCAAAATCGTATACTAAAGCCAAAACAAGCCAAAAGTTTTAAATAATTACCCCACCACTCCACTATTGTTAAGCCTAAGCCCCCCCTAGTCAGTATTTCGTGCCTAGCGGTTCCTGTTCCATCTCTCTGCAGGGCTGCGGTCAAAACAATTAGTCAAAACGTATTGTCAACCTTGATATAGTTTTGCCCTTGCATATTTAGTTAAATATTAATGATAAAGCTAATTTCTGGTATATGTAAAGCTGAATCGCCCAGGTTCTGTGCGGGTTGTTTCGCCAGGTTTTTGCTATTTTTTAACCTTTGTTTTATGCTGATCTGACCTGGTTATTTTGAACTGGTTATACAGAAGTTTTGATGGCAGGGTAGCAATTTACAGGACGACAGAACGACGGCGCCATCCCTCTGCGAATAGCTTCGCTAGAAAAACCTTAGTCTAAGCTTAAACCTAAGCCTAGGCGGACATATGAGAGAGTGTACTAGGGATTTTTGGTTCCCATCTGGCTATGATCTCGGTTTGTAGATGTTGCACTGGTGGCGATATGGTAATAGCTACGCACAAGATCGTTCCGTGCTGCAATAGATCTAAGATTGGAGAGGAAAATTTGCAACTTTTGAAGAAAATATTATTATTTTTCGAAGGATTTTCTAGGGAAACCCCCCCATTTGTGTCTCCGTGAGAAAATGTTCGCGAATTTAGAGGAATAAGGCCACGTGAAGGAGAAGGTTACAGTATGGTCACTTGAATTGAAAGTACTGAACCGGTAGGCGCCGTTTACCGGTTTTAGAATTACGGAGTCAAAAAAAAATTGTCTCGCACGCTACGCTAGCTCGCAATACTCTTGTAAGGTTGGAGCTGTTTACTCCTGTAATACGATCACCTGGAATAAAATCGGCAACTACTTGTAAGTTCGCATCCGGTCAATTATTAAGAGTAAACAGGTTGGTAACTTTCTTTGCCAAACTGGCGTGGTTACCTTATTTGTTTTGAGGGAGAAAAAATTAAATAATTTTGGCGTCAGCAAAAACAGTGTTTGTATTGATTTTTAAGGGTAAATGATTTCTTTAAAATGGCGATAAGGCTGCCGTTATCAGGTAACACTGTAAGCAGGTATCATTCGTGACACGTGTAGTCAGTCGTAAAGTTTAATTTTGTTTCCAATTAATCAAATTTTAAAAAGGCGAACAAATTACCAACGAACGACTGTTCTGCCATGTAGTCAGTTCGTCGGGCCCGTAGCCAGAGGGGCGCAGGGGGTGCTCAGCCGCCACCCTCCCTGAAAACATTTTGGCACCAAGTAGAAAATTTTAAATCTTGCTTGTGATTCAACGAAAACCCGTGTCTGACAAATTTTTAGCCCTTACCTGGCAAGGTGAGCTGGCAGCGAGTGTGCAACTCGTCATTGAGAGAACCACAAAATTGAGGAACATTCAAATACTGTGATGATAAATGTTTAGTTTCGCAAATAAAAAAACATTTTTATGAAATTCCGGCTACGCCGATGCACCGAAGCGGTTTTAACTTTTCGGCCTTCAAATGTTTTTTAAATTAGGTACAGTCGAACTGCATTAAAAATTTAGGTTACGCCAGTTATATTACCTTAAAAATTTGTAAAATATAAACTTTACCATGTCTACAACCACTGCCGCGACTTCAAACGATCCTCAGTCTAGCAGGACAAGGTCACGTTGGCCTCACCGTCGGCGAGGACGGTCTAGTGGCTCAAAATCACTGTCTGGAGCGCCTAAATCTCTCAGTTTTTTACCTCAACAAACTCCAAGTATTGGTCCAAAGTTAATATCAGACCCATCAATAAAAGACATTGAGTCTCCAGATAGTGAACTATCGTGGTGGAGGAACGTTCTCGCGAGCAAAAGCCACCGTCTGCTACGTAGCAAACAACGCAGCTCAACCGCAGGCAGCATTAGTTCGAGTTTCATCGGTGACTCAAACCGTGAGAAAATTTCGTTTCCTCACGGTGACCGTGGGAAATTTTCTCATGCTCATACTGGCGGCGAATTTTTCCACGGTAATTGTGAGCACGATGGAGGAGTGGTCTGGCGACACAGACGACCGTCTCGTCTCGGTGCTTCTGCGTCTGAATATTGTTTCCCTCACGATGGTTTGCCTAATTCTCGTGGGACTAAACGGAGTACTAGCGTATGCGCCAGCGAAGCTGCCCATATTACCCGGTGTTCTAATTACAGGAGTGGCCAAGTATCCCAGGGTGAACTCTCGTCTATGATGTCATCGTCTGGCTATATTACCGGTTTGATACCGCCGGTTTACAAGAGTATGGCGTATTCATTTTGTAACTTACCAGGAGCCGCCTACTCTGGAGGGTTGCAAAACAGGAACCTTTGTGTGTCCGCATGTGCTATACCGCATAGTGTTACGTATAATTTAGGTAAGGGTCAGCCAGTGCTAAAATGTTAACTGTAACTTCTCGAAGATAAGCTACCAGTTAAATTGGTTGACTTTGGCCCACATGCTCAGCCGATGCAATTTAACTCCGAGCCGTTTTCGACTTTATATTTTACAGAATATTTTTTGCTTAATACAAAGGAGCGATGTTCACGGCCACAACATGAACACCCCTAGTAATCCGCCCCTAATTCGCATTGTTACACCATCTAAACTATTTGGAGTAAAAGTATATATGTAGTATAAGTTTGCTTTTTAGAAACGCTTACAATTAAACACTGAATAATATCTTTTTCACTTAATTTTAAGTAACTTTTTCAATTACTTACTTTATTTTTAGTAATTTTTCATTTTACGTGCTTAATTTTGAATCATTTTTTCATTTATGTGCTTAAGTTTAAGTGAATTTTTGTTATATTTGTTTTAGGTTCGTCTGTGAGTCAAAGTTCGTTCGATGACAGCGGTGGCGGATGCTTCAGGCGACAAATTTCTTATCGACGTTCGGCGCGTAGTGTTCTCAAGCATCCGGCTTCAACAAGTAAGTTGATTTGTAGTGATAATCAGGTCCAAAGGAGCAACTGACCTTAGCATTTTTCCATAAAAATTTTGAAAACCTAAGCCTTTGCCTAAGTCTACCCGACTTTTTAAACTTAAATTACAGAGAACGGTACGAAGCCAAAATTCTTCACGACAATACAGCATCCCGCATTCTATATGGATCTGCCCCATGCGCTCTGCGTGAAATACAAGTTCTTGAGGGATTCACAGTTTTGAACGAGAGCCCCTTAGGGATTGCGCTATACTTTTAATGACGTCCGGCGCTGTCCGTCATTGTCCGGCACCGTACGGACGACGCCAAACGTACAAAGCTCAAGTGTTATGTTTTCTAGTTCTACATTATAGTAGAAATATGTTTCCACATTTATCATCCAGTCAAAATATTAAGATATTTTTGAATTAAAACATAAATGAAGTTCCTTGTTTTGCCATTATTTCTGAGAAATTTTAATCCGGCCCGTTTACAAAACTGCTGGACGTAACCACGGGAATCCTCATAACACAATATTTTGTGGCACCGGATAAGTTTGGTGCACCCCACAATTGCTATTCAAGATTGTTCACTGTCAGACCGAGTCTATTTGGGGGGCATCAGCGGAATTTGGGCAGCGCAAGTCCCCCCAATTCCCTCGCCGTGGAGACGCCCTTAATAAATGTGACCATCAAAGATGTTACACAATCAACTGTCATTGCACGTTGCTGCACCCACTTGGCGAAAAGTGGGAAAACACCTCCACAACACCCTGGACTGGTACTTAAGACTGGATTACGAAAATTTGTGACACAATCATTCTTCCCATATACGCCCATAGGCAGCTAATTTTGGTAGTGGAGGTTAAAAGTTTTTCAGGAGAAAAATTCGAGGGCTTTTGATGATTTACAAACAAGGTTGAAAATTTTCTAGTGGAGGATTCTTTCAAGGGCAGTTGAGCCATCCTGTTCCCCCACTATGGCTACGAGCCCGTTTCCACCCTAAGCTAAACGCGCGTGTTTTGTGTTCATTTTTTAGTTCCTTTTACACCGTTTTTATGGCTTCAACATCGTCGTTGCCCAGGCGGTTTTCGCTTTATTAATATTCCAGCTGGTCTGTAAATGCAAACGATTATATTGAATTCAAATATTGAATTTTGCTAATTCTGTTGATTATACTTACTTAGAATATTATGAAATTTAGGCTACGATGTTGGCTAAACCGCACTGACCAGCAAAGCGGTAGTTTGAGAAACCGGAAACTAAGTCACAAATCAGATAAGTAGGTCAGTACGCCTGGAAATTTGGAATGTTGAACGGTTATGTAAACATATATTGTATAATGTATATAAAATATATAATATATAGAAATCGTGGCTATGCTTTTGTGTAGTTATAGAATTCTTATCAACCTAAGCTGTTAGAGCCTTTCTTGAATATTTTAAAAACAAGTTTTCTCGCTTTCTAAGCTAGCTTGGAAAAAACTTTTAAATGAGGTTATACACTCGCAAATTTTTGAAAAGTTTCGTTATATTTCCGAATTTTTCATTTTGGATGACAAGGAAATAATAATTACTTAGTGGCTCTGGTGCAGGGTACAACCGGAGGTTCCGGCAATTTTGGTATTAAACTTTGGTATAATTTTGCAGAATTTATCTGTTTAGCGCGTTTCGTTTTACTTTTGTCACAATGTTCAGGAAAGAATTTCCGTAATTTCACAAAAAATTAGCGTAAAACCCAACAACTTACGAACGTGTTGCAGATATTGGGTAAAATTAACTAATTAACCATCATTTTCACTACCTAAATTAGCCTCACCTCCGGCTAGTAGAAATTTGACCGACCCCTCTCTAGAAAATTTTTTAACCTTGCATGGAAGTCATTGAAAATTCTTATATGCCCCTCTTGAAGAATGTTTCGCCCCCCTCTGGCTACGAGCCTGAATGGAGTTTGTTTGGAAGCTAATGTAAATATTGGTAGTTTGCCAAGTATAAGTCAAATATGAAATTTTAGCCGGTTCAAATATACCAACATTGTGTGTACAACAAGATACTGTTTGTGTATATTAGGGGATAAAGGTTTTATCCCCTAAAATAGGAACATCCACAAGTATTTAAAATATCCTGCAGAGGTCATAAACAATTTCTCGCTCGATACCCTCGCTTATTAAACCTTAAGCTGAACATTGACGTAGCTAAAGGAGGGCCAGAGAGGCTCAACCACCCTTGAAGAACTCTCCCTATAAAATTTTCAACCTATCTTGTAAGTCATTGAATACCCTTGTATGCCCCTCCTGAAAAAGGTTATTTCTCCCATAGCAAGGTAAGCTACGAGTGTGAGCTCAAGTTACAGCTTTTCAAACTGAAACACTAGCAACGTATCTGCAAAATACCGGTGGGGTCATTCTGTTTTGGTAACAAGCATGCTTGTGCCTGTAGCCAGGAAGCCAAGAATTTAGATTAAACCAGAAAAGTGTTGCTAAAAATATAGACAAAATCAATTTGGTGGCTTCCGGCGGCGCGCAGCGCGTATAGCGCCACCATACGTCCATAATTTACAATTACGATCATTGCATTATTGCAATATTATGAAATTTGATACAAGTAGCATTTGTTTGACTACATAATCATTAGAGATGAATTAGCATTGTTCTATTAATCCCTTATTCACTATCTGATCATTCTGATCCGAGAGGGACGACGACGCAGGCCTTCGCCTATCAACAAGGATCGAACTCATAATTTTGTGTTATAATTTAGTACTAAAAAATTGCGTTTGGCTTCTCGTTCTCGAGCACTGTTGTTTCACCACTATGCATCGTGCAGGGGTTCCGTCAGAAATTTCTGGATTTGTCACTGATGCTAGCAACAGCGATCGTAAGCAAACATTGGAAACAGTTGCAGTTATGAATAAAATTCGATCGTTTTGAAATTTGAAAGCAAAATTGATTTAAGATTTGTATTTCTTCTGAGTTTCTAAGCAAAAATTTAGTCAATAAATTCAGCAAAATGCGTTCTGTGATGTTTGCCGCATTTTGGTAGCGTTTCGTGCCGTCATTCTTCGTTTGACGGTTTCAAGATAGAATAAATATGGATATGTAACTTTTTTAATGCCTTGATCGCAAAAACAGACACTTTTAGCGTTTGACTTCAGACCCGCAGTCAGATCATCTTGCTTGTGGGGGGCGAAATATTTTACAAGAGGGGCATACAGGGTTTCGTTTACTTACAAGCAACGTTGAAAATGTTCTAGGAGGTATCAAAAGTCTTCCAAGGCGAATTGATCCCCTCTGGTCTTCGTCTGGGTATGAACTGGTTTGAATTAAGGTGCCAATGTATTCTCTCTATTGCTGCGGATCGCAAATTATGTCTTAGTTGGAGTTTATTCTCTGCCGAAATGAAATCTTGCTCAATGCTTCTCCATATACAGTGAATATAAAGACTGTCGGGTGCAAAAAAGAGCCGGGGTGGTTCGCCACCCGTTACTAATTACTATTTTTGTAATAAAATGGTAAGGTCCCAATCTTACTATTTTTGTAATAATATGGTAAGGTCCCTATCTTACTATTTTTCACCTCAGAAAATTGGCACATATATAACATATACAGTAAGAACTGTCTGAAATTTCTGGATCCGCCGTTAAATATATACATTAATGTGTATCTATCTACATCTTATATAGAATTCATACGTAAGTACTGCATTAACAGTTAAGTATTTTTCTATTTTTACTACAAAAAAGCTATTTTCCTGTTTTTTAAAACTTAGTTTGGCTGGAAACAATAGATATATAAAGTAATCGACTACGGCAGGAACTAAATTTCGTCGAAACTGATGCATTTAGTTTTAAATGATGCAAAGCCGGACATCAGGGATTTAAGTGGTATGCAGAAAGTTAACATAGCTAAGATTTCATTTCCGAATGAAATAGCCACGTCTAAAAGTTACTCGAAAGTTGATACTTTTGACTTTTATAACTAAATTTACCGCCTGTAAAAGTGCCGTTATTGAGTCTTCGGGGGTATATAATTCTGTGGGCTGTCCCCCTGTTGTATGCAGTTCTTCCTGTACTGTGTATGTTAGGAAACGAAGAATCGAATAAAATAGGTAATTGTGTAGATTTTAGAATAAATAAGTAATTGTTTTGTATATGGTAAATAATTATTCGCCAAAAATATTTGTTTTAAGCAAAATATCTTCTCGAAATGAAATCATGCCTACAAGACAACTATAATGAAACTTAAATTTTTCATTTATTTAGAATTTAAAATGTTTCCGAAATTGTTTTTTTTTTTCATTTTATTTAAGAAACATCATATTACCACATGTGTAGTACCAGCATCGTAGCCACGATTTCATTTCGAATGGATATATACTGAAATATAATTTTTAACATGTAGAAGTCAGTACGTTATTCTAAAGCCTGTGAAAGTGCGTTTTTTCGTCTATTTTTAGGGACGAATTTATCCTTCGATGTCTCTTATATGCGCCCTTGCGTATTATTGGTCAGAGATTTGGCTGGGTCTTTGGTTAATTATATGGCTCCTGTACACGTTCCATCAATATTTAAGGTTAAGAATTATCATTATGGTTTTGAGCAGCTTAGCCGTAGGAAAACGTTTCCCTAAGGCTAGTTTAAGCGTGTAGGGAAAAGTATCACAATAATTTGTGTCCCGACAACTCGTCGACCGACAACTTGTAGGTATTCCGAAATTTCGTTGACTCGACAATTCGTCGTCCATCATTTTGCTTAGGCTTAGGCTTAGGATTACGCTTAAGACTACAATTAGATTTATTCATAGGCTTTAGGACACTGTTAGGCGACAAGTTGTCGGGAGACAAAATGTCGTGTAGATTTGTAGTGAAGACTGTACGCGAGCCAATTAAATTTCGAATTGATTTTAAAATACTTTTCTGTTCCCACAAAAATTAAAGCTTCTCCGCGCCCGCCAGTCTATTTTTAGTTTTGAATGTTGCTCTAAATTTCACAACGGCTTTAGTTTTCCACCCTTCTCCGTGTGTTCGAGTACGCAAAGTTGTTGTCAATAACTTACGCCTAACAAAACTAAGTTAATCATGGACTTCCTGCTGCGTTTTTGGGCCACGCAACAACAACATCAGCAACAATCACAACAACAACAACCACAGGAACAACAATGACAACAATAATAATAATAACAACAACAACAATAACTGCGAGCAACAACAACAGTTTTTATTTGTAAAAGAATGTTACATTAAATAGAAAATACTATAATGCAAAAATTAAGGTTTCGAAAAGTTAATTTTTTCTTTTCTCCAAGGTCGGGGAATAGGGGAGCAAGTTTTTTGAGCCAGAGTTTTTTCAGGTAGAGGAAGGGCGTTCAGTATCGAAGGTGAATTGGTGGGATTAGGGCTATACCCCCGAATTTGGCGTAGAGATTAGAAAAACCGCGCTTAGTTATAGAATTATTAACTATTTCTTTCTAGTAATACTATTTAGCGTCAAACTCTAGATTGGGTGAAAAATATATAATGTTGTGTTTTTCTTGGTGTCTGTTCGCTTGGTTCATGCGAAGATCAAGGGTGGAACGTTTTTCTAAGGGACTGCAATAGAGTAAGCTTAAGCTTTGAACTAATTTATTGCCGAGGATTACGCTTAGGTTTAGACTTAGGTAAGGTATAACATCGTTTTTACGTTTAGGCTTAGAAATATGCTTCAACTAATGTTACGACCCTGTTCTATACATCGGCTGTTCGCTTTGACCTTTCTGCACTCGTCGTTGGGCCGTATATGTCTAACTATTTCTGCTAAGTCAGTTTAGAATTTGATTGAATTTAGCTTATTATGTTTTGAGAAAAACTTTCAAATTAAACCACATTAAACCGTACAATCGAAAAAATTGCTCCAAATTTGGCTCTGAAACTCTGATCAAGAATCGACACCAGCGGTCTTGATGCGAGCCTGCGGTCAGAGGAAGGTAGCGCATTTCAGCTCGGGCCCCACAAATCTCCCCGCTACAGAAATGTATCACCACCGAAATCCTTCACTCCAGAACTATTTTAGCCTCTTAAAAGGGCGTAGGGCCGTTGGTAGGTTGTAGTAATTCAAACTCATCGCATGCCTGCCCCTACGGTATATTCCCCCTTTGGCAGGCTCAGTTTGCTTCGTATCATCGCATTCCCATCCCTCCTGTAAATCCCCCCGGCAGGTTCAGCTGGCTTCGGGCCTGCTTTTCGAAGCCAGCTGAACCGTTAAGTTTCCAAAAAAGAAACCTTAGAAAACGCTACTACAATTTTAAAAAACTTTCCAGTTTCGTGATTTTCCGACTCATAATTTCTGGCAGAATTAATGAAATTATCCAAGCCTAATAAAATGTTGTTAGTATGTTTTTGTTGAAATTTGAAATTTAAAATTTATTTCTTAAGTAGTTTTATTTTGAAAACTGCTAGTATCACCGTATAATTCTTCCTCTGTTTAATTCTATTTAAATCGAAATTCAACGTAATTCCCCTAATATTCAACATCAAGCTAGCACACACATGTGCCCGAAGTTTGCAGTATATGCGTATATAATGTATATTACAAATACAACGGTGTTGAATATATAAACCAGAGATGCGTGTTGGTATGTCAAACGAACCTAAACGGTTGATGTAAGTCAGAAAGTAAACATATTTAATCAGATAGCTAAAATAGGGACACATGTATTCTCAGTTGTATGTAGCATCCATTGCCAATCAGTAACAATATTTTTTCAAAGAAATAACCCTGCGAGAGCTGAAGATCTCATTTCAATATTCATTTATGAGACGGGTAAGTTAACAAATGTGCTAAATTTTGAAACTCATCTCTCAGCATTTCAAAAACTGCCCGTCTTATAGAAATAAATTGTCTTAAAATTTCAAGACTCCTACTTTCTTAAATTTTCAAGACATACATTAAAAAAATTTCTATTTAAAACTTGCAAGGTATAAATTTCTTTCTTTCAAAAAATATTTGTTTCTTATTCAAAAATTAATTTTCTGATTTTTTTGTATGTAAAAAAGTTGCTCCGTTTATATTCTTAAGAGAGTATATAAATAATCGAATTTCAAAGATATTTCGGGTTGAGCTCAGGCTCCGCCAACCTTATGTTTTCGTCTTGGATGTATCTTAGGTTGTAAAATTACGGTATTGGGTTGAGCTATAGCCCCAATTTTGGGAGTCGGTTTCCATGGCAAATCTCTGTATTTTATTTCAGACATATTTGTCTTATATTTCACAGATATTTTTCTTAATCATTCATAAAGCAAAGTCATTAATTTAAGACATTTAAGTGTGAAAAAGTTTAGACCAATATTTCTGAAAAGTTCAAGAAATTAAAGTCTTGTCTTAAATTTCAGGCATTTCTTGAATACAAGACAATATATTTTGTGTGTAGGTACAGCTCATATTTGGAAATGAGAGCGAAATTTAAGGTCGGTTGGATCAATGTGAAAACCGGCGACCCCCCTCACATGCTTCTTATCACCACCCTCAAGAAACCAGTACACATTTCATGAACGAGCAAATCAACCCTTTTAGGAGGGGACTACGGGGAATTTACAACGCTTAAAAGCGGTGCAAAAACTTGCAAAAAGAAGCTGCAAAATTTTTCTAGGTCGACGTCTGAACGTCTGACCACTGTTGCCATTAACTCCACACCCGATCTGATTACGGGCTCGGATAAATGGGTAAATTAGTTGTTGATTTTTGGTGACGTGATACCCAGGTGTGGTTGTGTTTGATTGCTAATTTACAGATTGAATACGAGAGAAGGTGAAGTTATCTGTTTATGTAGAAATATTTTTTATTTTTGGTTTGATTTTCATTTTACAATTTGTTGACGGGGGAGGGGGTAAAGGTTCATTTTGAAGTGCCGACAGATGCACTGCTGTGATTTGTTGATTTCGAATGATAATAGCACTTGGCTACTGATATATGTGTAAAGTACCTATTTGATTGTTAAACGCTGGTGTTTGTTTAATTTACTTGTAAACTGCTGTTTCAATCTTGTTTAATCAACAACAGGCCCGTAGCCAACGCACCTTGCTAGAAGGGCTAAGCGTTTTTCAGGTGGTTCATACAATGGTTTTCGATGTTTCACAAGCAAGGTTGAAAATTTTCTACGTTGTCCAAAATTCTTCAGAGGGGGGTGAGCCCTTCTGGCCACGCCTTTGGCTTCGGGACCGATCAACGGTGGCGGATCCATAAATTTAAAATGCAGGTGACTTGCATGATTTTGAAGCAATTTCGGATGAACCAAGCCTCCAGTTTAAGTTTACCAAGCCTCCAGTTTAAGTTTACCAAGCCTCCAGTTTAAGTTTACCAAGCCTCCAGTTTAAGTTTACCAAGCCTCCAGTTTAAGTTTACCAAGCCTCCAGTTTAAGTTTACCAAGCCTCCAGTTTAAGTTTACCAAGCCTCCAGTTTAAGTTTACCAAGCCTCCAGTTTAAGTTTACCAAGCCTCCAGTTTAAGTTTACCAAGCCTCCAGTTTAAGTTTACCAAGCCTCCAGTTTAAGTTTACCAAGCCTCCAGTTTAAGTTTACCAAGCCTCCAGTTTAAGTTTACCAAGCCTCCAGTTTAAGTTTACCAAGCCTCCAGTTTAAGTTTACCAAGCCTCCAGTTTAAGTTTACCAAGCCTCCAGTTTAAGTTTACCAAGCCTCCAGTTTAAGTTTACCAAGCCTCCAGTTTAAGTTTACCAAGCCTCCAGTTTAAGTTTTGATGCCGCGGTGGAATGTGTTTATTGGCGTCAGAGTGGGATTGGGTAAGGAATTTTTACCCGACCCGCGCTTTACCCATACAATGAGAATTTGTTACCCGCGGGTTTACTCACGCTAAAAAATATACCCATGACCCGCAGTTTACCCGCGCCTGAAATTAAATCAGTATTTTAAAGATCACTGGTGATTTGCACTTTAATGAAGTTTTGTGTTATAGCTTCAATGAATTTTACGCATGAAAGCTTACTAGTAACAACAAAATTTCGAACCCATCTAAAGATTTTCAACGCCCACTGACTAGCTAAGTTAACAGCGTACGGTTTGCACGTTAACTATTAAACGTTTGGCGCAGGTAAAACTGTCAATTTGTTACACGCATGACACAAATCTTTACCCGTGGGTTACATACCCGCGGCTGTGTTTTTTTACACAACCTGCATTTACCCGCGGGTACCCGCGCGTAATGTATCACTCTGATTGGGGTATTCAAGACGGATTTACCGAGAAAATATGACCTCGAAAATTAGACTTAAGGTAGAGTGAAAATAGGCACAATTACAGGTTTTATAATCAACATTCTACGTCAGGTTGGTACAGGTAAAATATTTCCTTACTATATTTTTGAACCTGGCTCCGCCCTTCGATGCGATGTAGGTGCTAGCTGCAGTTTAAAATATCAATTGTGACTGGATTGTCTTTTTGAATATTTTGTATCTTGAAATGTTTTCAAGGAATAAAAATATGCAAAACAATTTTTTTCGGGCTTTGATTAATGATTTTGTATTAATAATTGTAAAAAAGTCTATAAAATAATGCAAAAAATTATTTTTGAAATGTTAGAATTTTGCTAATTTTAAGCTACGGCTTTAGAAGAAGTGTCTGAGATATTCATGAGTGATGTTTCTTGACCGAGATCTTTTGTTTTGTTTAGAGTTCAGATGTTTTTAGAATTTCGATCAAAAAGATTTTAGAAAATTAAGTTAAGTTTTCAAAAGACATTTATGTATTTTATAAGCTGAAAAATATTAATACCTGTATTACTAGTGAACCCCGTACAGGAGACGTTGCAGCAACTTGAGGTCCACCAATCAAAACTCTGCTACCTGTGTTAATTGTATTCTTCATTACAATTTTCGCTTAAAATGTGAATTGTTTCTTTTATGGTATCAAATTTTTCTCCCTCATGGTAAAATTTCCTATTACTTAAATGTGAACTTAAATTAATTCCAAAAAAAACTGCAGCTGCAAATTTTGTGGGTTTTATAAAAAAATTACCACTACTTTTTGACTCTTAAAATTAAGATTAACTCATTTTTTTCGTTTTTGTTATGCGGAGACTACGCTGTCTGTTTTAGCTCGCATTTTGAAAAATTTGTGATAGCGTAACCAAGAGGTTAACAACCCGAAAAATTATTTATTTATTTATTTGTAAAGAGGTCATGCGTATGAAATTTGAATATATTTTTTAAATTTAATTTTCTAAAAATTGTTTGGGTAGGAAGCGGTGGAAAACTGTGAAATTACATTTGTGCAAAATTTGCTCAGTAAATTTAAATTCTATAATATATATGTATACCGGAATATGAAGTTGTTGAAATTGCCTGCGTGGTGTAATGGTACCATGCTTGACTCGAGCACAACTGGTCCATGATTCAATTCCAATGTGGTTCTTAACTTTTGGAAAATCATTTACCAGGGGTCTGTAGGTGGCTGTGCCACTCTCAAACCATAGTTTATACTAAAAACGCAAACATAAATTAAAACCAAACCTTAAAACCGCATCTTAAGGAAGTTCCTGGCTCCACCTAGTCTCTCTTCGAACTGAAGTTAGGTTAGGTGTTGCTAGAACGCGTTAGGAACTTAAATCTATGTTATGGCGTCTGTGTTCGCAATGTACAAATTACCTGGGCCTTGCATTGGCCGTTTATTTTTGCGGTTAGGGACAAAGCTAGGCTATGTGAGCATCCAATATGGTTGTCTAGAGTTGTTGTTGTTTTTGTTGTTGTTGTTATGTTAGGTTGTAGAAGTGTGTCGACCTGGTTTGCGGAGGTTGGCGGACACCCACTTGTGGGTGTCGGTTGACATGCAAATAAGGTCGATATACCTATGGGGTAGCCAGATAGTAATTGGGTGGGGCATGAAACCTTTATTCGGCCGCGTTACTGAATCGGAGCGATAAGCTTGCATCGAGACAGAATAATACAGAGTTCTGATTTGGGGTTTCATAAAGCGAATAAATCACGAACTTCTCACAGGGTCGTGCAGACCGCATATCTACCTTTACGTCCTCGAGGCTGAAGGCAAACTAAAATTTTAGAATAATCAGAATACTTCAAAAGATCACACGGCAGGGATTTCGGGTAACATTTGCAACCAGTGCAAAATATTTTGAATGAGGGATGCAATATGTTGCTCCACCACACATTTATTTAAGGGGTCGTTTCGGTTATTCTTCTTGCCGGTGGCCGCCCAAAAAAGATTCGATTTTGAAATTTTTTTGAATATTTCAACTTCTCATAATTTCACAACATTATTCCGCAACCAAATGTGAATTTTTGAAAACAATTTTTTCGGTTCCAGGTCCATTTGTAAAATACATTCCGAAGCAAAAATACAATCTATAGTGTACTTTTCCAAACAATTCTAGATCTGTAAAAGCTCAAAGCCCTACTATTAAACGCTTTCAGCAGTTCTGTAGGCGTCCTTCTCGCATTAAGTTCGCAACACGTTTTGTCGCTTTACTTGACTTTAGAAAGTCAAACCTTAAGGAAGTTTCGCTAATGTCCACTTGATTTGAAAATTGTTGACAGATATTTAGCAGCTTTGAATTTTGTTCCGTTCAAATTTTAAGCTAAAGTAGTGTTTGTTTAAAGCTTAGTGTGGGAAATTAGTTTCATTGCGACATAATCATCTATTAAACTATATATGTTTACTCATGTATTTTTGTAATATACTAATATTAATTTGAGGTAATCTTCAGAGACGGATCCAAAAATTTCTGACGTTAGTGCGGGCTGACAACTGTTATGAAACGCAAAAATTTTTATGGTAGGGACCTTATCTTTTCCTCTTGCAAAATCTTTTCTGATTGGAGAAATGTACGGTTACCATTTGTTATCACAAAAAATTCTGAGGAAAATATTGTATTTTTTACAAAAAAATTTTCTAAGGGGAAAAATGTAAGGTGGGGGGACCTTACCATTTTATAACAAAAAAATTCTAATTTGGAACGTACGATCACCCGCCCCCTCTGGATCCACTAGTGGTAATCTTACGTATGGTCAATTTCTTGACTGTGATAGATAACGATTTGAATGCTTGAGGTTAATTTTCTATCAATATCATTTTATTCTACAAACATGCATTAGGCCAAGACCGTAGACAGCTAAGCATACTTGGGAGGAACAGATTTCGTAAGGAGCATGCTGTTGTACGTCTGAGTTCACCTCCCCCCTTTAGGCTAACTCGAATTGCAGTGAAAACGCACCCGCAACCCACTTTAAATACGAGTTTGTTTAGTTGCTTTAGTTTGCGTATTTTTGGCTGAATACTGTAATCTGATGCACAACAAAAGCGTACAAGTTTTTGTGGATTTTGAAAACTTTTCTTTGTGGCGTCCAGTGATTTCCGAACCCATTGCTACTTTGAGGGGCGTACCGTTGTTCTATGGGACTTCAATAGAGTAAAGCTAAAGCTTTGTGCTTTATTTTTTTTTGCTTAGGCTTATGACTACTGTTACACCGCTTTAATTTTCACTGGCCATATTTCATAAAATTCTCGAACGAAGCAAAGAAAGATATATGGTCAATGGAAAGTTTTTACGTTTTTTTCGTAGTTTCGGCGAGATGAACTGGTGAGAATTGTTACTGCGTTGAAAAATGAATCTGAATTGAATTTTTTTTTGAATTTTTAAATATTTCGTTTTGTTTCAGAATCTCCAATATCGCGCTCGTCGCCAACGGTGGCTGATTTAAATTTAACTCCAATGCAATTTGAAGTTCCGTGTATCGATACAAGTGTGCCTTTAATCGGACGAGAATGGCTGTATCATGAGTTGTACGAGGTAGGCATACTTTCCGGTCGCATTCTCGTAATTTTAAGCTTGACATTACCGTTGTTTTTATACTTTTGTACTTTTTAACTTGGATATTTTAAATTTTTGCTTTGCAAGCAATAATAAACTTAACAGTCACAAATTGAATTTTGATTCGCGTCTAACTATAATGGCTTGCCCGCTAAACCTAGCTAAAGCTAAACTTAAACCTAATTGTGAGCCTAAGCAGATGCTTAAATATAAGAGTAATCCTCAGTCTAAGCGTAAACCTAATGTCAAAGGTGCGCACTCTTTAAGTTTACTGGTCTTCTTGTTTCAGATTGAACAGCACCCCAATCTACGAAATAATATTTCTGATAAAGAGTTTGTTACATTTAAGAAATACGTAATATTACTGTCATAACAGAAAAAATTTTCGTAAAAAGTTTTCAAAATAAAGTCTGAAAGTCATTGTAGTAAGCAAAGAAATAAACATTTTACAGTTATTTTTACCAAAAATGTCTTAAATTTCCGAAAAAAACTTTTCAGTTTTGTCGCTAGCACTGTTTTGTGAATAATTTTAGAATTAGTACTTTGTGTGTAAATTAGGCACAGTTTTGATTAAATTTTCAAAATTTCAATTTTTAGATCCTAATCCGGCAATGCACCGCTGACGCAACCAACCTCCGCGGTGCCGTTATACACGGCTGCGTTGGAACCGGAAAAACTGCTGCCCTGTATCAGTTGGCATCAATCGCACCAACGTCTTCCCATCCCGGCCATCGCGGCGTCCAACACAATGCATGCACACCGTTGCATTTTAGTTATCAATCGCACTGCAGCAACAATAATAATGCAACAAAATTGCAAAATTGCAATTCCGCATCCACTCACTGCGGAAACGTTGAACAATCTGCGAAAACTGCACCTGGCAGTGGAGCCGCTGGGACAGGCAACGTGTGCATTGAGCAAACAGTAATAAGTACAGATTCGGGATGTTTTGTTAATAGCACTTCGCGGAACAGTATTAACAATCATTTGATTCAATCTCAATCTCAGTTTCATCCAGAAACTCGTTCAAATCGCTCAGAACTCAATCGTAGAGCTAATTTTCTTCGCCTGCCTCCGTCCACTTCTGCTAAAGGGGACCGCCTTGGCGAGCAGCTTATCACCGCTCTCGGTCCCAGTCGGTTATCAACTCGCTTAGGGGGATCTCAACAAAGGTACCCTCCTGAAAACGACGACGTTGTAATGGATTTACCGTCAGAATACTGCCGCTTAGTGGCGTCACACGTAGTTGCATATCATTTTTGTCAAGTAGATAGCGCCCAAACTTGTTGCGTTGCCCGGTTTCTTACTAGTCTCATAGCAATGTTGGCCCATTCGCCTCTGTTGACTCCGTACGGTGAATATTTAACCCGAAACCAGCACCTGTTAGCTTCCCTCACGTACAGCTCAGCTCTTCAAAATCCTGTCAAAATATTTCGGTCACTAATTGTTGAACCACTTCGTGCGTTACGAAAATGTAATCGTCTTCCGCAGTTTACAACAACCGCCGCTGGTGTCTCAAACGTGTCCGGTTCCAGCACAACCAATCAGAACGCAGCACTGAAATCGGTACTTTGTTTACTTTGTTCACAAACTAATGTTATAGAACGCAAAAGTTCTACCAGCTGTTTAGCGTTTATATATCATCGCCTGATCATACCTAAGCTTAAACCTAAGCTTCAACCTAAGCTTCTGCCAAGTTTAAATCTAAACCGAAACCTATTTAATTATTCCAGGCCATTATGTGTGCAGCATGAGAGTTGTTATGTAAGCCTGAGCATGAGCCCAAGCTTTACACTTAAAGCCATTTTCTAGTTCTGCCGATTCTATGTGGGTGTAACTTTTGTGTAATTCTAAGCATAAGCCTAACCCTAATCCTAAACGTAAGCCTAAGTCTGTTTTATTATTCCAGCGAACTATGTGTAGGAAGGTGACTATGTGCAAGCCTAGCCATTTTAACCTATTTTATTTTTCCCGTCCATGCTTAAGCTAAAGTATTGCTTTTCATTCCAATCCATTAATGTTTGTGACGTGTGGAGTGAAATTTTCCAAAGTGTGGACCAAGTAAAACTAACCCTTATCAATTTATTCAATCAGAATTCACCCTCGGCTGCCGGCTACTTAATCCTGATTGACGGATTGGACGAAGCTGAATTTCATCGACCCGAATCTTCACATTCGATTGGTTCATTTCTACTCGCACACGCTCAAGAACTGCCTCCATGGATCCGATTGGTTATTGCTCTAAAAACAACGTCGCTCGATTTGATTCGCGGATTGCCGTTGCATAAAGTATCACTTGATAATATTGTTATGGACGAACGATTGCACAGAAATGTTGAAGATTATTTATCATATCGGTTCAATAATTCATTGAGTATTCAGCAAAATTTACTTGAAAATGCTGGAACGGCTGTTTCTGGCCGCAGTGGAGGCGCAGTGGAATATCTCGACCGATGTGTACAGTACATGACGAGTTTATGTAAAGGTTAGTAATTTTTTGATGTGTTATGTTGCTTTGACCGACAAAATTAATCGGATATCTTTTCAATTTTGTATTTATATTTTGCTACGGTGCATAAGTATGGTATCACAATTCGTCGACCGATAACTTGTGATTGCTAATTTTGCTGACTCGAAATTTGTCATCGCTTGATAGCGTTTATCATTTGGCTTAAAATTAGTTTTAGATTACAAAGTTGTCAGGCGACAAATTGTCGTTTATTCGTAGTATGTCTTAAAATGTAACAAATGGTGAGTCAAATTGACTCTCTCCGAAATAGGCTTTTCCTGACTACACAAACTGAGTCAAATTCGACTCCGCCAGAGTCAAATTCGACTCACTGAGCGATTCAGTGAATCGAATTTGACTCTTGTGGAGTCGAATTTTGAATCAGTTTGTGTAGTCAGGAAAAGCCTGTTTCGGATAGTCAGCTTGACTTACCATTTTTTGCAGTGTAGGAGTTGATTTAAGATTACATACTGAGAGTGGTTTTATTGCAATTGGGACATTTTTGATAACAGGAGGAAACATTCTCTAAATCAATTGTGAAAACGACAAGTAATAATCTATGATAATTCGTCTCCCGACAACTTGTCTGCCACAGTGCATTAAAGCCTATGAAAAATCCAAACATAATTCTAAGTGTAATGCTAAGCCTATGCCTAAATCTAAGCATAAATGATGGGCTACGAATTATCGAGTCGATGCACTTATGGCTTACAACTTGTCCGTCGACGAGTTGTCGGGCGACAAATTGTCGTGATACCTAAACGAACAATTCTCGTAAAAAATTAATTCGACGGCTTCCCAAAACTTTTACAAGATTCTGCTCTGCCAACTATGCACACAGGGAAAACAACGCGATCTCACATCCGGCAGGGCAGAAGTAATGAAAACCAGGAATTGAAGTTCTTGAAAATATTAGCCGGGCGTAGCAAGCGAAGGCATGGGTGGAATGGGCCGCTGACCCCTTGAATTTCAAAACGATGTCTTTGTATTCGCGTTTAATGCTTAAAAGTTGCGTCACTGGCAAGTTTTCTTGACCCCTGGGTACAGCTTTACGGCAACGTTAGCCATATAAAGCATCTTAGTTAACTAAATAGTGACCTGGGTTGAACCGGCCACATTTCAAAACTAATCAGACATTTAAAGGCACTCGATTACTGCATTTACACATCAGTAATCGTTACTGTTTGGAAGCTTAGCAGCAGGGTGTAAACGAATAGTAAAAATAACGGAAACGGATAGTGAGCGAAATAATGGAAACTGAAAACGAATATTGCAGTGTAAAAGTTTCAAAATAGTTTTATTTTTCTGCCAACACTATCGATCGAAGCGTGCATAAGTTCACCAGTCTTTCAAAATTTTCAAAGCAAAGATGGCGGATGAATCGAAATTTTTAAGGTTTTGAATGAATTTCGTTGTTCTTATTCCATTTCGAACAGTTGCAGCGTATCTGTAACAAAAAATTACAAGATATATTTGTGATTTATAGCTAATTTTGAACGTTAAATTAACATTATTTCCTTTGTTTCTATAATGGAAACGGAAGTGGTAATTGGGTTACACCTTGGGTAGCAGTCGTTCCAAAGCTTTAGTCAGGGTTTAACATGCATGTCTTGGTGCATATGCAACGCTATGCAATGCACATTGTGTAGTATGCTTGTCGGCAGCATACGGTTGACATATATAGTAGACGATAAAAGCAGTTGGGCAGGCGGCCTGCATTGGCGGGGTGGTAGAGTGTTCGTTAAAACAACCGTAGGCTGAGGGTTCAATCCCCGCTCTAGAGGCCCGCATTTCCAGCTGCATAGTTGGAAGTCTGAGGTCCCAGTTCCTACCTAGTCTGACAGGCAGATTTGAGGATCTATGTTTTGGCAGTGTTGCGTTATAGGGTTGTCACCATATTTTCACCATTTTGTATAGAAAAACGTGAGCTTCAGATTATTTACTTCTAAGGTTGTCCCGTTTTTCCCAAGATTGCAATAGAGAATAGGATTAGATTTAAGACTATTTTTGGTTTAGGCTCAGGCGTTGGCTTAGGAATATGCTTTAGAAAGTTTCCTAGGGGGCGGCCCCAAATGTTTCAAGGTATTAGTAGGTACGCGATACAATGACCTGGCGTTCACAACCGGTCACAAATTCTAAAACAAAGTGGATAATTACACGAACCCGGTTTACTTGCTGATTCCCAACTGTAAACCTTTAGTAAACGACTTTTACTCCACGATTTGTTGTCAACACAATCTGTAGATATAACTTAAGCTTACACTATTTGCCACACCATGTTTATAACGAAACACCTCATTCGGCGAACAGGTTTAATTTGCCATGAATTAATTTCTTTGAAAGTGGTAGATGGTATCACGACAATTAGTCGCTTATCGTTGTTACCATCATGGTTAGTTTACGATTCCGCTTAAACTTATGCTTAGATTCGTTCATAGGCTTTTTGACACCGTTGGGCGACAAGTTGTCGGGCGACGAACTGTAATAGATTCGGTAGGGATACATGCTAGTAAAATGTGTCTGTTCTGGTTTTTAATACAAGAAGCCTGGACTTAAGCAAACGCTTGTGAAAATCACACCTGATGGCATTGAAGCTGACGTCAGTGGTTTCGAAAATTTCTGCTTTACAAAACGGTCTGTCTTCCACAAACATTCAGACTATATTTTTGTTAGCATCTCTTAGCGACGTGCGGCGGCGCACGGCATAAGTATAGCACAACACTTAAGTGTACAGTAATTAATGGCTTTCACACTCCATTAATAATAATTTATCGTCCAATTACATTTCGTTGGATACATAGCTATTTTACACAAATTACTATTAATAGTCGCTAATCCCCTTGAATATTGGTTATAGGTGTTAACAGTGACGGATCCAGGATCTCAAAATGGGGGGGGGGGCAAAATTTCACAGGTAACAAACTTACTTTTGACCCATACACAAACCGCGAACTATTGTCACAAAATTGTTATATAATTTTTGTCGAGATGCTGTTGGTGGGCCACGGCCGGGGTGCCCCCCATGTATCACTGGAGAGGGTTTGTTTTTTTCTAATCCGAACCCAAAGCCATCCGAAGATGTGAGACGGTGTGTGTACACTTTAAATTTCCTGATGGGTGGCATATGGTGATTTGACAAAACTTACAAGCGAGACAAAAACTTTTCCAAGTTTGAACCATGAATAACGATGCTTTTTTTATAATTTCAGGCAACTTTCTCTACTTGAAACTGTTGCTGAATCTGATCGAACGTGGATACTTGGGCGATCAAGACGCTACCAACGGCAACTCGAGCAACAACTCCAGCGTGACAAACACAGATTTTTTGAAAAGTCTTCCGATCAATTTGCCTGAGTTATTTCTACATTTGTTCAATTTGAAATTTTCAACCGCTCAACAATTTGAACGCGTCGCCGCAATACTAAACGTCTGTCTCGCGAGTTTGTATCCATTGACGGCGCAAGAAATCTACGAAGCCGTGAACGCTGGTTTTGTGGACAGTTTTTTGACGTGGGAAGAATTTTGTGATCGGTAAGCGTGAGCGTGAGAAAATAATGCAGATCCGTTAAAGTGGCATTTCAAAAATATTCCTGATCGGTAGAGTACCGTGGGAAAATAATTTTGATCGGTTAAGTAGCGTGGGAAATATTATGGTGATCTATAAAGTAGCGTGGGAAAACGATGGTGAAATCACATCAAAACATGAAATAGATATCAAACTGACCAATTTTTGTCAGACATTTTATAAAAGTGTGAGTGAGATACTTGACGTAAATTTCAGTATTATAAATTTATTCTTTTACCAATATGTATCAAAAATCGTCAGAAACAATGCATTAATGGAAGCGCGGCGCCTTAAGGTGCCGCTACACTTTATGAATTTTAGAGAAGCAGTTTCGCTGAAACGTTGAAAATAATTTAAAAACTTGGCGTATCATTAGCAAGAAGATTCTTCAAAACGCCTGCCGAATGCAAAAACGTTCACGGGGAAGCTGAATTTTCTTGTAACTGGCGAAAACACAGGACGGCTCAAATAGAAATTTGTCGGTCGACACAAAATTGAAACTTTGTAACGTAGGGACCTTATCATAATTGCACCAAAACAATTTCTGACGGAGGGACCCTTGCAGTACTCAGTCAAATAGCGTGAATAAACTTGTGTTCGGAATGAGCAGTGAGGAAAAATGAGCGGACAAAGTATGGTCGGTCAAATGTTTTTGCAATTCAAATTTCAATTCAAATTTTCTGAAAGGTTTTTTAAAATTTTAAATTGTTTCAGATTAATGTCGCAATGAGGAAAAATGAGCGGACAAAGTATGGTCGGTCAAATGTTTTTGCAATTCAAATTTCAATTCAAATTTTCTGAAAGGTTTTTTAAAATTTTAAATTGTTTCAGATTAATGTCGCAATGAGGAAAAATGAGCGGACAAAGTATGGTCGATCAAATGTTTTTGCAATTCTAATTTCAATTCAAATTTTCTGAAAGGTTTTTTAAAATTTTAAATTGTTTCAGATTAATGTCGTTATGAGGAAAAATGAGCGGACAAAGTATGGTCGGTCAAATGTTTTTGCAATTCAAATTTCAATTCAAATTGTCTGAAAGGTTTTTTAAAATTTAAAATTTTGTTTCAGATTAATGTCGTTATTTGATTTTTTGGTTCAACGGGAAGATGATACATTTGTGTTGTTCCATCCAGCGTTCAGAGATTGGCTGATTCGACGAGAAGACGGCGAAAGTCCACAGTTTCTTTGTGATCCAAGGTATTTTTTAATTTAAAATTTTAATTTACGTCGTGTTCTGTTTGTAATTGTTTTCATAATTCGTATGTAGTTATTTGAATGGTAAGGTACTACGTGATTCGTTGTAGCCACGCCCGGAGCCAGCTAACCCTGCTAGGGGTTAAATAATTTTCAGGAGAGGCATACAGGGGACTTCTATAAGTTACAAGCAAGGTTGAAAATTTTCTAGGGGGTCAAAACTTTTCCAGACGAGGCTGGACCGCCCTCTGACCACGGGCCCGGTTCTAGCACAGCGCGTTGGCGGACAGGTACCGAGAAGGGGGCGGTTGGGTCGCGCACCCCAATCGAAATCAGTACTTGCGTCATAATTTACATTGGATGCAATAAGGCGCGATTCAAAGGTAGACATCATCGTGAAATTCCCCAACTTAACCGGTTCAAAACTAAACATAGCAATAAAAATTGTGCAAAGCTTCACAACTACGTAACCTCTAGAAAGAAATGTTTTTAAAGTGTTACAGAAGGATTTAATACTGAAACAATGTATAGCTTCTCGCCCGCTTCGGTTGCGAATTCTTCAAAGTTCTGTCTAAATTCTGGCTTCGAGCCTTCGCTCACTCTGTTGTTTCAACTTCTAAAGCCTAGAAATATTTCATATACAAAAATTCGCCCACAAACTTCAAACTGAAATTCTGTACTAGAGTAAAAGACAAGCGTCTAGCTTTTCGTTCGTATCGCTCGCGATATTTTTTCAAGTCGTTTTCACGTGGCAAACAATTCGACCTGTTCCAGATACCAAACGGCCAAATTTAAAGTACCTAAAACAGAACTCTGAAGTTGGTCTCAGAGTCAACTGAGGGAGCGTGATCAACCTTGTTGTCCCATGACAATATACTTTTCAGGGGGCATCCGAAGATTTAATATTGTTTACGAGCGGACCAAATTCTTTTGAAACGTGGTGTATGGTTTACAAATGCAGCTGAGACATTTTTTGCTCTGCCTTTTAACGGCCGACCAGACCGGATATTATTTCCATCTGAGATAGATGAAGGGGGCGTATGCTGCAAAACGAAACGGTCAATGATTATTCAACAACTGTACTTTTCATAACCGACGCCTGGTGATTAATGCACAACCAAATTTGAATTTTTAAAAATTTCGATTTTTCTGACGTCATACATTTAATTGCAACTCGATGACTAATAACTCATTGGTTCAAATTCCGAATAATAATAATATGATACCACCAGTAGTTTATTGTGTCAAGAAGCCGTATTCTCAAATGAATGCAGCACCTAACACCATTTAGCAATAGGTTTCCAAACAAGCGAACAACGGCAGCTACGACAGTCAAACTCTACGTACAATAAACACATATCAAACGCAAAATGGGCCAATCTTGAAGTTGACTGGTTCAAAATTTTCTTGACCTATGACCAACTGGTGACAGCTGCAGTATACATTTGAGAATACGAGTATAGATTAGAGTTTACGTTGACTTCAATTTGTCATTTTCGATCCGACATATCTTTATATTTTGTGCAGTCGATGGGATTTTCAAGTTCGGTATGTGTTCTGTGTTTTGTTCGTTGCTTGTGTGGTTGTTGTTGTTGTTGTTGTTGTTGCTTTCATTTTTTAAATTTACATGTGAATCGTAAAAGCTTACGTAGAATTTAATTTTTTAAATTTTTTAAGGCAAGCTAAAATCGTTGAAATTTCGGTCGGTTTTGTTGTTTGAATTTTATAGTAAAATTAGTTAAAAGTGCATTACGGTACAATTTGTGAAGTGGGTCTTGTGTATTTTAATTTTGCATAATTTACAGTTGAACTCGTATCTGTTATAGCTAGTCATGGGCGTAGCCAGGATTTTGCAAAACAAAGTTATGTTCTAGAAAAATTTTGTAGCAGAAGAGTGGTTTTTGCAGTATTATAACCTAAAATTGTGTCTAAGATCCTTTTTGAAAAATCGCAAAAAAGTTCGTCTTCACCGAATCCTTCGTTACTATGCTTTAATTACAGTTCGCTAACTAACTGAGCTAGTAGTCGGTTTAAACTGCTATACAGTTATCGTGACGTACTAGCATTGTATTGTATGATCAGCGAGAGACAGATATAGAAATTCCTAACGTGAAGTCGGTTGGGCAAAAGTTATGAAACGCAATTTTTACAATTATACATGTGCCAAATTTTAAGGCAAAAATTGTAACGTAGGGACCTTAACATTTTATCGCAAAAATCCCGGCATGCTCCTGGATCCGTTACTGCGTATGATATGCCTATTGTGTGTAATATATGAAAGGATGATCCAGTTCCGGATATCCGAAAAAATACCCTGTTGCGATTCATTTTTCGATGCTTGAATGTGTCAAAAAATCGTATGTTTTCAACATTTAAATTTGTACAAAAATTAATACATTTTTGACGTTTCGATATGTAAAAATTGGTATTATGATAATTCGTCGCCCGACAACTTAAAATTTTAGATTATGCTTAGATGTATTAATAGGCTTTAGAACACTGTTTGGGCGACAAGGTGCCGGGTTACAAATTACCGTAGATTTGTAAAATATGAACATACTTCATGCATTTCAATGTTTTAAAACCGATTTCAGATACGGACACAGCCTGCTCGCATTCCGCCTCTGCCGTTCGCCTGGACCTCTTCCCAGCGAAGCAATCCTTGAACTCGGGCATCACATTTTGAAAGCGCATATCTACAAATCGATGAGTCGTGACATGAGGCACGTTTCATCACGAGACGCCCAAGCGATTTGGGTTGCGTTGACAGCGGCAAACGCAGGCCTGGAGCAAGGGATTGTCGATGACAAAAATGTGTTTTGTCCAAATACTAAAGTAAATTTGAATTATTTCTAAAAAGTACCTGTAATTAATCGTCGTATTCTCAACCGTTTGTAGCATCTATCGCCAGTTTAGGCTTAGGCTTAGTAATGCAGGCTCTGTAAGGTGCTCGAAATTACCGTAGAGCGGTTGTGACTGAAGAATCTACGACAACTGGTCGCCCGACAACTTGTCACCCAATAGTGTTTTAATCCTATGAACAAATCTAATCATAACTCTTAGTGCATTTCTAAACCCAAGCTAAGCATAATGATGGACGGCGAATTCTCCAATTGATTAAATTTCGGATTACAAGTTGACGGTTGACGAGTTGTCCGGCGAGAAATTGTGACTGATTGAGCACTCTCGTCCACCTCTGGCTAAGGCCGTTGATTTTTGAATTTTAGGTTTCTCGTCTTCTTTTGCTCGCTGGCGCAAGTCCAGATATCGCCACTGCCCACTACAACTGTGCTCCGTTGCTTTGTGTTGCGGCCCGTCATGGTTTTGCGGAAATGGTATCACTTTTGATTGAATTTGGTGCCGATATTTCGTGTTCCGGCCAAGACGGAATGAGTCCATTGATGCACGCGAGTGCCGCTGGTCATTTGGATACTGTTCAGTTGGTTCATCAGCATGGAGCCAAGGTAAAATCGTGCATTTTTGTCCATATTCTAAAATGTGTATAGCAACTATCATCAGTTAATACATTTCCTGGTACTTGTACCACATTGCTCGGCAAGCTTGAGGTTAAACTAAAAACTTTGACTTGGTCTAAGTCTTAGCCAAAATCCTAAATTATGCCAAAATCTAGAAATTTACAAAACTCAAGAAAGAGAGTTTGCAAGATTTAGCATATTTTGACGTGTGCTGAAATAAATTCTGTCCCAAAATGTAGTGGCTTATCTCGTAATATCTAGCTTACATATGATGTCATAATGTTGCTCACACGTTACCAAACGTGCACTCCTCACACAAAATGTCACTTTCCCAAATAAAATCAAGAACTTGATCGGTTTCTATTTTATCGGAACTCTTTATTTTCCAATAATTTCATGGCTAGTCGCAGACAACATAGAGTGTCGCGGAAACTATCCAGCCACGACTGTTTTGCAGTAAAACTGTCTAGGACATTGAATTGTTTGAAAAACAGTGTAGTGAATAATATCTTTATGTGACAGACACTTTAGCGACATCGCTTTATTCAAATTTTGGCGCTCAATTCAAATTTTGGTTGGAAAATTCAAATTTAGTGGGAAATTCAAATTTTGCGGGAAATACAAATTTTGCGGGAAAATTTAAATTTTGGCCCGAAAATTTAAATTTTGGCGGGAAAATTCAAATTTTAGAATGCTTAAGCTTTCTCTAACTCTCTTGTTTCGACCTTGTTAAATTCGCTATTATTGTTTTGTTTTAGCTTTGCCAAGTCGATGGAAGTAACTGGTGCGCTCTGGTCCACGCATCGGCTGAAGGCCATGTATCGGTTTGTAGCTTTTTACTGCAATGTGATTGGAGTGAAATCGCATCGCAAGCAGCAGCAACAACAAGTGGAAACAGCTGTGATTGGTCAGATGATCATATGCAACAATCAACATATGGGAGCGTGTTACGACAGCAAGCTGCGCAACAAAGCTTCGTAGTCGCCGCGTCTAAAGGTCAAACTCAGGTAAATAGTTCACGTTTTGCCTCAGCCTATACCAAAATTTTTGCCGATGCCGATTCTTATTTTGAAATTTTGCCGATGCCGAACCGATCCCGAAGCGATGCCGATGCCGATTCCAACTTTAGTACACCATGCTTAATAAACAGATAGGATACTACATTACATCATTTATATGAAGAGTTAAACCCTTGCCATCATAAACGATTATAATTTTAGACGAACGATTCATCTCAATTTATTTTTTCAAACAAACGCAAAAAAGATATCAGTTTTCCTGACCGGACACACTGATATGCGCCCAGAAATGAAATTGATAGCATTCAAACTGGCTGTTATGTGCAAAACGTATTGGCAAAGAATCGGCAATTTTTTTGCAGTGCCGATGCCGATACTCACGAAAACGGCCGATTATTACCGATGCCGATGCCGATTGACCGGCACATCCCTAATTAAATGTCTAATTATTGTAGTTATAATTTCGTAGAAATAAATGGGTGCCAAGAATGCTGTCGAACGATAACTTGTCAGTAGATTGAAATAGGAGGCAAAACGAAGTAGCAAAGACGCAACGCCAATAAGCTTTGATGTATGCGGTTGGATGAGTCATACCTTCTCGCTTTTGTGAGTTCGACTTGCCGCCGCTTTCGGACCTTTTCAAAAGTCCTGTCTCATTTTTATGCAGCCTGGAGTTGAAGTCGCGAGCAAAGCTGGCGAGGAGCCAAACGCAATTTTTTCAATTAAATCACAATGGTGTTGGTCTAATCATACGGTGTGTTGTGATCCGTCCAATATTAAACAGTGATGTCTACAGAATTTTTCGGTTTTAGGAGGATACTTTTTGTATTTCGAAATTTTACAGTTTTAAGTATCCTTTTTAGCAATTGATCGGTTTAGATTGAATGATTGCGCCGAATACCCAAAATTTTTTAAAATCGTTATGTAGCCGTGCCATATTGTTCAACTATTTAGCCACAAAACACATTGTGAGCATCACATGAACAATTTGCATAGCGGGGATGCATTCCTGATGACCCTCCTTGCACTCGCCATTGTCCATAAGTAGTCCTTTCAATAAAACGCAGCAAGTAAAATTGTTGAGCATGGACTGCGAAAAGCATTGTGAGCGAAGCGAGCTAGAAGCCACTCACTCACATTTTTAATGGTAGCCGATATAAAATGTCGCAAAATTTGTTACAGTAGCAAAAGTTGGGGGGGGCGAAATTATTAGGGTGTTTAAGCCCTCCAAACCTTAGAGATGCGACTTGTAAGTGCACGTTTTCGCATCGAGACCTTTTAGCAGCAACATTCTCCAGCAAGTTTTGTTGTGATGAGGTTTCGAACAAAATTTACAGCTTCAAGTTGACATTGCGATTTCTCGTTGCAAAAACGGGCGGAAGTGCGGAATCTGGACACCATATGATTTTGATACAAAGTGTTCCATCCTATAGATCTCGACGAGTTGAATTCAACGGTACCATTTTTATGGCTGCATGTCCAACGGTTCAGAAGTTATGACCCTCGAAATTATAGTGCAAACACGCACAAATTGGGACAAAAAGTATCTATGATGGTCATGTTCGTAAAATATAAGCTTAACCAGGTTTACTCTTAAACAAATTCGATTGCTATTTGTACATGTTTTATATGGTAAAAAGTTAAAATATAAAGGGCCATAACTATTGAACCGGTGCTCAGCGCGTCGAAATCTATAAAACAAACTATTTTTTATTAAATTCCCAGGGAGGTCCATATTCAGTACCTCCGCCCAAAAACGTACACTCGCAAGTTGCAGGTGCAAATTCTTTCTGCCACTGTACGTGCGAACTGTAGCTCCGAGTTTTTACTGCAAAAACTTGCACATGTGAATGCGGGTTTACTGATTTTCAGACCTGTCAATTTTTCCTCGAGTTTGCGGATGTCAACGTTGATGAACCCGACACAACCTCTGGCGGAAACGGTATGTGGAATCAAGAAAAATGTATATCCTTATTTGAAAGTTGTATGACTCAAATTTAGTCGATATCGCTTGGTTGGGTTCGCCCATATCGACCAGCGACTTGACCTCAGCGACCTTTGTCCAAATTTGTATCAATACCCTTGATGCACACAAAATAAATTTTGTCTTATTTTCAAGAAATATTGTCTGAAATTTAACACAATTATCTTGAATTCTAGATTTTTGTTTCTTAAACTTTTCACAAATATGGTTTTGAAATTTTTCAAACTTAAAAGTCTCAAATTTAAGATTTTTTCATTAATGATTAAGACAATAATTTCCAAAATAACACAAATACTTTTGAAACATAAGACAAATATGTCTGAAATACAAGGCAATGTTTTCCGGGGAAATGACTCTAAAATTGGGGGCTAAAGCTCAACCAAATACTATATTTTACAACGTAGCACCCAAAAAATACAATGTCCCACTGATTATCATATGATATTCGTTGAAATTTTGGAATATCATATGATATTCGCGTATATGTGTTTGTACGCTATTGTCATATGACTCGAGCTTTGTCTGCAGACCCGATATAAGAGCCCGAATTTTAACGTTGACGTTGAATCAACATGAGACAAATCGTGACCCTTCTGCCCCCGTTATAACGTGAATCTCGCATAAGCTTAACCCGAAATATCTTTGAAATTTGATTATTTAAATACACTCCTAAGAATATAAACGGAGCAACTTTTTCACATACAAAGAAATAAGAAAATTAGTCTGGAATAATTATAAGATAACGATTTCGTGACAGGATGAAATTTATGTCTTATAAACCGGCAGCGGTAATTTCTTAAATATAAGACATTTTTTGTTTTAACCATTTCAGATATTAATTTCTGAGCTGTTTAACGCTATTAATGTCTGAAATACAAAACATTTATGTCTTGAATCTTTTAGAAAGGACGAGTCTTGAAATTTCAAGACAATTTATTTTGTATAAGATAATTTATTTTGTATGTTGGAGTTAAAATGGTGCCTCTTCAAACGGTAGTTCGCTTCACCGTCGATTATATTTCGGCCAGAACTTGGCCCATGATTTTTAATGCAGTATTCAGTGAATTTACAAATTTTTGAATTTGATTTAGTCTTAATTACATTTCATTTCATTTATTATTTATTTATTTATTGAAATTTAAAATATTTATCAGCTTTGAGTATGGCTTGTCGGAATGGACACAAAGAAGTCGCTCAATTTCTACTCAACAATGGTGCAAGTGCAACGTTTAGCCGACACAGTAATAGCGGAATGGTGTTGTCGCCATTGGTTGAGGTAAGTACGAAAGTGACGGTTCTGTTTCTGAAATTTGGTAAACAAATTGTCAATATTTATTGCCCGCGCTTGAGAAACTACAAGAGTTGTCGAAACGAAAGCGAGAGTATTCATTGCAGAAGTTTGAATGCAATGGTATTGATAACGATTGTGGCCAATATCTGGGTTTTCAAAACCGTACTTAAGTACAACTTAGTGCTTAAATACGTGCTAAGTAATTACTTAAGCATTTTTTGGTTTTTAAAAACGTGCTTCAGTTAAGTAAATACTTAATGTAGATTCATGGAGTCTGCTTAATATAAAGCGAAACTATTACTTCCTTCAATAGCTGACATAGGCGTTTGTTGGTTTTTGCTCAAAAATCTAAGTACCTAATTACTTCAGTTGGCGACTTAAGTAATTACTTAAGTATAGCTTAAGTAAATACTTAAGTAAGATTTCAGAAACCCAGCCAATGTTACTTTGAGGGACGTAGCAGTAGTATAAACAAAAATAATGAATGCCTACGCAACGGTATAAAATTTCGTTTTTTGACCATGAGTAGTTTCAATTAGATTTAACATGTTTGATTAGATTTAATGTTTGACAAAAAATTATTTTTGTCGGCGTTGCACTTTAAGGCAGTTGTTGGCGGTTGTTGGGAAATTGTATCCGGACTGTTGAATCGAGGAGCATCGGTGAACGGCGAACGCAACGCAGACGGTCAAACGCCACTGATTGTTGCAGCGAAAAATGGACATATCGGCGTGTTGGAATTACTGCTGAGTCGAGGTTAATAAAATTAAGATATTATCCCTTAAAGTGGTACCAATCGGGGAAATATGAACCACTTCGCATTTTAAGTTCCGACTTGACCAGGCCTGCAGCCGCTCGGTGGTGGTGGGCTGACGCAGAGAGAGATGTTCTCCTGTGACCAGCTTTGCCCCGTCCTCGGTCAAAAATTTTTTCAACTGGTTTTCGCCCTACAAATGCTTTAATAATATCTTAATGCGTGAATGCAAAATTTCTGCACTGAATGTACCCAGTTCCATACAGTTGTCTAGCGTGTGACCATTCGCTGTTGTTTCTAATGACGTCATAACATCGTCACCATTTTAGATTCAAACATCAACGCCGCAGATGATCAAGGTCGGACAGCGGTGTGTTGGGCATGCATTAGCAATCAAATCCCGTGTGTAACCCTGTTGCTTGATCGTGGAGCCAGGATAGATAACGTCGACTTGCAAGGAAAACTGCCAATTCATCACGCGGCGCAAACTGGGACTAAACATTTGGTAAGTAGAAAATATTTAGTAAACGTTTTGTTATATTCTTTTTTGGATGCGAGTGAAATTTTCTAAACGTGCTATTGGTTGTTGGTAATCCTTCAGCGAGGAATTTGTTAACAGAGAGAATAAGTTTTCTTGCCGATGCAAAGAATCTCGTTAAAACGTAGCATTTACGCTGGAAATTCCACACGGAACAAATTAGTCATTTCTGGTTATTTGTGAGTAAATAACGTAAACATAAACTCACTATTAGCTGATATAATTCCGGATGAGTTAATAAATTCAGAATGACCTCAACAAATTCAGAATTTTGACTTTTGAAAGGCCTAATTCAGGCTCAGTGATTCAACTCATTCTGAATTAAAATTAATTCACTGGCACGAAAATGTACAGAGGCGGATCGTCGCTCCTACGTTAGTTGTGATGCTAGATCCACTGAGGTTTTCCAAATTTAAATTTCACTTTTAAAAATTTATTAATTGAAATTTTATTTCTTTCCCATTTTCAGATACAAATCTTACTCGATCGCGGTGCAACTTTGGAACACTGTGATTCTTCTGGGATGCGTCCGTTGGATTTGGCGATTGCTTCAGGAAAACTTGATGCCCTGTCGACATTTTTGCGAAAAGGAGCAAAGCTGGGGCCGAAAACATGGCTCCTCGCTGATAACAACTGTAATATCCTCCTTGTGTTGCTAAAGAAACTTTTGGATGATGGAAGCGTTTTGTATAAGGTAACATTACTGTAGTGACACCAATATGAAGAAGAAGAAGAAGAATAAACTGATATTTATTTCTTCTCTCCTGATTATGCCAACTTTGGCATTCGATTCAGGACTGCTATTTATTTTTCAATGCAGCTTCAGTTATTTCGTTGGAACACACTGAATTATAACTAGCCTCTTCCTGTGGTTTAAAGTGCGTTACTTTTTGAGTATGCTGCTATGAATTTAGGGCATCATTATACTTGAGTAATGAATCGAAATCTATACTGAATTAAATTTGGTCGAGGAAGCATTTACGTTATGTAAGGTATATAATTGATGTTTATAGCCTAATTAGTCAGTATTAACTATGCCCATTCACGCACTCTAACAAAGGAAATGAACTTCTATTGATTCAGACTCAAAATAGAGACCCCAGACTATTATATGTTACCTCCCGCTCTTATTCCGGTTACTACTGCATGTTATGGGCGGACGAAGAATTTCCGTTTGGATAAAGACAAATTAATTACATAACTATGTATAATTAGTGTCTATGGTAATTGAATAAACATTGTTTTTATCTTATCTTTATGTCATTGAACAGTATGACGTCTGAGCACTTAAATCGTTTTTATGAAACCTTCAATTTATTTGATTTATTTTCAGCGAAATCGACTCAAAGAAGCACATCAGCGATTTTCATACGCGTTGAAAAAGTTTCCAACGAACGTTCCTGCAGATCGTCAGAAAGCATTTATGGAGCTCAAACACGACCTGTACATCAATCTCGCCCGAATTTGCCGTAAACAAGACGTATGTCTGCTAGGAATTTGGGGCATCTCCAAACTTTTTAACACTAGGCTAACCGTATTGTTGTGAAAAATTCTGACCCACGTTTTAACCTAGGTGCAGGACGGACTCTAAAACGCGACCTATACAACTGCAAATGTGACATGCGGATGCATGGAGGCAAGATAAACTTCATGCTGATGCTGCACATCGGTTAAAATACTGATGTATATGTAGTGCCTTCACATGCAGCAGCAAAAACATGGAAGGACCAAAATCCGTTAAATGTTACGTTTCTTATAAGACATACATCCTAAAAACTCGGCAATTGATTGTGAGGCGGTGTGGCTCAGTGTTAGCGCGCTGGACTGAGAATCTGAAAAAGTTGATTCTAAGTTAAGCAGTACCATATAGAGCCCTGAACGAAAATTTTGCTGCGGATGCAGGGGGGCGCGAACCAACGGCGTACGGATTACCGTTCCGCTGCTGTTACCGCTGAGCTACTCTCCATGCAAATGTTTCGCTACAATGGCTCTATATACCATGAGGTTGGTACTACAAGTTACGTATAGGAATTCGACACGAAACCGTCTTCGCCGAAGAACATAAGTCTAAATGTGAGGGAGACAGTACAACAGCCGATGGCTATTTTATAGGATCTCAGAGGTGCTATCGATTTTGTTAACCAATCACTTCTGCTGAAGCCATCTTCGTTCGAAGCACATTTTGTTCGTGCTCGATGCTTCAAAGAGCTGAAGTAAGATGATTGTTTCGTTTTGAATTCAGTTATCGATGTGAAGGTTGGAATTCTACCACAGACGGCATAGATTTTCCCAGCAGCAATTAATTCGTTACGCATCGGCCAGTATGGTTTTCATGTTTATGGTCGATACACACTAGTAGTCAGCTCACGTTGATAGCGGGCTAAATATTTTTCAGGAAGGGCATACAAGGGTTTTCAATGACTTACAAGCAGAGTTAAAAATTTTCAGAGGTGCCAAAATTCTTTTAGGAGCGGCTGAGCTCTCCCCCTGTCCCCCTATGGCTACGGGCTCGCAGTAGCATTCGTACTCCGTAATGATATAACACAAAGTTTATCTGATGATTTAGCTAGCAATAATTGTCTTGAGAAATATTTTAATCCTACGCACTTGTTCATCTTCGTAGTATTCTGAAAATTGAAGGAACGCCTTAAAACTTGCTATTTTTTCTTCACATATAACCACCACACACCAAAACTGTAAACAACTAGTTCAGGGGTAGACTTGGCTACTGGCCTACCGGCAAACGCCCGATGGGCTGATTTGAGTTTGGGTCACTCAACAAAGTGAAAAAATATTGAATATGTTTTTGGAAATAGTCACTAGCGGGATGAGATGGCCTATTTCAAACTGCCAGGGTCAATTTTTAGTGCCAGTCGAGCTGTGTAATCGTTGAAAACGAAACAAATTTACATTTTACAGCGATCTAAAGTCGGCGTGCTCCGACGCCTTGGAAGCAGTCCGTATAGCGCCATCAAGTCCTGATGCTCGCCTGCTCCTATCTCGAATACAAGAAGAGCTCAAAACTCAAAACAGTGACCAGAGGCAACATCAAAACAGCAACGATTCGAGCTGCAACCAGCAATCACATTTAAATAAATCCTGCGCGCAAAATGACCGAAATTGTGAACCAAATACACAAAATCATATTCCGCGCCATGCTGGCCCCTCTACCCAACAAAGTAACACCCGTTCTCCACTACTTGGAGCCCGAAAATCACGATCTAGTGGCCGTTATAATGGTATCGGATTAACGAATCAGAATGTTCCAAAATGCAAACAAACCACAAACGCCTCGCGTTCTTATTATTCGCACGATCACAGTGGCGATGCTGAAACTAAATGTGATTGGTCAAAACCTGACAACGCTGTTCGTAACGATACTCGATTAGCCAATGACAATGCTTCAACATTTAAACAAACCACAAACGTTACACGTTCTCATTGGTCAAGTGAACACAACGGCGGAGCCCCGCTGAAATCTGATTGGTCGAAATACAAACTCGCTAGTAATATATTCGCTGGTGGACCGCGCCGACGTTCAGACTCTGAGACTTGCGCAAGCCAATCGGAACACAGACGTAGCTCAGTTGGCAATAATGAGCCTCACATGCGACCCCTGAACTCTCAGGATCCCCCTTATACTATTTTAGAGCAAACTGATAACTCGGCGAGCTCAAGCAAACTGATTGAATCCTCAAAAAACTTTGCCAGCACTGAACAAGAATCTAGAACTCAGATATCTGGAAAAAGTCATCATTTATATGATTCGAAAATATGTCAACCAGCTTTAGAGCAAACTAACTCCAATATAGAGCCAAATAACTCAAATAGTGAGTTAAACCAGCTTTCATATTCACCAAATCCTAGCATTGAAACGAATTCGCCTCAAAAATTGCTTTCATCTCAGCTGCTCGCGAACAAAGACCGAGTTACGCGTGACAGACCTGTGTTTGCTCAGATATCAACCTCAGGGCCCGTTGTAAATGGCGTTGATGATTTTCGATTTGGCAATCACGTCCAGGAAATGCGAAGCCAGACCCGACCCCTAGAGAAATCCAAGGGTCGTATTTGTTGTGATGCAGTTGACCAATCAAACGCCAGTACTAAGGATCGTAACCAAGCAGGACCAATTGACGACCCTGAAAGCGGTGAATATTCATCCAAAAATGGAGGTCATGAAAATCAGACAGCTAATGGCACTAGGGTGTCGAATAATTGTAAACCGGAGCTGGGCCCTTCGTCAAACGGGCCAAAATGTGGTAGCCACTCAGAGATTGAACAGCGAACAATTGATGTGTACGGTAAAACTGAAGCGACAAGTATGAAAAGTCCAGTGGAAACTGAATGCTAACTTGTACGAGCGCTGTAATTCTTGTCGAAAATAGTGGCGGTAGCTGGAAGCTTTTTGAATAATATATTGACAGTTTGTAAGCTTGCAAATCTTTCTACGGAAAGCAAGGCCGTCACATAAAGGCTTGTCATGACTGACTCCGCCAATTTTCGTGGACAAAATTAAGTGATGCCCATTTGAATAAAAGCCCTGCGCTATGCGTTATTGTCTGTCCTCTGACCTCTCCCATTTATGCAGAAAGCATATCACGGGATCGGAAAGTTGCTTGACTACTTTCTTTTGTCATTGGACCAAGTAAAAAACATACTCCTATCTTAGATTAAACACCGAGGCGTATGCAAAAACACAACGCACGCTGTGTATATTTTATTAGCTTGTATAAATGTACCCAGTTGCGTACTCTTGTCTTAACAGCTTGATTCGTGCTTGTTGTTCTGAGAACACGCTCATGTATAGCGATTTTGTCGCTTGTGTTGTGATTCTTCAAAGTATGTGCACAAATTAATATTCTGTGAATTAAAACCGTGTAGTATAGTGATCTATTTCTTTTGTTAATAAACAAATGAAATCATAGTTAGAATTTAAATTTTTAAATTTTTAAATATTCTTAGTTTCAAATAATGTCCAAGAAGGAGGTTATTATGCAGAATAGTCTTGAAATGCACTGCATGTCTCAGTTTCGGATATCAGACGGTTCTACGCTTACGAACCGTTTAATAGAAATATCTGTTCCATTGATGAATTCAAGAACCCCTAAAATCATGGCTGGACTAACACTAAATCTTTGGCCAATGTTACTTTGTCCGGTATAAACAGTAACCATATTTCTAAGCCTAAAGTTCAAGCCTAAGCCTCGACTTAAAAGATACTCCTATAACTAAGCCTAAACCCAAACCTAGGCCTTAGCAGAAAAAATAAGTCTACAGCTTAAGCTAAAACTCTATTTTAGTTCCGCGAAATTATCGTTCACCCGTCAAAGTAGCATGGACAAAGTCTTCAGTGGCTTTTTAATAATACTGCCTTTACCGCTGATTATTTAGAATATAATTGGCTGGTACGCTAAATGGTCAGTCCATTCCACGCTAAAATTCAGTTCTGGGTTCAGTTGATATTTCGTCATAGTTTTCGGCAACTTCGGTCGCGAAAGTTTTTGAGTTTTCATTATAAAGTTGTGCTATTCTAGTGGTAAATTTTCGGCAACCCTATGGCAGAAAACGATGATTAATACGACCAATGTTTACAGCCGTAGCTGTAGTTGAAAAATATTTCCAGTCTGAGCCTAATGATGGCGATATACTTGTCATGCGGCGCCGCCCTGTGCGTCCGGCGCCATTCATCCCCGTACGTCACCGTACGGTATCATTCGTGAGTAATTCATGTACAATACCGCAAATGGGGGTCAAAATATAATGGGGATCAAAGTATAATGGGCGTGAAACATAATACATTTGGTGAGTCAAAATGTAATTGGGAGTCAAAATATTATACGACACCTGACATCATCAAAAGTATAGCGCCACCCTAAGCGATAAAACGTGTACACCTAAACCTAAGCCAAAAATATGATTAAAAGCTAATCCTACTTTTTTTACAGTCCATTCCATTACAAAACGAAACTTCTCTAAAAGTAAACATGGGCCGCCGATGGAAATTACAAAACTGAATTATAGGAAAGTACAGAGTTTAAAAACGTATGCCGAAAGATAAAACACAACCTGACGCTGAGAAGCTAAAGAGAAAAATTAAAAAAAATTTGGAAATATTTTTGCCACATACGTCCTCGAACTAACGTTTTCAGAACAAAGTCTGAAGCAAGTCACCAAAGTAGTTTTATTAATTAGAAATAAACTATAACAAACATGATTTGTGAAAAGCAGCAACTAAGATTATTCAAAATGGTAACAGTTATTAAAAGCTCGAGGTCAGGCTAATCATTTAGTTAGGTCCTCTTGTATACTTACCCCTAAGTATTTGAAATTGAGGGCTAGGTTTATGCTTTCGATCAGCCTTCAACTTTAAGTAGAGATTTGGCAAACGTTTAGATTTAGGCTTAACTGGCTAATACGCAAATCACTTCTGTAACCTAAGCATGAGCGCGAGCTTGAACGTGAACCTAAGCCGACCCATGTATAGAATAGGGCCGGAACAGTAGCATAAGCATATCCCTAAGCCGAAGTCTAAGCTTAAGCTTATAGATTAGCCTATTGCTAAGCCTAAGCCTAAACCTAAGCCTAAGCCTAAGCAAAAACTAGTCTAAAGCTTAAACTGACTCTGTTATATCAAATTAACACCCCCGATCTTCGTCTCGGCCTATGTACTGAAGAGGTCCCTTCCACAATCCGCGGGTATTATTCGAAAAATTGGGATTTTGGGAAATTGGGATATTACCCGGGAAATTGTGATTTTGAAAAAATATTAGTATCTTGTAGGGAAATTGCAATTTCGGGCGCAATCTTTTTCGCTCGGGATTTTTGGAGTTTTTGGGATATTTTGCCGTCACCGGGAAAGCGCGATTTTCGGCGCAACGTTTTTTGCTGGAATTTTGGAAAATTGGGATTTTGGGAAATTGGGATATTACCGGGAAAATGTGTTTTTGGAAAATTAGATTCTTGCCGGGAAATTGCGATTTCGGGCATAACCTATTTCGCTCGGTTTTTGGGAAATTGGGAAATTACCCGGAAAATTACCCGGCAAATTGTGATTTTGGAAAATTCGGATCTTATATACCCGGAAAAGTAGAATTTAGGAAATTGGAATTTTGCCGACGCCGGGAAATTGCGTTTTTCGGCGCAACCTTTTTCGCTGGGATTTTGGGAAATTGGAATTTTGGAAATCGGGATATATTACCCGGAAAAATATATATGGGTTTTGAGAAATTAGGATTCTGCCTGGAAATTGCGATTTTTGACGCAACCTTTTTCGCTCAGGATTTTGGAAAATTGGAATATTACCCGGGAAATTGGGATTTTGGAAAATTAGGATTCTGCCAGAGACATGCGATTTCGAGCGCAACGTTTTTCGCTCGGCATTTTGGGAAATTGGTATTTCGGGTAATTGGGATATTACCACTGAAATTGGGTATGTTTGGAAATTTGGGTATTACCCGGGAAATCTGGATTTTGGGAACTTGGTATTCTGCCGGGAAATTGCTATATTCGACGAAACCTCTTTCGCTCGGGATTTTGGGAAATTGGGATTTTGGGAAATTCGGATATTATCCGTGAAAATAGAACTTTTGAAAAATAAAATTTTGGAAAGCCCCAACTTTACGTGAAGGGGTGTACTAATTTAAACCGTAATTTTATTTTATATTGCTCATATATTAAGCTGCACTAAGCGTTTCTTATAAGTAAGCTCTAAACACACAGTCAAAAAAATTTGCGCAAACAATGAATTGCTTTGTGTGGGGTTTGGGGATCGACAGCCCCCCACCCCTGAAAACGCAATTAAACAAAATACTTTTATGCGAGCGAGATTCTTTAGTGTGGGGAATAAAAAGTGCCAATTTGGCTACTTACAGAGGGGCTAATCCTTCTCCTTTGCCTTCGTGTGGGACTTGTGAAGTCTACACGCGGACGTAATGCGAGGTTCACGCTGTAACTGGGGCGTTTCGGAACATAAGTTAAAATTTTCACGTTTTCATTAGCGTGCATACGTTTGTCCCATGTTGATTCGACGTCAACATAAAATTTTGTGATCTGAATAGCGATTTGTAGACAAAATGTGAATGTCACATGATATTAGCTTACAAATTCCGCATCTCCAGAAATCATCGTATACAAGCAGCCTTATCTCACATGATACCGCGGGACATTAGTGGGAAAAGGGAATATCATATGATATTCCGAAATTCTACCGAAAATGACGTGATATATGCAGGACAATGCACACGAAGAATATAACAAAAAGCCAGATAATTTAACTGTAAGTGATTTCGAATAAAATTAGCTTCTATTTTTCTGTGTTTTTGAAAGTTCTACCTAAATATATTCCTAAGTACAAATAATTCAAACTATAAATTTTAGTATCATATTATATTCTACAAGACATTCAGGCTATTTCACCACAACCTTGCAGACATTTCAAACTTATCATATGATACTGACGGACAATGTTTCGAATATCATATAGACAGCAGACAATTCAAATTTTTTCTATTTGACAGCGGATTTACGTGTGGACAAAATGTTACCCGCTATTGTAATAGGAACGAAACGTGTTCCAGGCTGCCCCAGTTATAACGTGAACCTCGCATAAGCCTTCACATATACTTTAGCCTTAAACTTACACTCAAGCTTAAGCCTAAACTAGAGTCTAAACATGAACTTCTGATGGTCTAATCTTAAGACTGAAAACTAAAGTCAAAGCCGAACTCTGAAGATTCATCCCAAGCCTATTCTGATTTTCCCAGGATGTTTCGATTACAGAAGGAAAATATACATATTGCTGTTTTGGGAAATTGGGATATTACCCGAGAAATAGAGATTTTGGGAACTTCCGATATTACCCGGGAAAACGGGATTTTGAAAATTAGGACTTTGCCGAGAACTTGCGATTTCAGGCACACCTGTTTTCGCTCGGGATTTTACAAAATTGAGATATAACCCGGGAAATTTGGATTTCGAGAGATTAGGATACTGCCGGAAAATTGCGATTTTGGGCGCAACCTTTTCGCTCGCGATTTCGGGAAATTGGGATTTTTAGAAATTGAGATATTACCCGCGAAATTGTGATTTTGCCTACGCCGGGATATTGCGATTTTCGGCGCAACCGTTTTCGCTCTATGCACTACACTACAGGTGTAGGGAATATCATGAGTTCCAGATGTAAACTTTAAGCGCATAAAAATATTGCCATGAATGAAGCACTAAAGCATATCGACATTAACGTCGCAGATAAATTGGGCTATCAATAAGAATCCGTATCCCTAATAAGAGTTCGTAAGCGGGTAGAGTCTCAAAACCCTAATAAGAGTCCATAAACGTTGATTATCTCTAATTGTAGTGCATAAAAGACCAAATAAAGTCGTGTTTGAAACTTTAAACTATACTTAAGTTTTGAAAATACATTCCTAAGTATAACCTTGCATTATTGCTCAAGCTTTTGATACAAGACAAAGATATACGGGTTTAATTCGTTGAATACTTGCAATACCGGATATATCGGCAACGATGGGTGGCGGAGGGCGGGTTAAAAAGAAATAACAGTCCGTACCGAATAGCACGGGGACACCCTCTCCAGCCAAATTAATATCAGTCTTCCCCTCTTCTTCGGGTCACTACAATGGCAATTTACTGTAGAACATAGATAATACGCCGAATTTTGTCCGCTGGTTTTGTACACAGTTTAACTGAACGTCCGATGCTTCATAGATTGGTTGAATTTTTTTGGCATAAAGCAAATAATATATAGTGTTTTCTCATTATTACTCTTGCTGTAAGCGTGATATATGTAGATATATAGATATGAATATATGCATAAAGTATTGGTTGTCAAATTTATCTTTTCTAACGTTTTGTTTGCTAATGAGTGCAGGTGTTTCAATTAAAATGTTATATAAAGGTCTGTTTCAGTTTCAACAATAACACTGAGTCCAAAAATTGCTAGCAGAAAAGGGCAAGAACTGTTCACGGAAGGCAGGCAAAAAAATATTTTCGGCCCAACAGGGTAGTAACAGTAGTATACGTATAATTGCTAAGTCTAAGCCTATGCCTAAGTCTCGGCGTAAGAATGAGCTTATAACTATTAAACCTAAGTCTAAGCAAAAATTTAGTTCAAAAGGTTAACTCTCTTGTAGTCTAGCAGAAAAACGTTACGTCACTGATCTTTACATGGTTCAATTTTCTTGCATAGAATTCTAATGCATCGAAAATTTTTAGGCCTTTTGGGTCAAAAACGATCACGGCACCGGCTTTCGTTTAGTGTCCCCTGTAGTTGCAGCTCTGGCGAAAACTGTCATCTTAATATGGCTGCGTATTCTGCAACCACGATTTACTAGAATAATAAATAATTTTGTTTGAGTGCACTTGCAGGACGCAGAAAGGCACCAAAGGTAAAAACAAGCTATGATTTTAAACTACATCAATAAGACTAATGGTTAGTATTAAATGTCTGTTTAATAAAGAACGTGGCCTATGTTACTTTCAGGGACGTCCCGTTTTCCCATGGGACAGCAATAGTGTCGAAGAGCAACCACTGCTACTCGTGTTTGTGCATACGCGAAGATTATTGAATTTTGTTTTTTGTTGTTTGTGGTTTAGCTAGCAGAGACGCTTTCATTGTGCAGGGACTTTGAGGCGGCAGCCCAACGTCCTGCTTACGGCCCTTTCAGTTGGGGAGTGCATGTGGTCGGTTACCTCACTGACAAAATCAATACGAAGTTGCAGTCCCTTTTTACAATGCATTCCCATTTTCTCGTTAACTCGCGAATATATATAGCTGTCCCATTTTCGCATTTTACCAACGCAAATATATTGCTGTCCAATTTTCCCGTTTTTCCAACAAAAACATATTGCTGATGCATTTTTCTGTTTTCTTTGCGAGTATGTTAGCTGTCATATTTTCCCGTTTGACTAACGAAAACTTATTGGTGCCGGATTTTTCCGTTTTCTCAAGAATTTATATTGCTGTGCACACATTGCTGTCCCGCGAAAAAAAACAGGGCATCCCTTAGAGATTGGCAAAGAACATAATTAATTAAAAAACCTTCAGTTACTGTCTTTCAACAATATGCACTTAACTGTTCAAAGCGCTATTCGTCGGCATGACATCAACTTCAATTTTCTAAAAAAGAAAGGTTTAAAGCAAAATTTTTTTAATTAATGTTTTAAATTGTTCTAATTTAGCTAAATATTATAATCTCAATATGTATTCCAAAATCATAAATTTATCACCGAGCTGTTGGCCGGCTTAAAACTGTAAATGTTGCACCTAAGCAAAATGCTACGTTTAGTGGCAAACAAAACAAGCGGTTGTATTGCACATCTTGCACTAATTGCAATATTTGCAATTATTTTCGCGAACACGTTATCATTGTTTTATCAGCACTGCCTTCAAGCCGATAAAACGGACGGATCGTGGGAAAGAGAACTGCGACGGCAATCGCTTTCTGTCGAACGGGTATTTGATCAAAGTCGTTTTGGTAACATTTTCTTCGATTTACTTGGTTGTGGTCAAAAGGGTGTAAACGATTTCATTTCAAACTATTGCAGCCTATCTGTGACAAAAAGTGCGAGATACATACGTGCTTTATAACTAACTAATTTTGAACTAAAACAGAATTTCCCTTTATTTCTATAACGGAAACAGAAACAGATATTCCGATTGCACCCTGCTGGTCACCGGTAGTAGAAATGCCGGAAACGAATAGTGCCAACTTGCCATCGGCCATCACATTCTTAAAATTCAAATAATGTAGTGATTCGAATAAGAGGGGACACTGATATTTATTTGGCCTCTCCAGAAGATAACCCCTTGTTAATTGGTTACGGACTGTTATTTATTTTCAACCAGCCCTCCGCCACCCTTCGTTACTGATATATATCCGGTAATGCAACTATCCGTTGAATTAAACGTTTGTTGCCTTGTATCAAAAGCTTGAGCGATAATGCAAGGTTATACTTAGGAATGTTTCAAAATTTAAGTACGCTTTAAAGTTTCGAACTCAAATTATTTGGTCCTGGAATCATTTATGCGCTACAATTAGGGATAATTGACATTTATAGACTCTAATTAGGGTTTAAGGACTCTATCCGCTTACGGACTCTCATTAGGGATGCGGACTTTTATTGATTGGGACTCAAAATGCACCCCTGTTATTCAAGTCACTACAGTACTATGACCTTGACTTTAAAGCTTTCCGCTAACACGTTTAGCTGCACTACTGGTTTCAATCGGTTCAACCGATTTAGCCACATGGTCTCATTAGGTACATATTTCAAAAATCTGTAAAGCTGTTTTGAATATCTTTTCTCTATCACTTGCATTTTTTTGGAAGCAGAACGGCTTGCTTTGTCGATTTTCTTAACGGCGGCCAGAGAATGCTTTGTTCAATCCATCTGGTTTCATAGTCTCATTAAAAAAGCTGACCCATGTAAAAATCAGGCCGCAGAACGTTATTCTGCGGGACAGCAAAGCTTAAATTTTAGACTATAATGTTTTGGCTTAGGCTTAGGTATACGCTCATTCTTACGCTTATTCCTAGGCTTAGCAATATGCATATACTACTGCAACGGGTTCTATACATTGGCCAAAATGCCTGTAACAGTTTTTCTGCCATCAAACCTGGAGAAAATTCGTGAAATACTTATTTGAAGTTCTTGCGGAGTTCAAGTCATCTGACAACTTATGATCCGGATTAACCGATTTAGCCGCGTAGTCTTTTTAAATTAACTTAAAATTTTGTAGAAATGTCTCGTTTTTCTCAGAACTGCAAGAATTTCAAGAAATCATCTCTTTACTTTGTTGATTTTCTAACATCTTTGTTTTAAGATTCGCCAGAGTCGGAGGAGATGTCTAACAACGCGTTGATCCAGTTCAACCGTTTTAGTCCTGTGGTTTTCATCGGTGGAATTCCTCGGAGCGGAACTACGTTGATGAGGGCACTACTTGACGCACATCCAGATATTCGATGCGGCCAAGAAACCAGAGTGATTCCACAATTTTTAAAGGATATGACACGTATTCGTGCAATTACTAATTCATCTGAACGGCTTCATGAAGCAGGTATATATCTACAAAGTACTTTTAAAATCAAATATAATAAAAGTTATTTTTTAAATGTTAGGTTATTTTTTGGGTTCGAGTTCGTCACGCGGTTTTGAATATATAGGATTTGTGGCAGTTTTAGATATAAAAATTTCTCATCAGAATCGAATTTTACAAAAATTTAAATTCAACTGTACGTACTCCCGGGTATCTCGAGAAGCTGATTATAGTACACACAAAAGAATATTTCTAATATTTAATAAACAAATAAAATTTCTTGCAAATCGTCCTACTGAAAATTTGCACTGTAAGTAAAGTATTACTTGTACAGATTCTGTAAGTCGCTACAACAATTTTTTGTAATGCTTTTTAAAATGACTATCGGACCCTAAAATGGTCAGAGAGAAGAGGTATACACTCATATATACACTGCACCCCTGTGGGTGTGATGATCACGCCCGGAGACAGACCTCCGGTTGTACCCTGATATAACATATGAAACTTTGGATAATGTTACTTTTAAAGTGCACAACGGATTGAATGCGCTAAAATGATTCTAGGCATCAAATTGGAAATAATCGACGCTGGCATCGCAGCGTTTATCGCCGAAATTATCAAAGGGCACGCGCAGCCAGCGCGGCGTCTTTGTAACAAAGATCCGTTCATCCTGAAAAGAATGACATATTTGGGACAAATTTTCCCACGCTCCCAGTTTGTTCTCATGATGCGTGACGGACGTGCTGTCGCTCATTCATTGCTTTCTAGAAATGTAACTATTACGGGATTGAATAGTAGCAATCCTGAAGAAGCTCTTCGGATGTGGTCTCAATCGATGGCTAGCATGTGTTTGCAGTGCCAAAAAATAGGTAACATCTTTGTTTACTCTGCAATCTAAAAATCCCTCTGAAACGTAGTAAAAGAGGAAAACAGGCTTAATTTTAGTCTTAACCTTAAACCAGTGTTAAAGGCTTACGCGTGGACTTAAAGTTTCGGTTTAACTTAGGCTTAAGTTTGTAACCGAAACCAAACAGGCTGGTACCCATATCTAAACCTACTCTTATACATCCACCAGAAACCTGGACGCTCCTAAAAGAAACGCGGGCCATGGATATTATAGCTTGATGTCATAATAAATATATACTTAAGAGAACCACTTGACTATTTTACAAAATTATGTTTTGTCACAATTATAATATTAACCATTTTATCTGGTAATTCATACATTTTAAACTTTATTGTGATTGCAATATTAATATGGTCAAGGTCGCGAGCGTTGCCATCCAATCTATTATGAACAGTTGGTTCTTAGACCCAAGGAACACATGATAAAGCTATTGAAATTTTTGCGACTGCCATGGAACGAATCTGTTCTCCATCATGAAGAATTTATTGGAACCCAAATTGAAATTTCAAAGTGAGTCGTTGAATCTGTCATCCAGCATGTATTTTATATGAAACGTTCTGTTCAATGCCACTTGTCATTCATAATTTTTAAAATCGCTTCTGTGTCAATGAGCACTGTAGTATCATATTTTTACTGGACATATACTCCCATCATATTTTTGATGTTATCATAATTTACCCCAGAGGTTCGAACCGGTAGAATTTTAAAGCCGTGTCCCAACCGATCACCACCGACCCGATTGACGGGCGGTTCGGGCGTCCAACAAATACGACAGATTTTTTGTAAAGCGAAGCCATGGAGACGCCGGCTTATGTAAACGATGAGGCGAGGAACGTTCTTCTGCGGGACTGCAATAGAATATTAAGCTCGACCCGACCCTCCCTGGAACCATGGAAGTGTATTCAGCAGGACGACGTATTGGATGTAAAAATGCATCAGCTTATGCTGTGGCGCGGAGTAAGGGTAATAGCAATAGCCTATTGGCGGTGAAAGCGTGATAGGCTACAGATATGATAGCCTATGTGGGATAATGATATATTGAAATATAAAATATGATGGGGATAAAAATATGTTACCTTGCCGGGGTAAAAATATGATACAACATCGGCGGCCATTATATACAGTGGAAATTGTTCATTTTTAGGAGAGAACCGAGCACAACTCAAATAGTAAAACCAATATATCAGGAAGCGCTAACATCATGGTTCGGCAATCTACCTGGAGTGGCCAATGGTACAAACACAGAAGTGCCGAAAATTAATCTGCACGAAGTTGCACCGATGCTAGAAATCTTAGGTACGCAAATATTTCGTTCAATTTATTCTAAAAATTGACAGTTTTAAGTATTTAGGAAATGCCTAATGGCGTAATGCGGGGTTCACATTATAACCGGGGCAGCTTGGACATGTTTTGTCTTTATTAGACCATTGGATAACATATTGTCTGCTTATAAATTCCATATCATATACAAAACGTCGTATTTGTCTGATTGACATCATGGCCAATGTTACTTTTAGGGCCGTAACAGTAGATTAAGCGTATTCCTAAGCCTAAGCCTAAGCCTAAGCAAAGAAATGTTGTTTAGAATGTAAGCCTACTCTTTCACAGACCCACCAGAAGCCTGGACGGCCCATGTGTAGGTCACCTTTTGTTCTTTAATGTGATATTTGACGTATAGCCTGTTTTGTGTCGAAAACAGATTTTCCGGCGTCTTTCTAGTATTTAAAAGTACATCTGTGGTTCTGTCGTCCGACTTTTTATTCCAGCACGCAAGGATTGCAGTGTCCCGCTGAATACCATATGATATTCGGTGTAACTTTAGAATATCATATGATATTCGCAAAAAGGTCCACTGTATCACGTGACATACGGACCATTGTACACATTGAACATCTGAGAGCGGTGGTTTGTAGTTAATGTCATATGAAATCCGAGTTATATTTGTTGACCCGATATGAGAACCGAATTTTTAACGTTTACATCGAACCAACATGGGACAAACCGTGACCCCATTGACTCTATTACAACCCCACCGGGAAACGATGCGGCGCTGTTCTATGGGCCCATGGACCGATAAGCATTAACCCTCAACGGCCCGGCAAAATTTTCACCTTAATCAGCCCAACGGTCTACATATGTAGACAACACAACTAGCGTTAGTTTTGGCTTATCTCAGGGTGCTCTCCTCCTTTAACTGGCTTGAGACAGTCAGAACTAGTGTTCTGGCGGAGTTCCACCCGCTCCCCGTCCAGCCTCCCACTGCGGGCGCGTTGTCCAGTTAAGCACAGTCGTTGCACGTTATGGTGCGATTCATGTGGTCCTTGCACACTCGTTTTCCACATGACGAACAGCTCAATCTCGTAGATTTGCGACAACTTGTGACCTGACATTTGGTCGGTTTACCAGATGTAGAAGGTTCGTTTCGCTTTTGAGGCAGCCCGTAAGCCATAAATGAATCCTTTGATTTTGCGTAAATTTTTTCACTACTGTAACGTTTGGTCATATTGTCTTGCGCTAGTTGTTCGGCTACTTTTTTCATGAAAACATTGCGTGACTTTTGATATCCGTTCAGTTTCATGACAATGAATGCGTTGTGCAACGCAATATCAATCATATTGAAAAAGCAGACTAGAGGATAACGATTCGTTTTGCGTTTGCAGGTAAAATCATCAATGCAAGAGTCCATTACATCAACCCCGCCTTTTCCCAAATTATAATCCAAGATAACTGCTGGTTTTTTGTCCTCTCTGCTGGTGCAAACTTCGTTTTTCACATGAACTGAACTTAGTAATAGCACATTTTTATTTTTCTTTGGACAATAAGACGCCAACATTATGCGGTTATTGTGGTCCCATAAAAATCGGGTGCTATAGACCTCTTGTTCTTTTGTTGACTTTAGCACCGGAGGTACGCTGCGGCGATTTGCCATTATTGTGCCTGTGCACGTTAGCCCACTTTGTAATAGGTCCACAGCCAATTCATGGGATGTGAAATAGCGGTCCATGAAAATGTTTCGCTGAGTGTTACAGTATGGTTGAATAAGATCCATTACGATGCGTTTAGCAAGCCCTACGGCCCGTTCGCCTTCACGCCCTGTATAAATATTTCCTTTTAGGGCATATCCATTCCGAGCATCGCAAAGCCAGAATATTTTTACGCCGTACTTAGCAGGTTTCGCCGGCATGTACGCTCGCCCCGGTGCATATCCTCTATACCCGTAGAGCTGTTCATCTACTGTAAGTGATTCGGACGGTATATAATGAAGACGTAAGTTGGACTGAAATAGGTCCCAAACATCTCGTATAGCAGCCATTTTGTCACTTTTTTGACGCTCCCGGCGAGTCAGTTTGTTGTCGAATGTTACATTTTCCAGCAACTGTTTCATTCTGTTTTTTGACAGCGCGCAGCGGTAAAAGGGCCTGCTGTCGTTTTTGGTGAATAGTGAAGCCACTGGAGACATGTTATCGCGATCTGCACCAGCTCTGATTACCACCCCAAGCCAAGCTTTCAGCTCGCACATTGGTAGCGTTGAAAAATTGCGCGCCCGCAGTCGCCTACTAGTGAGTCGCTGAATTGTATGTAAAATGGGCTCGTTTATATAAAGATAAAATGCTTGTGACTCTGTTGTAGGGTTTACTGCAGTGCCTTCGCGAAAGCGAATTATATTTCTAGCTAACACACGGACAGGCGGTGTTGTAGAATGCCACTCAACACCCGTCGCTGACAAAAACACATTACTTCCACTAGAAGTCTCGTCCATATCGCTCAACTCACTACTAGATGCGTCCGATTGTTTTTGTAATTCACCATCACTATCTTGCTCATAAATAGCAGCCTCTTCACTACTGCATTGACCTAACTCAACTGATTCTGAGTCGTCATTTGAACTATTGTCGTCCGGTTTGTCATCTTCTGTCTCTGAATCACTTGGTTCTAATACACGTCGTACGACCTCAGTCAAAGATAATTTATGCAAACCTGACATTTCCCTGACTTTACCTCACCATACAAAACCGTGTGTAAGAACAAAACGTTCCAATTCTTGTCAAAACTCAAACTATGATCAAATCAACATCTGTCTACATATGTAGACGGTCGGGTTATATAGGTATATGACTCACTGTACAGCAAACTTTTGTTCCCACAATGCTATAAGTTTTTTATACTACTATAACAGAATAATTATCGATGGAAATTAAACAATAGATTCTTAACTATAGCACCTGCCGAACAATCAATTGTCGAACTGGTTATGTCTACATATGTAGACTGTCGGGCCATTGAGGGTTAAATACGATGCCAGGCCCCAGGCCTACTTCCATCTCGGCATCATTGTTTTTGGACAACCGTAGCTACGGTGGGGCAGTTATATGCATCCGGCAGTCATAGCTGTTGGGGGTAACGATGTTAAGGGCCATAACTCTCAGGCCAGCACATGAGAGCACCCAGACTGGTTATTTATAAGGTCCCTCATGGTCTTTTTTCTCCAAATTATACAAAACTCATTTTTTGGCTTGTACAGAGCATACATATTTATTGAGGTTATCATTTCACGACTCAGACATCGTTAAAGCCGGTCTTCGGCGCTGGTGTTGCCCGCATGGAGTACAACAAGGACCTAGATGGATTAAGAAGCCCGGCAGATTATGCCGAGCCGTCGACGGTATTTTTCACGGCAGGACGCCTTGCGAGGCCCAAGCACTGCTTTGTGCACTGTAAAGGAAGGCTGAAACGTACACCAACGGTGCCTCATGCGTGCCGGACTGTTATACTTCAAAGGTAGCAGTTGTATCCCGTCTTTTGACTATTATAAGCAGGAGTAACTACAGGTTTCCCTTCAAAAACCAGCTTTTCATATTACGCACCTTCGTCTCGTATTAAGAAACCAGTTACCCATATTTAGAACCATACAATGTTCCAAATTACGTGTGTACACGGATAATACCCATATTAGGCATACTTCCCCTGTCATGCTGGGTTCACGTTATAACTGGGGCATCTTGGGACACGTTTTGACCCTGTTAGACTATTGGGTAACATTTTGTCTGCACGTAGACCCCATATCGTATTCAAAAATTCGATTTTGTCTGCTATTATCATGTGTAGGTCACCGTTTGTTCTTCAATATCATATGATATTCGAGGTATTGTCTGCGAATATCGTGATATATTTTCAAATGTCGGCATGCTTGAGGTATATATACCAAAATTGTCCTGTTGAATGTCATATGATGCTAGAATGTAAAATTTGAATTTTTGAACTATGAAGCTGTGGTTGTCAAGCGATTTTGTGTTGGAAACGTTTTGCAGGCGTGTATTTGGTATTTAAAGCACATCTGCGCCTCTGCCGTTCGCTTTCCGTTCATTTATAAGCACCCAAAGATTACATTGTCCTGCTGAATATCATATGATATTCACTGAAATTTTGGAATATCATATGATATTCGCATAAATGTCCCACAGTATCACGTAACATACCGTAAACATGGGACAAACCGTGTCCCGCCTGCCCCGGTAACGTGAATCCCGCATCACGTGATACTAACGGTGTGCGTTGTTAGAGGGTAATACCTACCTACCCACGATAGGAAACGTTTAATAATGCCACAACATCCACCAAGTAACCATAAACGAGAATGATGTAGGCGGCAAATGTAAAGGGAAATTTGACTTTTATGCAAATGAACCTAAAGAACCATGCAAATGAGCCGTTCCTACAACGGACATTTATGCGAATATCATATGATACTCCAAAATTACAACGAATATCATATGATACTTAGCGAGACAGTGTAGTCTTCGGTTGCTAATAGAATAATATAAAGTCGGATAGCAGAAGCGCAGATGTGCTTAATATACCAAATACACGTCTCGCAGCCATTTCCGACACAAAATCGACTAGTAAAACAGTGTCATATTTCAAAAATTCAAATTCTAGTGTCATATGACGTTCAGCAGGACAATTTGGGTATGTTACCTCAAGGATGCACACATTTTGAAAATATATCGTATAATATTCATTGACAATACATCGAATATCATCATATTCAAGGACAAAAGATGACCTACACATGATAATAGCAGACAAATATGACTTTTTGAATATGATATGGGTCTGTTAGGAGACAAAATGTTTCCGAATAGGCTATAATAGGGACAAACCGTGTGCAGGGTGCAACCGGAATTATAAAATGCCGGAACCGGAAAATTATAAAAATACCCGAACCGGAAAAAAATCTTGAAACAAATGCAGTACTTAGGTGGAAACGTATGATAAATTATGGACTATGGCACAAATTGAAAATTTTGGCAATACACGCTCGGACAATTTTAGATAAATAAGTTAGAATAATATGCCAATTTTCCTTAAATTTTCGAATGAGAATAAATTTTCAATACCGAAAATACCGGAAAATTCCGATGAAAAAATACCGGATTTCTTACCGGAACCGGATAGTGAACAGTACCGGATTTCCCTTCCGGAACCGGAGTTAAGGTTGCGCCGTTACCGTGTCCTAAGCTGCGTCGGTTATAACGGAACCCCGCATTAATCTTAAATCAAAAATTCGTGTCTGAAGTAGTCAGCACAGAATTCTAGCATTAATTTTTTATTTTAATGTATATATGTAAACGAGTCGTTTCTTAATGGAAAATTAGCAATCCGAGTCTTTATGTTTTTACAAATATTTGTTTTATTGTTTATGAATTTTCAGACCCATATTTCAAAAAAATATCGAAGATTCTAGAATTCAGGACAAATATTTCTAGAGTTTCTATCAATAAGAAATGTCTTAAAAATTCGGCGATATTTTTGGAATACATATCGCACACTTTGTTTGTGCTTAGTAAATGAAGCTTATGGTTTTTAGGTTATAGCCTTCACAGGCCATACACAAACTACGGGCAACTAAACAGCTCAACAACGCAGTCAAAATTTCTAGTTAAAAATGCTGCATTTTGGCAACAACAAATTGACAAAATTTTCACATTTGATAACTTTGATGAATACGGCAACAAAAAGCCGAAATCAAGCTGACACGCACAAAACAGAAATGAGATCCAGTGGAACAACAATCCACCACCGCTATGTCGCGTCAACAAACGTACTTAGGCAGAATATTAGATCAGCTCAAATTCATTAAATACGTCTGTTTAATTAAAAGAACGGAACGGCAACAGAAACGTGACGTGCACAAACTTAAACATGTTATATACATCATAAATAAAATAAAACACAAATGGTTACCAAAAGCGTCAAAAGCAACTTCTTTGAATCTCTCAAACTTCAGCTTCATGTTTTTGGCCCATGTTACTTTAAGGGGTGTAAAGGTTTCTGGTGGGTTTATATAAGAGTGAGTTTAGATTCTAGATTGCAATTTTTTGCTTAGACGTAGGCTTAGGCTTAAGAATACATTTTTGCAACGCTTAGGTTTAGGTTTAGGCTTAGGAATACGCTAAATCTACTGTTACGCCCCTAAAAGTAACATTGGCCATGTTTTTAATGCCAAGCGACAATGTAAAACGGTTCTCATCCCAGTCAAGATTCTCGAGTTCGAGAAAATAACTTCAACTGAAACTGCATTAATTCATGCGAACACCGGTTACGTGTTATGTTTAATATGGCAGCATACCGAAAAATGAAAACATAAATTGTCATCGCTAATTTAAAATAGATAAATAGATACACATCCGGTTAAATAAAACAATAATAATAAATACTTATAGAATAAAATGTATATAACAAGACGGATAAGGCGCAAAAGGCATCATTGTTACAAGTTCATCCGACCAGCTTTACAAAATTTATGGCCGATGTTCACTTTTTGGGATCCTTATGTTTTCCGGCGGACGTCGATAGCGTAGCCATTAGACTTTAGATTCACATTTTTGCTTAGATGTAAGCAAATGTTATGTCCCTAAAAGTAACATTGGCCAAATCAATAATAAAAACAATCTGCCTGGACTCTCAGAACAAAACAAACACAACAATTCTTCGTACATATTTTCAATAAACATTCGCAAGGGACCATAAATATCTTATATATAATGTATCATAACCCTTTTTCAAAAAACCTGAAGCAAATAAAATCTCACAACTTTCCTGGCTTAGGCAAAGAACGGCATACTTAATGAAGGATTAAGCTAAATTCAGGTTTCAGAAAAATATCAAACTAAACCTTAGTTTGAAATTTTCCAACGTCTACCGATAACTGTTAGCCATAAATTAACGCTCACTAAGCCTAAACCTAAGTTTAAGGCCTAATAAACATCTTTTGTCATTTAAATAAACTATATATGTCCAAACTTGAAGATTCAGGCACATACAGGGCATAGCCAAGTGTTCTGAAAAGAGCGTTATAAAAATTTCGTTTTATATGTGGAAAAATTCCTATAAAAGCCCTAGGACAAATATTTCGAACATAGACAGAGGGGTAATTTCCTGGATACCCCTTGAATGCCCGATCCCAGCAATAGCTAGAAACTACAATAAATAAAAATGAAACAATATCTCATTTTCTACTAAGACTATAGCAACTATCACCAGTTAGCAAAGTTTGAACGTAACCGGATCCGCCACGGTACTAGGTTCCTAACCGTATTTAGGTTATTTATAACGAAAAAACAATAGGGGCCGTAGAAAGATTTCTGTTTATAAACTACTTTTCTATTTCGAAACTTTAATTTTAAAGGAACGTTATTTAACTAAGCATACGTACAAAACACTACATCGCCTCCAGATACGACCCTGCTTAAACCAAAAATTAACCTCCCGCTACCGTTTTTTTGCATCCGATACCTAACTACAATTGCAGATTTATAAATAAAACGAAGCACATACGTATATGCATTACGTAATTCATTTACAATAATTTAGTCAAGCTACAATAAACAGTGTAATAGATTGTCCACAAATTCACAAACATTAACAGTTTGAAGCTCCTTTCTGTTTAAGTAGTAGCAAGAGCAGATGATTAAAATGTATATATTCCGTTTTGCATCCATTCCACACAATTCAAAGACAAGACAGTTAGAACGTAAGTGCCGAATTCCGAAATAAGTCTAATTTCCAGTTTTACTTTTTCAACAAAATTTAACGGCCTTTGTAAAATTTGGGGTATAAAAATTTCAGAAGGTTAACCGGTTTTGCCAAACCCAGGTCCAGGAGCTGGTTTGTTTCCTTCCACACTGTCTTAATATTGATAGAATGTAAAAGTTCCACGCATTAAATTAGTGTTTAACAGTTGTACTGGGATGACACGTATTGAGCGAAGCTCAGACCAAACTTTCTGAAAATATACTCAACTGCAATAATTGGAATAGTTAATATGTTAATTAGCGAGTTACGGTATGCCATTTTGAAACTCCAATGCGATGTTAACATCCCACTATAATCAGCTTCCAAACAAAAAAGTTTATCAAAATCAGCTCAACGGTTTTTGAAAAATTGGTCAGACGGACGGACATCCACCTTTCAACTTCACCACGGCTAAGGTTTCGTTTTAGCCCACGACTAAAGATAAACCTAACCCCAAGCATATTTTTTATTATAACAATCATTATTTACGTTGGGGGAGGACTTTTTGTGGAAACAAGCAAACAAGTACTCACGTCTATAAAGTACGATATGTAATACCAGAAAAAGGAAAAAAGTCGAGTACGCGGCTCTCGTACACTTTTCCGCAGTTTTCAGGTTAAGACACAAACTTGGGGGAGTTAAAATTTTTTTAATAAACCGAAGTCTAAGCGTGTGTGTGAAGGTACATAAGTGTACAAGAACAGTATACTCCTGTCCCAAAGTGAACGTCAAGCAACATCCACTCTGTGCAGGCGTCTTTTTGGTTATCTCTCAGCCCGAGTTTGCCCAAAAGTGGTCAGATTTTGAAAATTTTTGCATATGTGAGCTTCTCATAGCCTCCCCTGATCATTCCATGGCCAAATTTGCATATTTAAAAAATTAGATTTTTAGGGTCTCAAAGTCCCCGTTGGGACGAAAAAAAAATTTTATTTCGCCATGGAATGATCAGGGGGGCATGAGAAGCTCCAATATGCAAAAATTTTCAAAATCCGATTACTTTTGGGCAAACGCAAGCGGCGAGGATAACTAAAAAGACTCCTTGACAGTATTAAAGCGTCACCGATACATAGTACATAGTACATAATTTTGTACACGCGTGTTAAAGCCAGTTCCCACGGTTTACCATGAGAGCCAAATTATAATTCTAAAACAGATTCCAAAACCTGCCGACAGTTTAGCGATAAAATTTTCCCTAATGCAGTCTAAAGTTAAAAACAGACTTGAAGCTTACCAATACCAATTATTTATAGCAATTTAGCATTTTATTCAGCCATGCTAAGTCACTACTATACCGTTATCAACGAAAGTAAGCAAAACCGGCAAAACTATTCAATCGCTATACGTCAACGTCACAAAACCGTATTTTGTACACTTTCACACAATTGGCTTAGGCTCAGACTTACGTCTAGGTCACGGTTTACGAAATAGCAAACCAATCTTACCGAATCCTTAACCGGCAGCAGGTTTCGCATCCACGCAACATCTCGAAATACGGACTGCATGTACAATTCTTTGGGCAAATAAATATTATGCTATGTCTAGCAATGACGCACCATCGCTCATAGGTCGCTTTGCTTTCTCAGTTGCATACTTTTAAAAGTAAGTACATATTATACATAATTCTATAGATAGCCGTGTACGTTTGCATATTATAACTTTTTCGTTATGTCGCAGCTGCAGCACTATCTGTAACAGTCGGAGACATATTAATTTGACTGTTGTATTTGGCTTGTTTGTCTTCATCACGCGTAATAGCATTATCTCTGTTAGCATAATTATTATTGCCATTATTATTATTATTAGTATTATGATTATTGTTATTGTCACTTTTATAATTATTAATATTATTATTGTTCGTATCAGCAGCTACCAAGTCAGCGTTACGATCTACTAAAGTTCTCACCGATACAGGACCACTGTTTAACTCACGGGGTACAACGCTATCTTTGGCTGTATCACCGGCACCAGATTGAGCATTACCTTCTAAATGGGGTTGAGATTCCTTGTTCTCCACTTGCACCGCCACGCCTTTAGCACTGTCATTGCTAAATAGCAAATTGAGCCGTTGTTCCCAAAATTGGGCTTGCTGTTTGCGGACTTCCTTTGTATTTTTTACCACAAACGCGTCAGCTTTGCCATAGTTTGGCGGATTCGCAGCAGGGTCGTATCCTGTAAAACCAGTACATTAAAATAAAATTCTATTCCAAGCTTATACACTAGTACCACAGAGACACATAATTTTGAACAGAAAATCACGCCGAAAAATTTTCAGCTTCTGAGAATTTCATTTAAATTCCAATACCAAGTTTCTTACAATTAATGTTCAAAATATTACCAAAACCAAAAAAGAAATAAAACCCTTCAATTCAAACTTACCAAGGTGCGCCAACATCGGAGCAATTGTTGGCATGTCATCAATGACGTCTTGGGGAAAGAACCCGACCCACGAATTCAAAGCTTCCAAGTTTATTGGTTTAATCACTTGATCTGTGCTTCGTTCAGTCCTAAAACAGTATAAACATACAGTCGCAACAATTTTAATTAAAACTCAAAAACCTAGTACTGGATGAGGAGACGAAATGTGATTGGTGCATGCAAGAACAAACTAGACTTTAATGTTTATTTTTGCTTTGGTTGTTGTTTGAGATGCACTGAATAAAAATTGGTGTTTAAAACACTCATCAATACCAGCGCTCAAAAATAAAATTTAGTTCTTGTACTACAGCCTCATTACCCTAATACGATTCCATGCTTCTAAATTATAAATTTTATGCTACGAAAGGATCTCAACTTTTACCAACAATTACATTTACTCCAAGTACGGCCGTATTAAAAAATGATTACAGCATATTATTAGCTGTTAGCCACAAATAATTAATATTATTATAATGACCGTGTTGAAATTAAAACTTCATTTTGTCTTTTTGAACAGTACTATACAGTTACAAGCAATGAAATAATCAAACATTACTCAAAATAAACAACCAAATTCACCGAATGGCACAAGCTTTAAAAACACGCGTAAAACTTCGCTACAAAACATCGGCACTGATCGTTGCGGCAACAGCTAACTCATGTCAAAACCCGATTTTTGCCGCAGCTGCACACAACCGTTGTAGTTAATAACCTGCTTATAATTTAATTAAAGAATTAAATTTATAGGCTCGTCGTACTTTGACAACGATATTTCACCACCGATAAAGCTTTCGTGATGTAAAACAGAATCGTTCCACGGCAATTCTAGGAATCGCAACAGCGCTGCCATTTGCTCTTTTGGATGCAACACCAATTGTTCGTAGTACATCGGGTAACATCGTGATTCACCTGGAAAAAATATTTTTGTTAAATACAATTAAACCCTGTTCCAGAAATAAAAATTAAAAAACGAAAAAGCACTTTCAGTTACATTCTGATATAATCATTTAGCGAGTACGTAATCCTTTCGTGTCAGCGACAGATATTTGCTTGATTGCTAACGCATGAGTTTCCACTCCGACTTTTCACAATGCATCAACTGTCGAAGTATTTATATAATTGCCACTAGAGACCCGAGAATTTAAATATTATCATTCTCTACAAAAATCTAACCAAAAACATATGTACCTTTAACTTGGATGATCCCACTATTTGTTTGTAAATTGTTTTTGCACTTGTAATGTTGTCGCGAGAAGAATACTTGTTTACTTCCCTTCATACTAGCATTAGTTAAGCAAAACTTACACCGTTACTGTTTAGTAAAGCTTAGGCTTATTTAAAACTAAAACCCAAGTCTACTACATTAATCCATCCATTATGTATCCGAAAACGGTTCGTGGGTTTGCGAAGTAAACAGGAAAATAGTTTTAAAAATTAGAGAAGTCAACGGGAAGCTGAAACCAAAGGTGGATGTAGAAACTGGAGTGCAAGGCGCCACATGAGGGGAGTTGCAGCTTTCCTCACTAATGACCCCCCATGAACGAAAGGTACTCCGACATACCAACCAAATAACATTGATGATACATGGTCGCAATCGCTTGATTCCACTTTTCAAGACACTTTCGATGATTTTTAATGTCGAACCCGGTAATTGTCACCTTTCGCGTCATTATTGAATGCACAACCGCCCGACCGTCACGAACCATGAGAATGAATTTGCCAGCAGGAAACAGCTGACTCAAGTATTCGGTTGATTTCAGTGTGAATGGATCTTTGTTGCATAAACGTGGCGCTGGCGGTCCGTGACGTGCGATCACTTCAACTATGAATGATGATATTGCAGCGTCAATGACGTCATCGGTTAAACCTGAAAATAAACCAACAATGGTCTGGTTGCAGAAACCTTTAGTTTAATTTTAACTAAGGTCGATTCTTCGCTTAAGTTTTATAACAACCTTTGACTTAAGCCCGAGCTTTTCCCCCATTTAAGGACTAACGAAAAAACCGCACCTTTTTTGCTTTATTTTTATGTTGATTTTCATTTTTTTCAATCATTCTATCTTCTCACAATTTTTACTCATACAATGCAGCTTTAAGCTGAATTAGAAAATGGCAGACCGCAAAAATTCGACGAAGAGTTTAAATTTTAAAGTCTCAACCAGCCAAAAAAATTAAGCTTATTTTTGACTGAAAATTTTTTAAACTTCAAAAATTAATCTTTATATTTCTGCCCCATATTTAGCGGCCTGCTTTGTGTGGTCAGAGGTCTCACTTTTATCTCTGTGCATTTCCACGTGATTACTCGATTTTACCAGATACCTGCACTATTTTCGCATTAAAGACTAAACTGAACTGAATAAATGGCACAGAAAACTTGCAATATTTCGCAGATTCATTTCATAAAATTAAATTACCGTTATACATTAAATTGAAGCAGCTTTATTTATTACCAAAGGGACAAAACGAGGGCTTGGGTTTAAAAAAATTACACAACTGACACTATTAGATTTTTACTACAAACCCACTTAACACCAACAACATTAAATACACAGTGACCTAGACACACCTGGTCACACTTTCGAAACCAAATGAATATTGAAAAATTTAAATGTTTAATATAAATGATAAAAACACGTGATTTTTTCAATCCGGAAGCCAAAAACATGCTTTCTTGGATAAGTTTCACTCTTCTTGATGTTTTAAATGCATTTTTCAAATAAGAACCCAAACTCAGCCACTGTCTTGATGACCTCTCTGTTTTTTTTCTGTGTCAACTAAAACACGTCGTGTGCTTACCACTTGCACATATTTCGAACAATCTTTCATCAGCGGTGTCTTACCTGATATAGGGCGTCAAGCCGATGTCATTAGGCTGTTTAAAAACGGAGACCCTGCTATACCTGTAAATTATCGCCCAATAAGTGTCTTCAAAATAATGGAACGAATTATCAATCGCTCTAACATGGCTATCTTAAAAATGAATGAATACTTTAACACGAAAAATCAGTTATACTCAGCACACCATCTTTTCCACAGCCCCAACTCACCTGCATTCCTCAACCGTGCCGACTCCTTCTGTGAATTGCGCCAATTCGATCGCATCGCCAACATCCGTGGAATCACCCGCGTTTCTTCACCGCATCGAACATCCGGATGTGCGTCTAGCATTGCGCGCATAAGCGTCGTTCCACTCCGAGGAACTCCACCAATAAAAATCACCGGACTATTCGGACCAAACGGAGACTGACCAATCAGTTTCGCGATATGCAACGGCCTCGGGGTCGGCGAGTCTCTTCCTGCCAATCGGTGACCACCATTGCCTAGAGATCGATTGACAGATAGACAGTCATTCAGAAAAAAAGACTAATAAATTCTAAGTAGAATCCGCAAACGATTCCATTCTAGCACCCAACTCACCCCTCCCCCGATTCAATATCAAATGAGACATATCCCTAATAGTTTTATAATATATTTCATATGGTTTGAAAACTTGTATATACATATCTGATTTGTCTTATTACGCCCTATTCACACGTACAAGTTTTTGCAGCCAGAACTTCAGATACAACCCGCAACCACAAGTTTTGTGAGTGTATTTCCGCACAAAAATTGCACATGTGAATTAGGCACAACCTCACTTGAACTAGCCAACAACGACCGTTGATTGGCTGAAGTTTCCGCAACGTTATAATCACGCAGCACCAAGGCGTATAGCAAACAGCCAATAATCACCAAAAGGCAGCATGTTGTTGAATTATGACGACACCAGCGTACAATAGACATCATGGCGTCATATTTTTTTACTTCGCAAAAACAACCAATTGAAATGATGTCATTTTTGTTCAAACCAATAAAATACGTCGAAATTACGCCAATCACAATCCGATATGTGATTGGAAATATGATCGCAACTAACAGCAGTTGAGCTTCGGGATCATATGGACACATACATATAATAAGGTTTATTTCAATACAGACGACGTATCAGGGATTAGGGCGATACGGGCAGTAATAATACGAATACCCAAGGAACATACATGAATAATTTAAGCCAATGAAATATTGTTTAATTTTCTACAAAAGTATGTATAGACAGACATACAGAAATATATTGAATTTTGAATTTATTTTTTTTGGTCTTTACGTTTGTCACCCCAGAAGCGGTTGCCCAAAACTATACATAGTTTGTCTAACTTTTGGGTTACGTTGAAAAATCTAATTTTTTAAAAATTTAAATTTGGGCATGAAATGATCAGTGGAAGTCATAACAATCTCAAATACACGTTTTCAAAATTGATTCATTTTGGTCAAACGCCGGCTGGGAAGGGATAACGGAAAACACTGTGTTATAATTTTTTAGTAATTAAACAACAACTAAGATAGCGGATCTCGTTTTACAAAATCCTGTCAGGCTTAAGTTTAGCTGGTCTTCTTTACCTTATTTTTGCGGTTATGAACAAAAGCAATTTGAGAGGCACATTATTTTATACGGCTTAACTAAAATGATACAAAATATATCGTTACCAATGGCGTAGTCAGGGGGAATTTGAGAGTGAAACTTTTCCCCTCCTTGAAATTCTTGCAAAAGGTGGGAGGTTTAGAGACGTATATATAGTTTTTAGTTTGTAGAACGAACCCCGCGCCCGTCTTCGAAATTTCTAAAGAACATAAACCCACCACCACCGATTTCCAAAATCCTGGCTACATCTATCATAACAGTCATCATGCTCCAAACCTTAAAAAATTTTGAAAACCTCAAACGAAGTTTCACTAATAACAGTTAAAAGCCGTTAATGCAAATTTTTCGGACACAATTGTTTTCGAAATGTAAACCTTGCTTTCGCACAAACAAGAATTATGCCAAGCAATTCAATCGCTTTAGCATCCACTTCCTATAAACCAACGGTTCTATTACAACGTTATTGCTAATTACAGCCTAAGCCAAGGCCAAAAGAAACAAAAATGTAAATTCCACAATATCATGCGTACACCAGGTGACTTTTTTGGGAGTAGTGTGATGGACACTGAAGCTTTTTTGGCTTCAGTGCGTTGTATACTGAAAGCTTCAGTGTGCTGCACACTGAATTTAAAATGCTTCAGTATGCAGCACACTTCCCCATCAAAAGTTACCTAGTGTACGCATGATATTGTGGAATTTGCATAAAAAGAAGATGCGGATTCAGGATTATCTAGTGAAGAGGGAAACTTTTTGTGTTCCGAAATTTTAAACTTGTAAAGTGCGTTTTAGCAAATTTTTCGATAATTGAAGTTTGATCAACTGCGCACAACGCGCAAATTTTTTGAAGTCATACTGTAACCTTGCCATATTTTCCACCTATTACGCAAAGAAACACACTGTGAGCTCAGATGAACGATTTGCATTACAAAATTTTCAGCACATCATGGTCGCTTAGGGGACACGTCGCTTGTCCCTCACTGTAAACAATAACCTTCGTTCCCTGCATATTTTCGGCCGCATAACCAATTGAACGAACAAAAACTAAAATATATATATACTATTCTCACTTTGGCCGAATAGCACGACCAGATTACCAAATATGTTTACATAATATATATTATACACACTTAGAATATCTATATATACCTCTAGTTTTGTAGTACCGAATAACTTTCCAAAACTCAACTTTATGAACAACAAAACCAAGAAAGCCTTAACAACGAACAAAATCACCATAATTTTACGCAAAGCAAAGGCCCCCAGCAGGGTTTAACTACCGGAAACACACTTTAGGGAGTAATAGAAATACGTTTAAACGTTAGAAAATACAAACGCAAGTAAAATATGGGAACAACGGTATAATAGCGCAAAACTGCAATGCATCAGAAGAACTATTTGCACCCAAAACCATAAGCCGCATTTTCAACTGTGAGCGCCCTATCGTCAGTTAATAGTAGATTGTTGGCTTATGTACACTTCATACCCACAGGCTTAGACTTAGACACACGGTCAGGGATGGAAGTCTCAATCCCGGTTTTTTAGTCTCCGTGGTTGGAACGCAGACCAGAAGTTGAGATTTCAGCAAATGTATCGTTGTTGAAGTATATAAGTGATGCTTGATAAATAAAATTTCGCTGCGAATCTATACATTTTCATAGTTACACAATATTTACGAGCTGATATTTTGAAAAAAACACAAAAACCAGTAAAAAACTAAAAAAACTGTAAAAAAGGCATTATAAAACATAAGTACTATATTTTGAAAATTTTAATTATTAACGGTGAGAACCAAAAATAAACCGAAAGCGAGAATTTTCACGGCCAGTCTCGGTACTCAGGCCTTAGTCTCGGCCTCGATTGTTAACAGAGACCGTACATTCAAACAAGTGAACAGCACCAACCGTATTTATTACTTTAGTTGTACCATGTCATTATATGAATACTATATATGTTTTGTAGCCCACAACTCAAGGATACACTAGACAGTACATATCCTGCCAGGCAAAAAAAATTGACATCCGACTCTGCTAACTTTTTTATAACCAGTTGTCTTCTACTGTAAAAGAAACATTAAACAGCAGATATTTGCGGTGGCTGAGACAGTTAGAGGAGCAACAATGCATCCATTATCATTAATAATTTATAAATCTCTTTAGTTATTTAGTAATGGCATAGAAATACAACTGATACTCTGCAGACCATAGTGAGACAGTCATACATATCCCGTTTCAGAATAACATTTAATCATTACTTTCATTTTTCTCATTCCAATCTCATTGCAACTCATTTATTTATGCTTCAAAATTTAAATTTGATCGGAAAATTTAATAACAAAATAACGCGAATCAATCATGTTACTTATAAAGGGCTCAGGCGAGTGAATGAGAGTACGTGAGTGTTTAAGCGAATCTAAAAGATGAATAACCTCGTTGTTATCTGGCTTTCTTTGGAGGATAAATTAGTTTTGTTTCTTGGCTTAAAACTGTCTCACATGTTGGTTTATGTTTTTGCACGGTGATTAGCTTTTGAAAACGATACTTATTCTGTCGTGTCGGCTTTACCGTTTCAAGGTGTGATGTTGTGGTTCTGAACACGACAAAAATGACATCCAGCTCCAGCTCCAGTATTTTAACTTGCCGGAAATTTTTAAAAAACTTCAAAAAATTATACCATCATCCGCATTTATGTTGACTACCATCAAACTCTTTGACTTACTTTTACATATTTTTCCTGTCACATATTTAATGTAAATGCTTGCATGTGACCGTGTACGTTCAGAATCTTTATAGGGTTGCAATAACGCTAGAAAACCAGATATAGATGACAAGTGTTATTGTAGAAGCGTAATAGAATATATTCCAGTATACTTCTATTATTCCAAAGGCTAAGCCCAAACTTCTACGTAAAAATAGGTCTATAACTAAGCCTAAGCCTAAGCAAAATGATAGCCTTAATCCGAGCCAGGGATGGGCGGAGACCGGCCATGAAAAGTCTCGGTCTCGGTCAACTTTTGATCATCACCGAAAAAAATTAAATTTTCAAAATGAGTTACATCTAATGCTTTTTTCGTAGTTTTTTGTGTTTTTTATAGTTTTTTGTGTCTTTTCTGAATATCTGCTAATAATTATTGCGCAACTATGAAAATTCATAGATTCATAGCAAAATTTTATTCACCAGGCATTACTTGTTTCAACAATATTAACTTCCGCTTTTTATAGGTCTACCAGCAATTGCGGAATCCTCGATTTGTAGTGTCGGTTCTAAACCACCGAGATTCAAGAAACCGAGACTTGCCGAGAAAGAGCCCGAGACTCCCATCATCGATCTTACCCACCTCTGACCAACAGAAAATTGGATGCCCTTCAGAGGAACATGGGCCAAACGGATATTGCAACTCAACTCAACGCTACAAAGATATAGAATCGGAATTTAAAAATTCCGTTATCAAATTTTGGTCGGTGGAAATTAAGATATTTTACTACAAAATGACGATAAAAATTACATATATTTGATTCGTATCAGTGAGCAAAGCGGAACAGGATTATATATACCACAATCGGAATCGGAAGCGGAATCGGAACATCAAAATTATACCGAAGCAGAATGGGAACTACAAAGTTTGTGAGTATTCGGATAATTTGTATTTACAAGTTTAATATTATTGAATTAGGGTGTCTGTTGGCTGGCAAAAATTCTCAAAAACGTCGCATGAGCAAACCGGTATCATTTTTTGGCTCTGTAAAGCTAAGCTACAATAAATTAATGATACGTTATCTCGTCGAAAAAATTGAATAGATAATTGAAGCAGACTTTTTATGCAACATATCACAACAAGTAGGCCTAAAATTAAAAAGTCAGAATTCCGATTCCGATTGATTGTGCAATCTGAATCGGATTCGGAACTCGTTTTGAACCGTAATTCTAAGCGGAATCGGAATTCTGGTTGCACCCTGATTTGTATAGTATACAATATCTAAAATACAGCAGATAAACTGAATAACTATCTCCAGCTAAGGGTTATTTATTTCACCAACAATATTGCAAAAAAGAAAACTGCAGCCGGCATTCCAATTTACCAGAACCGGAATTTGAAAAAATTACCGGAACCGGAAAATGAAAAATACATACCACCGAAAAATTCATTTTATTTTTTGCAATGTTATTGGTGAAATAACCCTAGTTGGAGATAGGTATTCACTTTATCTGCTGTATTTTAGATTTCTAGAATAGACTGAAGCGAAATCTACCTTCGACGGTTTATTTTTAGCGATTGTCGGGGTTTGCATAATATACTAATGAAATGTATTTAATTTTTATCGTTATTTTTAGCAAAATATCTTAATTTCCACTGACCAAATTTTAATACCGGAATTTTTAATTCCGGTACAAAGTTACCGCAACCGGAACCTGAAGGTGAAAAAATGCCGGAACCGAAATTTATGTTGCACCCTGATATATAATTGATGGATTCGAAGAAAATTAGGTTTAGGTTAAGTTTCCATAATGTTGCATGACAATACGGCTCCGAAGCAGCAAAATGGTCTGTTTGCTAAAGCAGCCTACACGCTTACGTGTCACTCAAGTAAGCATATAACTTACCTTAGTTATCGTAATTAAAATCATATTCGGTATTAAGAGTTTGAACCGTATATTAGAAACAACGGAGCTGAATACTGCAAACAAACCGGTCACAGTCGCAGTCTGAGGCGGTGTACCCTGAAATTTACCCCACGATTTCAGCTTGTCTAAACCCCGGTTGCATTACTAAGCCACAAATAACAGTTTTTCAATTGTACAGCAATCCATAATTCAACAATTCAATTTCTCACATTTATTGTACATTTCATGAATAGTTTTGGAATATAATACACCTGCAATCGGCACAAATCAGTCATAGAATGTTATTTACAGACCAAAAACCCACGAATACTGTGGCAGATCCAGGATTTTTGGAAAAACAGGGACGATATACAATAGTAAAAAAAGCTCTCGAGCTAAACAATCGAGAAGGGAAACGGGTTTTGACCTGTGTTGGTGGGGCTCGGTTTGGGTAGGCCCCCATTCCTTGGATCCGCCAATACATGTATGACGCGGTCAAATATAACGCTTCAAAGCCGCCTACTATCACACCATGACCACCTCGTCTTCTAAAAATTCAATGAAAAGTTATCTATTTCCATTCATATTTCAATGGCATCAACAGAACTGCGTACTAGACGGCAACTATTCAAAGCACAATCGTTTTCATTTTATAACAAAAACATTAATAAGTGAACGTTTAAAGGTAGGGGCGTATATAAGGGCGATATATTACTCAAAATTTCAGGACAGACGAGAAAAAACACTTTTACCGGGTTTAGAATAATTTGTTGAATAATTTATGTTAAAAATATCGCTCACCACGTTCGCTAGCAAAGCGTCTACACGCAGTTATTCTCACCTTCCCGAAATGAAATCCTGACTACATTTTGAATACATAAAGTGCATGATAACTATGCTCAAATGTCTGTTACAGGGTTTAGTTAAAATTTCGTGTTTATACGAATACGTAACACAGGAAGTGAGTATGTTTAAAATACGGATGTGCCAATACCATAATTTTTGCCGATATATCCGTATCTGGTTCCGGTATAAACCTACCAGCAAAAAATCAAGAATTCAAACTAACAATTATGTTCTAATTTAGTACACATGCTATTGTGTGACTCAAATACTTCAACCAGTGCGCAAATTTAGATACTATATATCCGGTTATAATTCGGTTTTGGTAAAAAATCACTAGACGGTTCCGGTAAAATGGTATCCAGTCGTACCCTGCCCAGAATACATAGTTTACGCTTTTCCAGCCTCCAATGTTTTTACTAGAATAATGACTATCTCATGTACTATCAACTTGTCACTTATCCCGAATATGTGCCTAACTTACGTACGTATTGGGTCGATTTTCCTCTATAGATACATACCAATTAACACTAGTAGTACCATATAACAGTATTAGTATTAGATCAGGGTGCAACCGGAATTCCGGTTCCGACATTTTTTCACCGTCCGGTTCCGGTAAATTTTTCCCGGAATAAAAAAATTAAACATTCCTGTATTAAAATGTGGTATGTGGAAATCAAGATATTTTACTTAAAAATGACGATAGAAATTTAATAGATTTCATTCGTATACTATATAAACCTTGACATTCGCCGAAAATAAACCATCGAAGGTAGATTTCGCTTCCGTGGATTATGGAAACCGAAAATACAGCAGATACAGTGAATACCTATCTCAAACTAGGGTTATTTCAGCAATAATATTGCAAAAAAGAAAATTAAAATGAATTTTTCGGTGACATGTATTTTTGATTTTTCGGCTCCGGTTCCGTTTCCGATAAGTTTTCAAATTCTGGTTCCGGTTCCGGTACCGGTCAATTGTAATTCCGGTTGCACCCTGTATTAATACACGTTTTCCGTTAATAACTATTGCATCTAGTCATTTACGGTTTAACGGCGACAGTGTTCTAATTGAAAATAGATAATTAGTAATTGTTAGTTAAGCTGTACGTACCATATAGAGCCCTTCCCCAAAATATACCAATGTATATACATGTATGCATAGCTGTAGCTTCAGAGCCATAACCACGCAGCAAACAAGTATAGTGCCGACGCACCCGTGGACATTATCGTTTCAACTGACCGAAAATAGCATCCTCTAGAAATTTTCATGTCGTTTTTACTAGCAATACGTAACTGCAACTCTATATCACCAACAAAACAAGAGATTTAATTAGCACTATATAATTAATCAATATATACAAAAGCTCACTGTTGCCAAAATACCACAACGTAAGTAAATATACGTGTACATAATTGACAGGGTAGAAAGTGAGAGACGCCTCAGCCTCCGCAAGAAAACCAATCTCCTGCACCGGTACAATTTTTGCTTCATACTTTTTATAAAAGTTCCCGCCAAATATTTTAAATCAAACAACTTATTAAGTACGTATGTAAACTGAACCAGATGAAAGGCACTAATTCCGAGCTAATAATTTTGTAACTGCGTATAAAATTTAAAATTTTGAATAATTACATGAAATCAACACTGTAAAAAATAATTCAGTTGCTGCGTTTTGCAATGCCCGGAAAGCAACAACAATTTATTTTTTAAAGAAATTCTGGCCAGAACAAGAATTGTGGCGGAACAGTGTCACGTCACGTTTATTACCGTACGGTGCCGGATAGCATTGAAATATATGGTCGAAAAATATAGCATCACTATTTTTCTTCAGTTACATAAATGCAAATTATAACGCCCGGTCGGCTGGGTGTTATTGTCACCACTCACCCCGGTGCAACCGGAAACCAAAAATACCGAAACCCGAACCGGATGCTTCAATACGCGACTTCTGCAGCTGCCGCCAAGGGAACTGAATATTTTAGCGCATATTTCGACAAAAAGTAAAACTCAATCACGCTAATTTAGTATATATACATATTCTTGTTATAATTTGCTATTCCTGGATGTCATTTCACCCTTCCTCCTAAACTTTCTTGAACCACTCGAGACTTAAGTACATAATCCATATGGCGTCCACCTCCCCAAATTAAACCAAACCAGCAACTCTTCCTCCAACGCTTGCTGACAAGGACTAAGACACGAAGACCTCACATTTATTCCAAACATCGCTCAACCGAGAATATATTTAATTTAAAACCTTTTTGACCAAAACTAATTGATATTCTAAAGCAAAACCGCACACACCACAAATATATAATATGTATATATCGGTTTCGCGAAAAAATCAATATACAGGTTAGGTATATATATGGCACGTATTAAACGTTAATCACAAAGCAGACAAAGACAAAATTAAAGCTGTTTCCTAAACAAATACAATTAGGGACAGTTCCTGAGGAAGAATATCCTCACAGAATAGCAGTTATTAGTACTGGAAACAGTAAAAACTTCTGTAAATATGTGATTTTCAAAAAGGGGGTTAAAACCAATGGCGCTTCTTAAATATGCCTTAAGGCTATAATTTCGCCATCATGAAACAATTAAAGTAATGAACCTAAAAATGCACGTCTACTCCAGGTTCTCATTGGGACCCAAAAATTGTCTTACACGCAGTTTGCAGAGCTGAGATGAATGGTGTAAAAATTTTCGCAATCAGACGATTGGTTAACGAGTTATTGTCAAAAAATTGATTTGGCGCGCTGCCAACGATTTGGTACGGCACCAAATCAGTTATTTGACTATAATTCGTTAACCAACCATCTGACTCAACTCTGCAATCTGCGCATGGTGCTATAAATCAAAACTCACTACCCAACAAATGTTATATATATACGTACTTTCACTTCCCAATATAAAACCAAAAGTCACCTATCCCAAATTTCGAAATTGAAAACTTCATAATAACAAACCAAACTGAAAAACTAAAATTATGAAAATCTAGCGTAAACTGAATTCGTTAACAATCCACCCAGTGTATCCACATAATCGTTATGTGTCGGTAAACGTTTTGTTGATAAGAAGTAACGTTCCTGTTCCAAACGCAAAGCATAAGCTTCAACAACAAAAAAATTTATAACTAAGCCTAAGCCTAAGCAAAAATAATACCGTTTATCATAGGCACCTCCATTTAATAGTACCTAGAGAAAACGGGATATCCTTCACAGTTTATTATAGATGTGTATCTATATCCAGCCAGCTAATGGATTAGCAATATGCGTATACCACAGCATCACACCTTGAAACCATAAAGCTGACACGACAGAATATCATTTTCAAGCCGATTAAGCTCAGACACGGCAAGAAATAAATCACAACGCAAAAACATAAACCAACATCAAAGACACTTTTAAGCCAAGAAACAAAACTAATTTATCCTCCAAAGAAAGCCAGATAACAACGGAGTTATTCATCTTTTAGATTCGCTTAAACACTCACGTACTCTCATTCACTCGCCCGAACCCTTTATAAGTAACATGATGGATTCGCGTTATTTTGTTATTAAGTTTTCCGATCAAATTTAAATTTTGAAGCATAAATAAATGAGTTGCAATGAGATTGGAATGAGAAAAAATGGAAATAATCATCAAACGTTATTCTGAAGCGGGATATTTATTTACTGTCTCACTGTGGTCTGCAGAGTATAAACTGTTTTTTACTAAACAACGAAAGAGATTAATAAATTATTAATGATAATGAGTGCATTGTTGCTCATCTAAGTGTCTCAGCCACCACAAATAACCGCTGCTTCATGTTTCCTGTACAGCAAAATGCAACGGGATACAAAAAATACCGGAGTCGGATGTCAACTTTTTTCCTGACTGGATAACTACCGTCTAGTATATCATTGTATTGTGGTGTACACAACAAAACACATACGATTTGACCAAATCCGAATCCATTGCTAATTTGCGGAATCCGAATTCGAATCTTGCATGTTACAAATCTGACTTATATCTATAATTCGTTCCAGAATATCAACGCAATGCCAGCAGCATAACTTCTAAACGTTAATAAATTACGTGTCCGACCTCAGTTCTGAGATTTGTGAGCTGAAAAACAAATATTGATTTATATAACAAGTTATTTAAATTTTCTATTGCTTAAAAATGAAAAAAACATATTGCCGAACATTGCTGGATTCGGCTTTTGGACAGGTATGTGCGATCTCGGCCTCGGTCTCGGTTTTTAGTCTCTTCAAACAGAGACCAAAGGAGTAAGACGAGTTCCCGTTTTTTTCTGCTCAACGTTCACAATGAACGGACGTCAGTTCTATTTGTTGATTTTTGACTATAATTTTTTGCTGTTTTTAGTAATGTCAAACACAGATTGTTGTATTTATAGACGACATTTAAGGAATCGTGCCAAAACATTTACAAGTGCCAATTAACGCTAAAATATCATTTTAATAAACACTATTACTATCATTAATAGAGTTTAAATACTGCATTTTAATACTAGAACGACACAGAAGTATGAAAAAACACTCAAAACTTTTGTTAGAAAACTTTTATTTTTATGCTACTGAGACCAAACAGTTCCAGTCTCGGTTCGGTTGTCGGGTCTCAGTATCGGGTCTCGGGTTTTGACCGAGACCGCACATCTCTGCTTTTGGATTCGGGTTTTTTACAACCGAATTCGCACCCGAACCACAAATTTTTACCGAATCCAAACCTTTGTTGCCACCCTGATATAAGTAGATTCCTAATTAGAGTCCGTTAATGGATATGGATAGAGTACATTTGTCCTGATTAGAGTCCATAAAAAGAGACCAAAGCCCAAGAAGGGCCTAGATTGTTCAAATACGTAACATACGTTTCAGTAGTCCGGTATAAACCTACCGGATAACGGATATTTACGGTTATGGCGTCTTTAACATCTTGGTGATAACATTTCTGGACAAGTGAAGAAGTTCAAGTTTTGATACATTTTCAGGCATTTTTAACTTTTATTTTTGATGGTTAATCTTGTAAATAAATGATTGCAGTAAATAATTTCAGTTTATTAGCAGCAATTATGAATTTTAATGAGAATACTCGCATAAACTGTATTAAATTTACAAAACTTAACGAACGTGGGACTCAGCAAAAAATGCTTCGGAGCAAGTCAGCTCTTCCCACTGTCCAAAAGAAAGAATACAAGAAAGAATGTAAGGTCCAACTAACATGCGGTGAACTAAAAATCAATAACAGTCTGTAACCCAACAACAGAGCGCACCCTCTGGAGACGCAAAATAAACAACAGCCCCATGTTATTTGAGGCCCCAGAAGCAACATACACATACATATTACATACTGAACTACGTGAGTTCACAGCAATGCATACAAGAACCACCTACACACTATTCAATGTCAACAATACATAATTTATAAAATTAAATTTCTCTAAATTTAAAAAACAACATCAACAAAAGTTTATTTCCGATTTTTCTCTAAATAAAAATGCGCTAAACATCTGCACCTCCTACATGTACACCTGGATGCAACCGGAAAGCTTAGTTGAAGATAGGTGTTGACTTAATGTGTTATATTACGGTTTTCGCACAAACGAAAGATAACACACGCTAAATCGCTAAACCATAAAAAAAACTGGTGATATATACATATCAGGGTGCAACCGAAATTCCGGTTCCAAGCGTAAAAATGGGTCTATAACTATAACTAAGCCTAAGCCTGAGCAAAATACTAGCCTTAAACCGAGCCAGGGATGGGCCGAGACCGGCCGTGAAAAGTCTCGGTCTCGGTCAACTTTTGGTCATCACTGAAAAAAAATTAAATTTTCAAAATGAATTACTTCTAATGTTATTGGGCAACAATGAAAATTCGCAGATTCATAGCGACTTTTATTCACTAGGCATTAATACTTTGGTGCACTAATATTAACTTCTGCTTTTTATAGGTCTACCGGCATTTGCTGAATCCTCGACAAGCTGGATACTAGATTATCCGGCTCCGGCTCCGCCAGTTTTTGGTATCCGATCGCACCCTGATATATATGATATATACACGCATGGTTTCCACCAGAATGTACATATATTCTTCGTACGCATATATACAGATAACCGATTGCTGACTGAGGTAACGGTACTAAACCTTCTACGGTAATCAAATAAACAAAAATGCACGTCTATATAATTAAATTTTTCTACAAGTTCCTACATCCATCGGCTAAATTGCTTTACGTTTTCTGTATTTTTGTTCAATAGCATTCTAATTTGTCACAACCACAGTTTGAATCTTGCAATCTAAACCCTAAGCCGAAAGCCGCAGACAGCGCAGCACATATTGTCAACGAATACAAAGGTAAATTTTCAAACATACAAAGTACCGCAGTAGGGAATTTGAAATTTTACATCGTAAACAAAACTAACCTATTAAAATCTCGTAACTAAGTGTTAACTTCAAAATCACTCGCGGCCAAGAGATGCGCGGGAAACCCGTCATTTTAACGCCTTTGTTGAAAAACAAATTTCCAATAATAAAAACTTCAAAAAACACTGGCATACATGGTCTCATAGAGAGAACGAAGCCTGATGGCAATCAGGGTACAAACGGATCTAGGGATGTGTCGATACAAAAAATTTTGCCGTTGCCGATATCGATGCAGCTTTTATTTTGAAATTTTGCCGATGCCGAACCGATGCCGATTCCAACTGTAGTAAACCATGCTTAATAAACAGATGAAGACTTAAACCTCAACCATCATAAACGATTAGTTTTATGAGAACGGTTCATTTCAATTAATTTGCTCAAACACAAACGCAAAAGAGATAACAGTTTTCCTGACCACGTCGGTCTCGGTTAAAAACCGAGACCGAGCTAACAATATTTTCATCATTGTGCATAGTGTTCTGTTCGGCACTTGCACGTCAACAAAACTAAAATAATAATAAAGAGCATAACCCATAGATAATTAATTGAAAATGAAAACGGTTAGCGTCACAAAAACAATATATAATCATGCACGTGTATACTTAAATCCACGTCATGTTCAGATAGATAATAGAAAAAGTGAACACAAATTGACATGAACCGGGTAACTCGGTGTACTACTGCTAGCTAAGTGCAGCCATCGACGAATCCAGAGGGAGAGGCCACATCAGAATTTAATTTACCAGAAATTACCACAACGCCTGTGCCGTCTATGCCTTTTGGTCAAATGGACCCATACAAAATTCAGTTTGAAGCATACATATATATTGATGACTTGTACATAATGAAATTGAAAACGTTTACCAATTAATCAAACATATCAAGTGAATTTTGTAGAAACTGATTAAACTTTGTATATTATATGTATGAATATGAATACATACGCGTAATATCTAATATATATCACACAATAAAAAATATAAAAATGATTGATTTACATAAACGTTAAATAATGTATTGAGATTGTCACATCTTACAACAGATAATATTTCAAATTAAATCATCAACCATGGATTTTTTATCAGAATCTGGTTCTTATTCTAATTCGGAGTCGATGAAGCGGTTTACAACCATTTCTAAGAAAAATTGATAAAATTAAAGTAATAAGTATGTATCATGGTGTAACCAGACCAGAATTCGAATTCTTGCTCCAGTTGACTCACAAATCTGTTATTTTTTACTACCCCGGTTTCAAATTGCGACCGAATATCAAGGTGTGACCGCTGACCGGATGTTAATTTAGCAGATACCGGATATAGCATCGTAACTTGTATATACAATATTTAAAGTACGTATTTGAGGTGCACAAAATACGTATGTGTTTACTAATCATATAATTGTTCTTTTGATTTTCGCATTGTTACTTCAATGTATTAAAACTATAAGTTCTTGATTTGCCCAGAAATAGAGATGGGCGGTCTCGGCAAGTCTCGGTATTTGGCTGGTCTGGGTCGCGATCTACTTTTTCAGACTCGATGGTTTGCAAACGGAGGCCAAAGAGGTGAAAAAGCGATAAGCAATCACAAGAATTTTCCTTTGAAAGCAGCTTTGGCCTGGAAGTACTTACGCAGTTCGCCTACCAACAGAGACAGCGAACGACTGTGGACAACCGCTACCTGGTTACACAGCGATTTGAGAAACAAATGACCCCTCCGGTTACCCAAATTCTATTTTTGAAAGGAAACACAAAACACTTTGATTTTAATTGCTGAACATTGTTGGATTCGGCTTTTCACCAACCGAATCCGAATCCAAACCGCAACTTTGCCGAATCCGAAATTTTGTTGTCACCCTGGTTGATGTGTCTTTACATGCAAATACAGCACGATGTAACTTATGTACACTTGTAAAATCAATTTTATGGTATTTGGCAGTTGGCACCACAACCTAAATCTCCGGTATCTGGTAGGTTTATAACACACGTATCCACGTCCTAAATGAGACCAACAATACACTTTTCTCCACATGTTACTGATTTGGGAACCTTTTCGTTTTTCTGTTCTGCATAGACGTATTCTATACGTATTAGCGTAGAATAAAACGAGCAGAAAATAATCAAAACGACATTACAAACTTAACTGTTCCAGTAACAAACTGCTTAGTGCCTGACCAAATTTTAAAAAATTGCAGGGGAGGGGTGAGAGATTTCCCTTGCGGGCAGAAATAAAAATGGGACAACGAAACTATCTGACAGACTAATATATATTATATGTTCTATGTATCCACAGGATATAAAACAAAACGTCACTTACATACGTAAGACTAGCAAACTGATCCGACAATGTTTGCCAACAATAAACAGAAACTTGTGTAAAACCGCAGAGATAAGACTGTAAATTTCATCTAAAAAGATATCGCTCATCAGTAACTGCGTTTTAGCGACAGATTAGAGCCTTTCACGACCAGTCGTAATGGGACTACATTTATTGAGCGAAGCTCGAACACACGTAAGCAATTAAGGTAATATGCAAATTAGTTATTAGAAAACTATTCATTTATCGGTTTTGGAGGTTTGTAAGCAATTTTTTTTCAGACTCCTCGCACCCAAAAACCCTTCAGCCACCCTAATAATTACTGCAATAATTTAAAAAGTCCTAATTTTGTCTTGTCAATTAAGCGAATGTGCAAATTAGCTATTAGCTAACTATTCCATAATCGGTTTTAAAGGTTTGTAGACAATTTATTCAGGTTCCTCGCACCCGAAAACCCATTATTGCTAAAATTAGATTCCTTGTAACCCGAATAATTACGTAGTGAAACATTGTAAAAACGCCCAATTTAGGCTTATCATTTATGCTTATGCAAATGATCTACAAGCTAACTACTGAATTATCGGTTTTAGACGTTTGTAAACAATTTATTCAGATTCCTAGCACCAAAAAACCTTCAGAGAACCCGAATAATTATTGAAATAATTTAAAAAGACCTAATTTTGTCTTGTCAATTAAGCTAATATGAAAATTAGCTTTTAGCTAACTATTCAATTATCTGGTTTGGAGTTTTGTAAACAATTTATTCAAATTCCTCGCACCTAAAAACCCATTAGTGCTGAAATTATATTGCTTTTAACCTTAATAATTAGTGAAACATTGTAAACACTCCTAATTTAAGCTTATAAAATATGCTAATATGCAAATTATCTATTAGCTAACTGCTCAATTATCGGTTTTGGAGGTTTGCACACAATTTATTCAGATTCCTCGCACCCAAAAACCTTCAGTAAACCCTAATAATTATTGAAATTAATTTAAAAAGTTCTAGTTTTGTCTTGTCAATTAAGCTAATATGCAAATTAGCTATTAGCTAACTGTTCAATTATCGGTTTTGGAAGTTTGTATGCAATTTATTCAAATTCCTCGCAGCAGGGATGGGAGTCTCGGTCTCGGTCTCGACAAGTCTCTGGATTTGGCAGGTCTCGGTCTCGGTTTTTTGAGTCTCGGTGGTTAGGAATCGAGACCGGAAGTCGAGAATTCAGCAAATGTTGGTGAACCTTACAAAGTCGAAGTTAATCACAGTTAACCGTTAGCTATGTCAATTGCTAATATATAGTCAACAGCAACGACTATGGAGTACGGCGACTTGGTTATACAGCGACTTGAGAAACAGAATGACACCTCAACGATTGTCAGAAATCCTTTTTTAAAGGAAATCCAAAACTGTTAGACTCGGTTGTTTAGCGACATAAACAATACTTTTTATTGTTATGCACAGGGTTCTAACACAACAGGAACAATATTAGCCGGTAACAGCAACAGGAAAAGTCTTTGAACTTTTCGTCGGAAGAAAAGGAACGGAAACTGGCATTTGTGAAAATTCACCACCGAAGTACCCCAGGTGTAATGTAGCCACAAACGAATTCTAGTGAAACCCTGGTGCATACTTGAATTTCAGTATGGCTGTATTGATAAACAAGTGATGCCTACTGAATAAAATTTCGCTGTGAAACTGTCAATTTTCATGGCTGCGCAATATTTACGAGTAGATAGATATTAAGAAAATCATAAAAAAACTTTCAAAACCGCAAAAAACTTTCAAAAAAAGAATTAAACTAATTTACTTTAAAAATTCAAATTTTTTTCGGTAAAGATCAAAAACTGACCGAGACCGAGACTTTTCTTGACCGGTCTCGGGATTTCTCGCACCCAAAAACCCTTTAATGCTAAAATGAGATTACTTCTAACCGTAATAATTAGTGAAATATTGCAGAAAGTCCTAATTTAGGCTTAATTAATTATGCAAATAAGCCTGTAGCTAATAAACAGCTTAAAATTTTAAAACTCCAATCCGAGGTTAACACCCCCGGATAATTGGCTTTCAAACAACGAAAAGTTTATCAAAATCGGTTCAGCCGTTTTTGAGATTCTTTTCAGACGGACAGACGAACGGCCGGACGGACATCCACCTTTCGACTCCCAAGTACAAAACATAAAACGCTTCGCGAAACTCTTTCGCTTCGCTCAAAAATGTAGCTGCGGATGCAGTTGGGCTTGAACCCACGACGTATGAAAAATATTTGCAATAAAATAAAATTCAGTACAAAATTTAACACCAGCGTAACTTTTGCTTTTTGCAAGAAAAACCAATATCTGAAAGAGAATTTTAGTCATATCTGATATTGTGCGCGTCCTAAAAACTTAGGTAACTTGTTCTGTTGGCATCTGGGTCAATTTAGTGGACAGCGACACAGAGGTAGCAATGTTCTTAATCCGGTTTGCTAAGAAACATTACATAAACGCTTTTACTATCTATTTTATCCTGCTTGCATGCATTGGTTTCTTACGTGTATTTCAGGATGCAACCAGAATTCCGGCTGGAAAACGTGATTGGTATATCCAACAATATTTTTTAAAATTTTCCAAGCGTGTTTTACCAAATTTTTAATTCATGTCAAATATATATACTTCACACTCAAATTAACAACATAGAACGTTTACAAAATAAAAAACCTTTAAATTACGCATCACTATTAGATTTTGAGTTTGTTAAAACTTGGATCCTAAATTGCTTACAAAAATATCACGGTTGCATATTTTGGACTTTCCGGTTCCGGTTTATATTTCTTCACTTTCCGATTCTGATACATATTTTGTAATTCCGATTACACCCTGGTTTTGCTTGTCAGCAGGGTGCAAATTGGAACTGGATTATACCGGAATCGGAATCGGAACAGCAAATTTATACCGGAATGGGAATTGGAAACGGTATCTGAACTACAAATTTTGTGACGTTACAGATAATGTGTATTAACAGCAGGGTGCAACCGGAATTACAATTTACCGGAACCGGAATTTGAAAATTTTACCGGAACCGGAACCGGAAAATGAAAAATGCATTTCACCAAAAATTTCATTTTAATCTTATTTTTTGCTCTATTATTTGTGAAATAACCTTAGTCGAACATAGGTATTTATTTTATTTGTTGTATTTTAGATTTTGATCATCGACTGAAGTGAAATCCACCATCAATGGCTTATATTCGGAGTACAAGTGGCTTTCAAAAGAGATTCTTAAAAATTAGCAAAGTTAAGAAAACGGCCAAATTATAATACCGGAATTTTTAAATCCGGTAAAAATTTACCGGAACCGGAAGGTGAAAAAATGCCGGAACCGGAACCGGAATTCCGGTTGCACCCTGATTAACAGGTATAATATTGATTTGGGGCATCTGTTGGCTGGCAACAATTCTCAAAAACTTCGCATGAACAAATTTGCAATAACTTTTGGTTCTATATAAAAAGCTAACCTACAATCAATTATTGATGAGTTAACTTCTCGATATCAATTTAATAGATAAATGATACAGAATTTTTATGCAACATATCACAACAAGTAGGTCATAAATAAAAATGTCAAAATTCCGATTCCGATTGATTGTTCCAACGGAATCGGAATTGGAACTCGTTTTAAATCGGTATACTAACCGGAATTGGAATTCCGGTTGCACCCTGCTTGCCAGTTTGACTGGATACCGTGTTCATACCGCAGCAATTTGCCATTGCGTCCACGAAGTAGCCTCCACGTCAATAAAAGTGAAAACATGAACATCAGACCCTTTAATTAAGCAGCTAGCAAAGCAGACTACACAGCGGTAAAATGCTGATTCACTTGTGATGGCTTCATTTGAAGCAGCAGTAAAGAATACAGAACAACCAAGATAGATGCATCAGGGTGCAACTGGAATTTCGGTTCCGGTTCCGATAAGTTTTTACTGGAATTAAAAAAATCCGGTGTTAAATTTTGGTCAATGGAAATTAATTGCACTTAAGTGGATTATTAAAATCTAAAATACAGCGGATAAAGTGAATACATATCCCCAACTAAGCGTTATATATTTCACCAATAATATTGCAAAAAAGAAATTTTCGGCGCATGTATTTTTCATTTTCCGGTTCCGGTTCCTGTTCCATTTGCGGTAATTTTGTCAAATTCGGGTTCCAGTTCCGGTACATTGTAATTACGGTTGCACCCTGACATGCCTCTAATGTTGAGCTTCTTTTAATTCATGGGAACAGAAAAACTCGGACCATGGTATCGAAACCTAATAACAGCGCTCATTTACCAAGCCTTCTCAACTTTATGACAGAATTAACCTGGGCGCAAGTACATATTTAATGCCGCACTGGATCGTTTTTTCGAAATTTAGGCGAAGTATATATTACTGGAATAACCCAAATATATAAGGCTGAGCACGAATGTCAAAATTTTCAAAAAACTCCCGTTCTCGTGGCAGAAGAAGACAACTGTTGGTATATCTGGTGTAACATGTGTATATGCATAGTGTAAGACGCATGGATACACGAGCACAGCTATTACTTAAAAAAATTATATCGGCCATGTGGTGTAATGAGTATCGCGCTTGACTCTCTAGCGAGAGGTCCGAGGTTCGGTTCCCGGCATGGCAACATGTTTCGGACAAATTAAGGGAAAACCCATGTATATACACAGTACTTCAAGAAAAGGACCGTGCAATTCTGACAATAAAATTTGTTCAATTGTTGTAGCCGATAAACAGCAATTCTTTGATCAGATTTTGAAAGGATCGAGTACAAGTGTGAAATAAATTAATGATACGTAACAACTCTGCTAGGTGCTACCTGGTTCCGAATATGTCGTTCTCGTTATAACATTCCTGTTTTATTGCGCTCTATCGCGATCTGGCACGGATGAAACTTCAAAAATTGTTGGGGTACTAGCTATGCATTTCCGGTTTCTTTAAATTCGAATCCAAAATGTTTCTCAATAGATATTGATAGTATCAGAATTTAAGGTAAATGTTGTACAACATGACTGAAACATAACTTCCGCTAGTAAATTAAGTCAAATTTGACTATGACATGGGCCCATGTTACTTTAAAGGGCGGCCAGGTTTAGGGTGGGTATATATAACAGTAGGTTTAGATTCTAGATTACATTTTTTGATTAGGTTTTAGGCTTAGGCTTAAGCTTAGGATTAGGCTTTAGGAATGCGCTTAATCCAGTATTTATGCCCATAAAAGTTAGATTGGCCCTTACGTGTGACTCGAATCTATGTATAATTTTTTACTAATATGAAATATTACAGCAGAAAAACACAAATTTTTTCTTTTCAAGAAATATACTATATATATAGTTATTGTATATTCTGAAATCATTTTTCAATTTTAGTATAATTCTACAGGACATTCAAGCAAGCTATATTTCGAATGTCATGTGATATTGCAGTACAAACAGTGAATGCCACATCAGGACAGCAGGCAATTCAATTTTTTCAATTGGATAGCGAAACAACTTGCAGCCAAACTGTAAACCGCTAATAGGGACAAAACGTGTTACAGGTTTACCCCAGATAACGGAAATTCTGTTATTTTTTCTTTTAAATTAGTATATAAATCACGTATATATCTCACAATTTTTCGCTAACGATATATTCTGCAACTGCATGAAAAATAAAAATTATTAAATTCATCCTAAAAAGTTTCGATGCATCCGCCATTTTTTCTTTAATTTTTATCGAGAACCTGTGAATTTTTTGAAGCTTTTATAGTTCAATATCCGTTATTCGTTTCCGTTATTTTAATCACTACCCGTTTCAGTTTTCGTTGTCTTTATGGAACATCCACGTTATTTATAATTCACGCGCTACTGCAAAAAAATGTCTGGGTCTGAGTAAAGACCGATGTCGTTAAACACCTTCTATTACGAGACCACTATAAAGTCCGGTAGTCCATAACGAGGACGCAAAGACATATTGCACTGTGTTCATATAGCATCGCAAACATACATATAACAACAACACAAACAACAAACACTAATTTTAGCGTTTGTTGGCTTTTACAATGTTCAGTTTATAAGTGATCTAATTTAGCATTCTTCATTGGAAGAGGATATTTTTTTAAAATATTATATTTCTAAAACTTGATTAGTAAATATTTCAATATTGCAAGATTACAAACTCGTCTATTGCTATCGAATAAAAAATGTCACGCATGCGAGCTCCTAAGTCTTTAGCTATCTTTCCTAACAATTTGATGATCTGAAGGCGAGACTCTTTTCCAATTTGTGTTACCCTGCTGACATATTTTAAGCTATTCTCTAGAAAATACTATTCAAAAGTTACTAAATATTACAAAGAACATGTTCTGCTGGCGATAAATGGTCAATTTGTTATTTAAAAGCAACTGGCTTTTGTCCAGAGTCTGTCAGAAGTGTAGCCGTCAAAGATATAGACACAAATATTTTCGGAAGGAACTTAGCTTTGCATTTATACAGGGTCTGTTCGAAGGAACTCGTATGGTCAGACACTTTTACAGGCTTCAAGCGAAACATATCCTTAGTCCCTTCGAAGGACACTTTTACCTAGTTAATAGTGTCTACGTACCGCATTAAATTGTACTTACACGCTAGTTGCAGCTTCGATTTGTACACATCCCTACCGTGTGGTTGGACAAATTTTTATATTAGCGCGCGTATTATAATGTGAATGACCCATTACTAAACTTTCTTATGCGGGGTTCATGTTATAACCGGGGAAGGCGGGACACGGTTTGTCCTATGTTGATTCGACATCAACGTTAAAATTCGAGCTCTTATATCGGGTCAACAGACAAAACTCGAAGGTCATATGACATTAGCTGACAAACCACCGCTCTCAAATGATCAATGTGTACAAGGGACGGTATGTCACATGATACTGTGGGACATTTATGCGAATATCATCATATTCCAAAATTTCAACGAATATCACATGATATTCAGCAGGACAGTGTAACCTTTGGGTACTAATAAATGAACAAAAAGTTGGACGGCACCCGCACAAATGTGCTTTAAGTACCAAATACACGCCTGCAAATTGTTTCCGACACAAAAGCACTTAGAACCACAGATTCAAAATTCAAAAATTCAAATTTCAAATTCTAATGTATGATATTTAACAGGACAATTTGAGTATGTTACCTCATGCGGGGTTCACGTTATAACCGGTGCAGCTTGGGACACGTTTTGTCCCTATTAGACTATTGGGTCACATTTTGTCTGCTTATAAACCCCATATCGTATTCAAAAATTCGTATTTGTCTGCTATTATCATGTGTGGATCACCTTTTGTACTTCAATATCATATGATATTCGAGGTATTTTCCGCGAATATCATATGACATACTTTCAAATGTCTGCACACTTGAGGTAACATACCCAAATTGTCCTGTTGAATATCATATGATACTAAATTGTGAAATTTGAATTTTGAAGCTGTGGTTCTAAGCGATTTTGTGTCGGAAACGATTTGCAGGCACGTATTTGGTATTTAAAGCACATTTGTGCCGATGCCGTCCAACTTTGTATTCATTTATTAGTACCCAAAGATTACATTGTCCCGCTGAATATCATATGATATTCGTTGAAATTTTGGAATATCATATGATATTCGCATAAATGTCCCACATATCACGTGACATACCGTCCCTTGTACACATTGATCATTTGAGAGCGGTGGCTTGTAAGTAAATGTCATATGGCATTCGAGTTTTGTCTGTTCACCCGATATGGTGCTCGAATTTTAACGTTGGCGTCGAATTAACATGGGACAAACCGTGTCCCGCCTGCCCCGGTTATAACGTGAACCCCGCATCAAGTATGCAGACATTTGAAATTATATCATATGATATTCGCAGACAATACCTCGAATACCATATGATATTGAAGAACAAAATGTGACCTACACACGATAATAACAGACAAATACGAATTTTTGAATACGATATGGGGTCTATAAGCAGACAAAATGTTACCCAATAGTCTAGTAGGAATAAAACATGTCCAAAGCTGCCCCGGTTATAACGTGTACTCCGTATTAGGGGGAAACAGTAAGGTAAGGCGGCCGTATCATTTTATCACAAAAAATTTCCTAAACCATTTTATTATAATACAAACGTTTTTTAGGTGCAAAAAATGTAAGGTAGAGGAACCTTACCATATTATTACAATAAAATTTCAGGAGGGGTGTGCGCACACCCACCCTCCTCTAGATCCTCTAGAGCCCGCTATCTCACTATACCGAAATCGACTTAATTAAGACTAATTTTTTGCTTTGGCTTAGGCTAAAGCTTTGTTTTTGCAGGGCGTATCCGGTTACTCGCTGTGTTTTAGAGTTGGGTTTTACGCCGAGGAAACTTAAACTTAGGAATTATAGATGGGAACCGGTTATCCGGATATGAAAAATATCCGGATATGTATCCGAAATGAAACGTGTATCCGGATATCCGGATATCCGAATATTTGCCGGATATCCGAAATGCTTTTGTGTAAAATTTTTTTAGAATAATTTGCATGGTTTCACCACCAAAGTAGCCGGAGCCAGGGTTGTTGGCCGAAAAAAATTACCGGACAAAATGTTTTTTCATTTTCTCCCTTTTTTCTGAGAGGGTAGAAAAAAATGGAAAAAATAGAAAAATATTAAACGATTCCTAAATATAATTTGTAAAGTTATGGTATAAAATAACGTTTTTAGGTGACATCCAACTAATTTTCATGCAACACATTAACAGTGACCGTGTATATATGTCTACCAGGACACATTATATGTCCGGAAAACGCGAAAATTGCAGCATATGAATATATAAATGAATTTCAGAATTGTCACTTTGCCACGAGATTCTATGTAAAACAACATATGCAACTTGTTCGGTTTACTGACCAGATTTCGTCGACAGTGGGGCGGCCAAAGTTAGGGTGCTCAACATTGAAAGCTTGCTTTTACCGTGTGATTTAACACAAGAATACGTCCAGCTTCAACCTCGCTTTGCTCGCGAGGTTGTAGCAATTGAAAGGCTTCGCTGTCAGAAAAAACCCAAAAGTATATTGTGATTTAATATACCTATACTTAAGAAAAAACAAGCGTGACTTGTTTAACTCGCTCCACTCATGAGTTTCTGATGTTCCGATGACCTTCTCCTGTTATTCCATGCCAAATCTTAAATTTTTAAAAAATTCGAATTTTAAGGTTCCAAATTCCTCCACTGGAGTCAAAATGTTTGTCGAAAAATTATACAAATATACACCATTTGACACAGGTTGCGAAGCTAAGACGAATATTGACAAATATTTTCCAATCAGACGTCTCCCAAACGAGTAAGTGATTATATATTTTATCCAACTTATCGAAAAAAATTTGGGTCCCATGGGGAACTTGTGGCCTTAAAAATCGAATTTTTCAAAAATTCTGATTTGGAATGTTTATTTGCCTTGTATCGAAAGCTGTAGCCATAATGCAAGGTTATTATTATGAACGTATTTTGAAAACTTAAGTACGCTTCAAAGTTTTGAACTCACCTTTATTTGGTTCTGGAGTCATTTATGCGCTACAATTAGGAATAAATGACATTTATGGACTCTAATTAGGGTTTAGGGACTTTATGCGCTTATGAAGTCTTATATTAGGGATACAGACTCCTATTGATTAGGACTCAAAATGGTACCCCCTCTTTTATTCAGGTCACTGCAGTACTGGCATAATAAATACCGTTTTTAGAATTGTATCTTTTATGCTCATATCAATTTGCTTGAGGGTCAGGGTACTTCCTTTAGAGCAACAAGTTAAAACAAGCGCTTCAGAAACGAAAATTGAGGTTCGGAAACTCAAAAAACACAAAATCGAGTTTCGGATATCCGAAATAGAAAATTTCATTTCGGATATCCGGATAAACATCCGGCAAGAATGGGCGGATATCCGGATATGAAAAAAAACCGATGCCCATCACTATTAGGAATGTGTTTTGTTTCATTATTGGTCCAAATCTTCAGGACGCGCTCTTCTCTTAATAATATATATCGGAACGTAATGCCAATTTGGCTCCTCATAATGGGACATCCACGTTAAAATGCACGCACATTTGTAAAAAAATGTCCCTCCCTTTTAGGTGCCCACATCGTCCCTACCCACTCTCTTTATACACTGTCTGATATGTCAATATGTCATTGTCTGAACCTTTAGACAACGAATATGCTCTAGGCCTAAATATATACTTGTCCTGACATCATTATCGGGAACTCTTGTTGTCCATTGTCCCTCAGAAGGTACTCATTTTTTGTGTTGAATGATGCGTGTGAATATGTGTGCACAGCGTGTCTTTTTAAATGTGTGCGCGTGTGCAAACGTATTAATGTCCTGACATCCTTCAGACAACATGTATTTATCCAGAGTCCCTTCCGACAGAGTCTAAGTAGACAATTAACACTATGTTAGTACAGCTATGAAACTGTACCCTGCCTCCAGCTAGTATGTGTACTTTGATGCTGTTCCTAATGGGGTGGATGGCACATTTATTACATCGGCGCGTGTATTTTAATGTATGGATGACCCATAAAACCTTCCCTGATAAATTCAATTAAATTTCAATTTTTAAGACTTTAATATTTACCTTCACTTGTTGCGATACTATATTACTACAGCAGAGCGGAACTAAAATATATTTTTATCAGTTCAGAATCTATATTTTTCGTTTCTGTAAAATCGACACGCTGAGTTGAATTGCGTCATTTTTTGCGTTTGACTGGTTTAGTGCACCTGATTTACTATTGATTTCACGACACAAATGAAGGAAGAAACTTTTTCTGGATTAACAACCGAATTTTTTGAATCAGTTTTCCACTTTCCGAAGTTTTTCGTTTTTGTCATGTGTTAAGAAATCAAATGTTTTAAATCATGGAATTACGCAGGAATGTGGTTCAATATTTTAATTCAGGTTTGAATACAGAATTTCTCTTGGTCAGCTCCAGCGACTTTAATGGTGAAACAATGTAAATTATTCCAAATTTTTTTACACAATAGCATTTCGAATATCCGGGTATCCGGATGCATGTTTGTTTTCGAATACATATCCGGTGCTCATCTATATTACAGATATTAAAATTATCATATTCAACTGGCTTCATCTCCGGCTCTGGCAAGTTTCGTTGAACTTCTGCTACGACATTTTTCACCTCCGGTTTCAGCCTGGTATATACATAACATATTTTTTACATTAACTTTAAAACACAACATTTATTGCTTAAGTTTGGCAAATAAATACGCATGATGTCAGCAAATGGTTTTGTCATTGGAACAATTTGATGGCGCAAACTTAAATAAAAAATGCGGGTCTTTCTTCGGATGCATTAACGGACATTTGAAATTATGGAAACTAGTGATCAAAACAATGGAAACGGAACGGATATTTGGGCATAAATGTTCAAAGATGTTTCATTTTTCTACAAAAATACAGCTGAAATATACAAAAATATTCGCTAGACTAAAAAGTACAATTTTATAGAAAAAATGCTTTCCATATGGCTGTATCAAGAACTACGTTTAACGGAATTTCCCGCATTGTGGTAACGCAAAAGTTTCGGTAGAATAAAAACAAAAACGGTACGGTTTTTTAATAACGAAAACGGACGCCGGTTTTCACCAAAATCGGATACCCGGCTACACCCTAGTCTTGAACACATATTAAATTTTGATTCCAAAGTACCGCTGGCTAAAAAGCTGAACCAGCATACACAGTTACAAGCCATGTTAAAACACTCTTATTTAAAAATAAACTGACAGCTTTAGTGTTTTTACGATCTCTTCCGGTGGAGCACTGATAAACTTGAATCAAAATACCATGTTTTCAATTACTTGTCAATGTACATGCAACATGTCAAGAATGCTTCGAGACTTTGAAAGTTTCGGCCTTTTACTCGATAACTGTATATCATCGTGATTGTTATGCGTTAAGACAACCTGAAAACACAATTTGGAACATACTTTAATTCTGAGAAAAATTTCACAAAATGCAGTAATACGTTTACTGTTAACTGCAGCAATGGATGCAATATGCCTAATACAAAAGCGCAACCCTACCTATTGCCTTGGTATTACGATCGATGCCGAATGTCGGATTTAAAATTTTATTTTACACGTGCAATTTAAAATTTCATTCTCCGCGTGCAGCGCCACTTGGCGTTTCGAACAACCCAACCATATTGTAATCCTTACAATGTGTCACATCAGATATTCAGGTGCCAAGATAACTCACCTTTCCACTGCCTTTCGGGCCAACTGATCCATTTTTGTAGGAGCGAAACCCGTTATCCACAGTCGCACTCTGAGTTCCCGGTGCATTCGGTGGAGGCGGTGAGACTCGAGCAAAAACGCACTTAGACACCGAAGCTGCAGTTGCGTGGGTAGCTGAATTTGATCCAGAATTTGCAATTTTGGCCAACTTTTCCAATGCCTGAGCACCGCGGCAAAGCAGCGATTCGCGTCGTTGACCAGGAGGTAACTGATTGGATTTAGTCGATTTTGCAAGAAACGACGACTGCTAAAAATTTAAGACCAGGGTTCCATGTACCATTGGCAGGAGTTATGTACCATTGACAAAACGACTAAAATACTTGTTTTTAAGAACAGTTGTCAAAAGCCATTTACGATCGTTTACTTAATTAGATATGCCATTACATGCTCCTGATGTACATTATCGCCATTTCGAAGATTTTTTTACTGGCTTCTCCACAGCGGGGGGCCCAGCACTTTCCGATATTTTCATTTTCCCCCGGCAAAAAGTTTGCCGCCCCCAGGAAAGGCCCCCCGGCGAATTTTCGGCCGCCCCCCAGCAAATTATTTTGCTGGAGGCCCCCAGGACTTTTCTAGGTCAAAAATTTTCAATGTTAAAACGTAAAGACCTGGACTTCTTTTGAGGCGGACATTCGGCAAAATATGATTTTATATTACGCTGAGTACTCATAATTTTTAATAGCGTTACAAATATCCGTAGTAACTAATACAATTCAATAATGAACTGAAAAAGCACAATTATATAAAGACCGTTTCAGGGCATACAGCATTCGAAAGTACCTTGCAGCAGCAAGTTCAACCCGCCTGAGCCTTATGATAAATTGAAGCTGTGACTAATATACAAAATATATATTAATCACAGTTTCAATTATAGATTATCTATATTTTATATAATTGTGCTTCTTTCAACTTCTCGTTAAGATATTAGTTAAAATTATTGTTATTAGCGTTTGCGAGAAATTTTTGTCATGTTGAGCGATGAGTGATCTTACGTTGAGTTGGAAACACGGTCTAGAATGAAAAAAATGGTCCAAAAAGTCGGTTTGTTAAATTTTAAGCCTGCCACCCAGGACCCCCCAGATCATCTGGGGGCCCCCAGGAAAACTGCCCCCCCAGCAAAATCAGCTGCCCCCCAGGAAACTCCTGCCCCCCCCCCAGGAAACGCCCCCCGGCGGAAATTTTCAAGCTGTGGAGAAGCCAGTTTTACCAATCTTAAAAATAATTTAAGTCGAAAACATATCCACTTACTAAGCCATCTCCATCCGACACGTTGAAAGCAAATGGTAGTGAATGACGAGTCTTAGATTTCAGATTACCATTAACTCTATCAGTATTTGTGAGCACAGGTTCTGAAATGGCAGAATAAAAAAATAAAATTTGCAAATGTATTGAAATAGCAAAATGATACACACAGTTAAACATATGAGATCGCTCATGCTAATATTTCTAAGCAAAAAATCACAACTTCTCTTTTATGATGGGATAACGAAAATTGCTTGCCTCTCTGTGGTGGAGGTCTAACCCACACAAACATATTCCACTAACATTTTTCTACCTCCAGATTGATGACCCAAACCTTTTTGAAAATGGGGGCACCATGTAACCTCTATGTGGCATCCGAAATAGAACGTATATTATTTTTCCTGGCAACCGAATCCGGATAGCAAATTTTTGCCAGAACCGGGTGTTAACCAGATCACCGGGTATCCGAGTCGATTTGGATGTCAGATTATGGCTGATAGTAAATCGGAACCGGATATCCGTTCGATCCCTGGTAGTCTATATAAATGTGTAGAACGAGCTGAAAACCAAAGAGTATAATGCTAATGCAGCCCTTCGAAAGCATCTATCAGCCAAAAAAGCCGTTGTGTTATCCCAGAAATGAACATAGCACAGTTGAAGTTAGCACATACTTATAAGACGTAAAAATGCATCTAGGTTAAACGTGGCAGAATTTCCGCTCTGATCTCACTTCAAATGCCCCAGGTTTACCCTGGGGGCAAGCGCTCATCAAAAAATGAGAAGAGAGTGGCCACACCGGAAACAAAACTCGATGCCTTGGGACTATAAAAACTTTCATAAATTTGCAGCATTAAAAAATTGCTGTAAATTTGTTATGAAGGAATTTGAATTAAACTAACGTTGTTGAAAATCACTTTTATTACCACTGTACGTGTATGACTTCCGCTTTCTACTCGATCCCGAATGAGACATACTATTACCACTGGCTACTGCAGAAGTTGAAGATACAAAGAACGTGTCAAAATCACACGAGTTTTCCTGCAACAACATAAACAGAATAACGTTCGACGTCATAATAAAATCCTACACGATAAAGTTTAAGCTTCTGACAAGGTCCCGACCCCACATTCTCACAACAAATAAAGTTGCCAACCTTTATCAGTTAGCGATATTTCTGCGCCATTGTAGAGTTGCAAGTTTTATAACAGCTAACAGATCTGTGCATAGGCACTTATCAGTAGGGCCAAGAATTTTTTCGTATGACCATTTCCCCGGGATTCGATAGGAAACCAACTTCCGCAACAGAATCGAAAACTGCTAAAGCGGAACAGGAACTTTTACGAAAAGCCACAAAAAGGCTCTCACAAAAAATTTTAGATGGTATCAAATAAAAAGTAATAACAACGTATTCATGCCCCACTCCAGTTATAACAGAAAGTATATAACCATGTACAAGCAGGTATTTTAAAGAACTTACAAAGAGCGGCTAAACTAAAACTTCCAATTCCGGTTTGTAGTCATGAAACCGTAACAAAACATTCATTTGAACGCTGCGTCTCACCTTCTGCTGCATCCAGTGTTTCCGTTCTAGCGCTTTCTTTTCTATTTCAGACACTTCTGGATCTTTCCCGTCCGCGCCACACTGTTTGCCACGAACATCATTTTCATCTTCAGAATCATCCAAAAGACTAACTCCAACCTCGCCAGTGTTCTTCCATAGTTCGTCAATGTTATCGTCATCTATAATAATACAAATCTAAATTGAATAAATTATATGGCTTCCAATTTACAGAACTTTCTTTCCAAGAGCAACACTACAATATAACATATATTTTCTAATCTGATTTTTGTTTCTATTAGGGATGTCGCGATGCCAAAAATTTTCCCGATGCCTATTATTGTCAAATTTTACATGCCGATACTAATGTTTCTAGATGCTCAAAACATTGCTGTATTAAAGGACATAAACGATAGATTTGGGAAATTTTTGTTGGCTTGCCTAAACGAAACAAACAAACAACATGGAGCAGCAATTGTTATGGACATTAAGTGCGAAAAATAATCGGAAAAGAATAGGCAGTTATTTTTCACTGCCGATGACGATACCCACGAAAAGTGCAAATTATCACCGATGCCGATTAATCGGCACACCCATAGTTTCTATTTTTATGAAGTCGAATCCGGCTTCAGTTATGCTTCGATCGACCTTTGCCAAAATCAGCACCAGTTATGAAAGAAAAACATCAGCTTTCATGTCAGCCATACGGACTTTAATAACCTCTTTCAAAAAAATTACTATACCTTCATTCCACAAAAACCGCCTCATTCGTTTAGAGTCTGAATGCAGATCCCCATCCTCCAAATAGGCTTCTTGCATTGCCATCAAGTGTCGCTTGTCAGCGTCGAGTTCTTGCTTCCTAAAATTAACTTTTATGCGTCGCTCATCACTTTCCGTAGCTGGGCAACAAAACGACATAGGGTTACCGAGTTGCAACATACCCTGTGTTAAACCAAAACAAAAGTATAGTGCCACTTATACTTCAAATTATTTCATTCCAAAATCTGTCAGACCAAAAACAAACTTCTACCCAATAAGTTTTGCAGCGTATAACTATAGCTGCTTATTTAGTCTGCAATAACGTTACTCAAATCTCAATCAGACCACAAACCTTGATCCTCAGAAGCCCGAGGACAGAGAGATGTATGACATATAAATTACAATAACGGCGTCAACTTACTGATACAGCTGTCCCACTTGTCTGCGCAATTCGTCATCCGACGGCAATTCTTCATCTAAGTCGCCTTCCTCGCTTTCGTAATCATCGTCGTCTGATTTAATCTGACAATAAAATATAAACACTAATAAAGATATATAAAGAAACAAACAAACAAATAAACAAAGCAAACAGCTTTTGCTGAAGGCCGTGCATCCTGCCGAACTAATCTATATATTAAAGCTACAACACCCCACATACGTATTTTGGGCAGCATTCCAACATTTTTGTTTACGTTACATTACATAATGCAAATTAAGACGGTATGCATTGAGAATAACTATTGTTTCGGATGTGTATTATATATCTACAGCCCACTTAAATTTATTTGAGGGCCCAGGCAACGATTTAGCGTTGGGTCCGGGAAACCTTAGCCCAGTCGCACATATGTGAATCTACATGTACTAGTTGTAACCATTTGTAAATAATTTCCTTGCAAATAAAGCAACAAGTTTTGTAAACCACAAGTATTAATGGATCTAAAATTAAACCAGACAACCAAAATTGATTGATTACAAAAAATCTAGAGCAAAACCTTTCTATTTCTAAGATTGTTAGAAGAAATATTGCTAAAACTAAGGAACGACAATAACTTACATCGTCATTTTCATCCAAGTCCGCCTCACTGCCTGACAATTCAGCTTCGTGTTCAAAGTATTCTTTACGTAATTTTCTATAAGAAATGAGAAATAAATATCGGTGGTTTTCTGAAGTTTAGACTTTAATACCTCAAGTACTGCGTCACAAAATTTCGCCCTAATAAAACATTAATGTATTTGATTTTTGTTAGAACAAGGGTTTAAATTAACTTCTTCGACAATCTACCGTCCATGATGCTTCATACAGACCATTGTCTAACATTTATGTACACCAATTTCTATAGTTTCAATTCCATAACCATTATTCGTCGTAATATCCGAATTTCTCACCCATGTATATTCAAATATTATAACTATTGTGTACTACGAAGCAAACCATGTGAAACTTGGGACCACATAATACTGAACCGGATACTTCAATATCCGCCTGGATTTGGACATAAAGACACAATTTTGGCAAAAAGAAAACCTTAATTATGCTTTGGAACAAAATTCATTGCGAAATATTGCAACTTTGGTCGTAAACATAGTTTAATAATACAGTTATGTTTATTTTTCAGCGATAAATATCTGACAACATTTAATACCGGAGCCGGACTTCCGGTTGTGTCCTAAAGCAAACATGTATGCTTTCCTTTTAAATTATCACTTACCCTTGTTCAGTGAACATCATTCTAACGCCACCGTCATCGTTCAACTCGTCTTCAGCACCTGTTTCATCTAACTCTTCCAACTCCGTCTCGAGAGTTCCTCGAGTAGCAGCCCAACGCGAGCCAAGATCAGCAGCTCGCGCTTCTCTTCGAGTCACGGCTACTGCCTCCTGCTCTTCTACCACTCCTGTTTGCTTGTTCCCAATGAGAACATCAGACCTATCGTTATCTTCTAGATCACTATCGTTATCATTGGCATCAAACAGTTCGTTGTTAGTTAGGGTAAACAATGGTGGTGACGGCTGTTTTCTACTGTTAGTTATATTATCTGTTTTGAGATGTGAGTACGTTAAATCTGTAGTTTGATAACCATCTCGATTTGGTCCACCGGCGCAACTGACATCTGAAGCTATAGAACTGATAAGATGCAAAAGTAAATGAGGTTATGACGGGGCTGAAGGTCGACATGTATTCACTCAAGGAACTGTAAGTTTAAGGACAGAGAGTGTCGAAGTGGAAAGTATTAATTTTCAAATTTACAACAACCGCAAAAACATTTAATGCTCCAAAAATTGTTTTATTGAAAAAACAATCTTACCAACAGAAGTCCCACCAACATCATCGCTTGCCACAGCACTGTCATTATTGGGTGCAGGAATATCTTCATCAATTGGATTTAAGACATCAGTAAGGCTGTTGTCATTCACTTGCAAGTCATTGTCCTTACTTAAATAAAACATTAATGATCCATTAGGAAAGAATATGCCTCTTAACTAATTATCGTGGCACGAAAGTTTATAATTAAACGTATAGCGTGAAACCCTTCACATAGCTGGCTTGCCCAAAAATGCAATCGCAACTAAATGTTTAATGTAACTTTGAAAAAAACCGTTTAATGATCTTCGAAACCACAGTAAATATCCAGTTAAGTTATACCGCATACCAGAACTGGATACGGATGTCAATTTTTGCAGCATATTAAACCGGAACCGAATATCCTGTCGCTCCCATGAAATCCCACAATTCGTAAAAGAAATCGCTATGAGATGCCAAATAACCAACAATTTATGATGAACCTATAGTTAACAATTTTATTAACTAACGTGACAGACGTACATACGGGTTCTCGGAGCCAGGGATGGGAGTCTCTGTCTCGGCAAGCCTCGGTATTAGGCAGCTATCGGTCTTGATTTTCTAAGTCTCGGTGGTCTGGACTCTGGAACCAAGACCAGAAGTCTAGGATTCAGCAAATGCAAGGCTGCACTGCTGAAGTAAATTATGCTCAACCAATAAAATTTCGCTGAGAATATAAGAAGTTTCATAGTTACGCACGAAAAAAGCATTAAGAATAATTTATTGGATAATTCTAATGTTTTCCATGAACAAAATTTGACCGAGATCGACACGTTTCATAACCAATCTCGGTAGTCAATTCTCGGTTTTGGCCTCTTTTTTCGGTTTGTAACCGAAACCGGTTATGCCTGCTCGGGGCCTGGATTTCCAAATTTTAGGACCATAAACAATTTTTCTTACATTTATGTTTTTTAGAAAAACTACACGCGCCACATTCGATATAAAAACTGCTTACCGGTACTGAGTTTCAGTCGATATAAACTGACCAGAACACAACGTGAGAAGATCATCGAGACATTGTTGAGTGCTGGGTATGATATCCTGATCAAATGAAAGCACACTTGCAGAATGTTTGGCTTCTACAGCACTTCTGCAACAAAAAATGCTCCCATGTAGTAATAATTTTTCGTTTGTAAGCTTCGGTTTTTTTGAAGTGTCATAAATTTTTCGGACCGAAACATACAGAAGAACAAACACTGCGCCAATAACGCCAGTAGAAAGCTCCCTAACATCAAGAGAAATTCTACCGAACGGTCTACCAGATCTGGAACAAGGCTAGATCAATACCTTACCCATTGATGACAACAACATCGTTCGGCTGTTTGTCCCTACAATAATTTGTTGACTTATGGTCATCTGATGAAAACAGCACCATCGAACAAGACGGCACTCCACTACATGGAGTATCATTACTACTTCCGCCTAGTGAATCTTCAGTATCCACTGCCGTTTCTCTGTTCTCGTTCTGACGTCTATCAGGCCACTTTAACTCGCTCCATTGCTCGGCTCTACCAAATTCACCATGTAATCCGTTGTTATAGCACATTGTCTGCTCCGTGTGTTCTCGCACCAGTTCAACGTCCTCCTGTTTTCGTCCGTTGTAAGACTCATGTTTATTTTTCTCGGAGAACCAACCGACGTCTTTGATGTTTCCTAGTTCAAATGCGTCCGTCTTCTCTCGCTCTTCATTTACTTCTTCTTTTTCTTCTTCGTCCTCTTCCTCAACTTTTTGGGTTTCTTCTTCTTCCTCTTCTTCTCCGTTCTCCTCATCCTCGTCTTCCAATTCTTCTTCGTCTTTATATTCTTCTCCTTCGCTATCTTCCTTTTCGTCAAAGGTGTTTCTTTCATTTAGTTCAGGGTTTTCTTGTTCTTCTTCGTCGTCGTTATTATCTTCTACATCATCATTGTAGTCAACTTCGGCTTCTGCGTCGATGTATTTATTTTTCTGAAGTATATCAATATAAAACCAAAATATTTAACGCATATAAAATTAAACAATTACAACTTTTTTGCAATTTACTCTACAGCATAAAACACATATTATTAGGTTCACTCAGCCGCGATAGAAATTCTCGAATCACTGCGTTACTATAAAACATATCACAATATTTCCAGTGAAACATTGCATTAAAACGTTCTTAACTAACCGGTAAGCGTTTCTCAAGCTTGACCAATGTTTCCAAGTCAGGCTCGCTTTCTGGCTCACTCTCAGTTTCGCCTTCTGACGAAAAGAATCCTTCTTGCTCTTCAATTCGCATTTGTTCAGCTTCCTGTAACACGAACATTTACCGTGTCCACACTTTTGAAATAGAGTCAACGCAATGGTAGAACGATTAAATATTAAAACTCAGCGTATATTACTTTCATCATTTAAAATGATGCAAAAATGAAACATCTTACGTTTTTGAAGACAAAAATTTCACTGATCAATTTTATTTAAACCTCGAATGAGACAAAAACTCTTCCAGACAAATTGCTCTCATTTACAATGCATTGTTCACATAATTTCTCGCAACGGTTCTCCAGCAACAAGATGTTTAGCGTTTAAGCACCCCTAAAATATAGGATATTTATTACACATACCTCTTCATCAGGCAATTCTCCACGATTAATCAGTTCCTTGTTCCATATTTCGCGGCGTTTTTCAATTTCTCTTTCTCGCCGTGCTCGAATCCCGACAGACAAAGCTTTTTTTAGTTCGATTAATTTTTGACCTGAAAATTTAAAATAATTTAATAATACCATACTTTTACCCAGCTTGATACATTTCACACTGCTACAGTTACATATATAGTATGTTTAAAGAGTGCACATGAAAAACTATACCGATTCTGGCAATGTATATTTTGAACTAAAAAACTATAACTAGCAACCTGATTTGAACCAAGCGTTAATTAAAATTCTGCAGCAAAAACACTGGATCAATTAAGCAGGAGCCACTTCAGTACGATAACCCTGTTGTCTTGCCACAACTCAACCGGAAAAATATGCTCCAATTATGTGAAATTTAGTCAATAAAATTGTTTCACCTGGCTTCAAATCTTGCACCGGTGCAGGATCGTCTGGATGCAGAGTAACTGAAACTTCCCGTCTCAAAAGTTTATTGTTGTTACCCAGATTGCTGTCGCTATTTTCACGCATAATCACACTAAAATGTATCCAAACCCAGCAGTTTGTAACGAAACTGCACTCAAAGAAATAACTTCAAATTAAAAACCTATATTATTTTTAAAATCAAAATTCAACGATTTGTGAGTCACAATACATACATGTACGGTATGCACACAGTAACAAAACTCTAGATAGAGCATAACCATTTTTTCTTTTAAACAGTATGTGAACAACAGATAGCGCAAAACCGAAGCCCAGAGATTACGTACATTATTATAGCCGATATGGAAAAATAAATATAAAATATAAAATATACGATGGCATTAAATACACAAGCTTGAATACGATCTTGTCGAATCCAAATATGGGCTTCGGTTGTATCCGAACATAACGGAACAACTATCCAGCCCAACAACAAACAACACTGCTTTGAACCCTTTTAATTACCCAACATGCACATGCTTTTCATGAGGTAAAACACTACAATTTCCAGCGAAATTATTGCCAAGAGACGCGTTGTGCACAGCTCGCTCGAGAAAACGATCAAATTCAGTTTGTGGCTTGTCGCTCGCTTTATCACTTGCACTTAGATCAATATATCCAGTACATCCAGACAAACTGAAAGCAGCTCCCAATATACAAAGTAAATTTATTGCATCCGTAGTTCGAATAAGTTTCTACACGTACAATACAGCACAGCGACAAACTACGACGTACGGCACCGGAAATCATTAAATAATTTTAAACGCTAAACCGTCATCCTAAAAGTTTTCTAATACGAAACAACTACAAATTTAATTTTTTCAACCACATGTATTTTAAAATCACATAATATTTTTACGCTTTTGATCAATTAAATATTCTTTGCATTTCTTGAAATTTTAAAAATGTCTTCCCATTTTTCACCATAAACGTACTCCAACTTAACACGACCGTTATCAGCAGAATCGGCTGACATTAAAGTTTTTCGCCGCAACTTCTCAATGAGTTGGGCACGTGCCGTGGATACTTTCGCCAATCGGTCACCCAGTTGCTCGGTTTCAATACTGGATGCTTCTCGAATACCAGTAATCTCACTTAACGGCGTACCGTTATCCGCCAACGGACCACTTGTTTCTGTTGTTTCCGAATGATGTTGAGTACTACAAGGATATTGCATGGCCCTATTATCTTCGGTAACGGTACTTTCACAGCGTTCGGCATCGGTTTCGTTCAAAGTGAACTAAAAGATTGTGTTAAAGCATATATTTAAATGCCAGTAATGTGCACGTGGGGAGAGGGGAAGTTGTAATAAGCACAACGCCACTACTACAGATGCTCCATAAGTGTGAATATGATGCTACCCTGCAAGCCCAATGTAAAAATATTTGCGCTTGGCTTCTTGCTTGCTTCTTTGGTGAGTTTTCGAACAAAATTAGTGTTCATACAACTGATAGGCTGGGTTCAACTGGAATTGCTATTCCTGCCGGAATTTCTGCAAAAACTAAATTCCTGTTCCTGTTCCTGTATTTAAAGATGCAGGAACCGGAGTTTTTTTACGGTTTTGGGGCAAATAATTCATAATCATTTAGATATTGAAAACTTTGTGTTTGAAAAATTGTTATTTTGAAACGAGTGTTATTGAAATTAGTTCAATTTTGCTAATAAACTGTTTCTGATGCGCTTTCTCAAACTTGATGATGAAATAGCTGAAAATTCTCTTAAACAATTTTTTGGCAAGTTTTCTAAAAAGTCCAACAGTAATTCGGTGATGAAAATTATTTCAAATTCCGGTTCCTGTTCCTGCTCCGGTTCCTGCAAAGAAATTCGGTTGATGTTCTTGCTCCAGTTCCGGCAAAATTTAGTTCCTCCTGGAACCCTGCTGATAGATATTGGCGATCCAACTGACGTCAGAGAAATGCTGTTGTGCCCCCCTATAAGTCCCTAGGCCAATCAACTCCACGCACACCGGAAACTAATTGTTTAGACCACTTTGTAAACTGTTTTCAGCAGTGTAACAAAATAATACGTACTACTCACATCACATACCAAAACGTCTGCTGTCTCAGCTCGACATTTCGAAGAAGCGCAGGCATCAATAGTGATGTTTGAGGTATTTTTCGGCTTCATTTTGTTGCTCAATTCTATAAAAGAACACAAACAGAAATGATAACGGCAAGACTAACAGGTAAACTAAACAAAAGTATAATAAATATATACCGCGGTCGTATAGCCAGCGGCTGTTTCAGGATTTTGCAAATAATTTCATCCCTGTCTAAGGGTGGATCAGCTATTTATCAAAGGCTAAACTCGAAAGCGGGCGTGTTCCCCTATCCTAAGTTAACTTTGAACCTGTCTAGTTTTTCCTGTCCGCCTCAGAAAATTTATACATATGCATATGTATTATGTATATAAAGCAATGATCAAACAAAAAATCAGGCGCATGTATTGTATAAAGTGTGTCGGTTTACAGATCTACGTAAGAACCCAAGAGATACAGTTGAGGCTGTACCAAAAAGTGGCTAGCAAAACGCACGGCCAGGCGCAATCCTAGTACATCGATGGCAATGGCAAAATTTAGATTTTGAATGGTACTGGTGCAGCAGACATATGTGATCATTAGCAGAGATGTCGGTCTCGGTTTTTCGAGTCTCGGTAGGTTTCAAACCGAGACCACAGGAGAAAGACAAGTTCCCGTTTTTTTCTGCTCAACATTCACAGTGAACGGACGTCAGTTGTATTTGTTGATTTTTGGCTATATATTTTTGCTGTTTTTAGTAATATAGCTATTTGCGAAACGAAATTACTCCGCGACAGTTATCGAAGACACCTTTAAAAGGAAACCCTAAACTTTTTGATATTGTGTCAAAACACAGATCGTTGTATTTTTAGAAGACGTTTATGGGATCGTGCCAAAAATTTAAAAGTTCCAATTAACGCTAAAATATCATTTTGTTAAACGCTAAAAAGTGTTTACTATTAACAGAATTATATAAAATATACTGGCGATCGACGATTCATTTTCGTTGGAAAATAGCTGAAAGCATAGTTTTGACAATGAACTGTGTTTGTCAGTGTGTTTTTTGCTAAAACAAAATTTAATTTTGCGGGTAATTTTTGTGTTTAATATTATAAATTCTGAGCAGATGCAACATTTTATTAGGCTAGAATGACACAAGTATTATAAAACATTCGAAACTTTTGTTAGAAAAAACTTTATTTTTACGCAGAATTGCCAGTAAAACCTCACGAGCGAAGGGACCACCCATTGACAATTTTTCAACATAAAACATTTAAAAGAAAAGGCCTCAAGCCTTTCCCGCCGCCCACTCTAAAACCGCAAGTGTGTCAAAACGGCGGTGGGAAATTAGTTTTTTGATATATGTGCCTGCTTCACCTTTAGTTAATTTTTTTTCCTTCTGCTGCCGTCGGCGCTCTAAAAATTCGGTCAAACTCATTTGCTTTGGTCGATGATATGGTAGTGAGCAGTCTGTTTGTCTTATTAAACGTTGCGATTCTGCATGAATCGCGGCTAGCGCCGCTTGCGATGATTTCCGCTTTGGAAGCACTACAGCTGATTTCTGTTGCACGCCATTATTTGTTTTCGCCACCATTGTTTGGGTACCACATACAACTTCAACATTTGCGGGATCATTCTGAGTTTCAGTCTCTTCGTCGCTACCAGATTGGTGCGAGTTGGGTAAAACTGAAACACATTATTCCGAACTTAAACTCTAACGGAACAACAGCAGAAACATGCCTTAATGTATTAATTCAAACTTATGCAATCTTTAGAAATCTATGTTCTATACGTACCGACAAACACAACAACCCCTCGAGAAGCATGGATTTTTAGGAATATATGTACGCGTTACAATTATTCCGAACTTAAACTCTAACTGAACAACAGCACAAACATGCCTTTACGTTTGCATTAATTCTAACTTGTACAAACTTTGGAAATCAATGTTCAATACGTACCGACAAACACACCAACAGTCCGAGAAACATCGTATTTTTAGAAATATATGTGCGCGTTATAATTATTACGAACTTAAATTCTAACTGAACAGCAGCAGAAACATACCTTTATGTGTTAATTCAAACTTGTGAAAACTTTGGAAATCAATGTTCAATCCGTACCAACTAGACAACAAACATGTATTTTTAGATATATATGTACGCGTTATATTAACTCAATGCAATACCCTCACATATATTTTGCAAGTATGCGTATAGTGTTTTCACCTGCAGATTGGTTTTCATTTTCTTCTTCGCTGAAAATATCCGTGCCCATATTTCGTTAAGTAAGCTTTTAAGTCTATAAATATGTAAACTACATTGATACTTAAACAGGCTGAATTGTGACCCAACTAATAGTGCATCGCACACTATACGCAGTGGCGAATCCGAAAATTTCGATAGCAACGCGAGGAATATGTTAGTGTAAAAATTCAGCAAGGCGGGCGAGAAGAAAACGTAGTGTCTAAGGTAAATTATAATACAAAATTTTGATACTTGTTTGGGGCGTGGTCTGACAGGACATGGTGGATCCCATACTGAAATTCCTGTATGCATAGTGAAACAATAAAAGTTTGTCACTGACAAGATAATTGCCTTTGGGGGGGGGGGGGGGCAAATGGCAAACAAAAGTCAGGGTGTTGTATATATATACCCAAAATAAAAGGAGACTCACGAACGGTGCTGACCAGGGATGTGCGGTATGTGAGACATGCTTGTCCAGATGCATATGCAATTTATATGCAATGCACATTGTGTATTATGCTTGCCGGGAGCATACGGTAGACACATATAGTCGACGAAAAATGCAGTTGGACAGGCGGGCTGCGCGGCGTAGTATTCGCTTAAGGGTGCGCAGACTGAGAGTTTGCTACCTGTTCTGGAGGCCCGCTTTTACAACTGCTTAGTTAAAAAGTCTATCTAGACTGAGGGTCACGCCGTGAGCGCTGTCAGTCTACGTAGGAGCCAAGGACCTCAGGCTTTTCTACCAAGCAGCTGGAAAAGCGGGCTAGAGCGGGGATCGAACTCATCCTACGGATCCTTAAGCGAACATCCTACCACTGCGGCACGTAGCCCGCCGCTCCAACTGCATTCTTCGTCAACTATATGTTTCGACCGTATGCTGCCAGCTAGCATACATATAAAGCACTGCACTATATTGCATGTGCACATAACGGGCAAGCATGTCTCACATGCTTACAAGCGCAATGGTAAACTGCCACGCTATGAACACGATATCCAGTCGAAAATAGCATGGACGGTCGAGGGACGACCTTGTTGAAAATACGGGCATATAAGCATGTGCGACATGGTTGCACTTGTGCAAATGCAATGCACATTGTGTAGTATGCTTGCCGGAGCAAACGGCCGACACATATTGTCGACGAAAAATGCAGTTGGACAGGCGGGCTGCGTGGCGGAGTGTTCGCTTAATGATCCGTATGCTGATAGTTCGATCCCCGCTCTAGAGGCCCGCATTTCCAGCTGCTTACTTGAAAGGTCTGATGTCCATGTTCCTACCTTGACTTACAAGCAGATGCAACATGCTCGGTAACGGGCAAAAATTGACCGAGACCGAGACCAAACAGTCTCGGTCTCGGTTGTCGGGTCTCGGTTTTTGACCGAGACCGTACATCAGTGGTGATGGCAAACGAGTAATGGATTCAGCGAACACGCTAGGCCGTGCAGTTTTTCGGCAGGTGGAGCGTCAACTAAACGAGCACAGCAATAAACGAATTATGAAACTGCACACGGAAATGTATTTCTCCGCGAGTGGCATGAAAATTTACCAAATTTTCACAAACCTTATAAAAAGCTCGAAGTTTTGGGCAACAGCATATAAAAATCGGGGAGCTGTATCTCTCCTCGTCTCAATCGCAGTTATGGGGACACGCTCCTTCGGCCTCAACAGGCGCCTTTTTTGCAACCGATGTATGCTGAAGCCTGTTTCAATTCTAAAGAAGCGCATGACTAGCTAAGTGTTTAAAAGAGTTCTACATGCGCATTTCAAATCAAGGTTTACACGTTTAATTATTCGCCGTCGAAATTTCAAATGCAACTTGTTAGTGCGCCATGACACTGCACGTGCATGCAATGAATATCAATTTGACTTTCCATTTTTAGTTGAAATTACGTCAATAAATCCAGGCCCTATAAGCCGTTAAAACAGGTTTCAGGGACTGGATATAATTCTGCTAGATGCTTTAGTTGTGAAGTTGGTCTGACTGTAAAGGTTCTACGATTTGATGTGTATGTTGTTGAAAATCCTTCAATACCTCTCTCACATTTCTAAAAGACTCTAAACCTTAATACTTGATCAACAAAATATAATCTGAATTTTTAATTCCGGTATAGGACATCACATAGATATTTTAGCGTATCGTTCTATAATATTGTCTAACAGGTAAACAGATTTTATTTTTAAACATACATGTATTAAACTGTGAATTATTGCACCTCGTATTATAATGCGACGCAACATGCAAGTGCGTTTAACAGACGCCCTAACCTGCAGTGCTTCAATGTACCTTCCGCGTTAAGAAATTTCAAAGTTTGTTTTAATACATCTATGTACCAACCAACACTGTGAACTTGAAAGTATGTACAATGCAGGGACTGCTCTCCTTCAGGATAAACGTGCCCTTTAGAATCCGTAGAACAAATGTGGTGGCAGTACACACAACATAATTTTACCTTGAAATTTCAAGAAATTTACGTTCTTAAATTTTCAATAAATTAATGTCTTGTATTTCAGAGATTAGTAACCTTTCGTTGTCTAATATTCAAGAATTATATAATGTTATTATTTTTATATGACCTATAAAGTTGCTGCATTTAATATATTCTTATAATAACCTGTATATAAATAATCCAATTTCAATGATATTTTTGGTTGAGCTCAGGCTCCCCCAATCTAAGTTTATGCGGGGTTCACGTTACCGATTGTGCGCTTGGGATCTGTTTTGTCACCTACCCATAGCAGGAGGTAGAAACAACCTATATGAATAGGTTGCTAGCTAGCTACTACCCATATGGGTACCTTACGTTTGTAGCTATGGGTAGCTAGTCTTCGGTTTGTTACCCATATGGGTACCTTGAGTTTGTTTTAACAATATTTATAGTTTATGTTATTTTTTAGATTTTTTCCAAAGATATATTGTAAAAAAGACTAAACCAGACTTGTAAAACAAAACTCACTGTACTGAGCTGTTTTAAAAAGCAAGCTTGAAAGTGCATTATGTTGACATCTATATGGGCTACGAGTAGACATCTCGACTCTACCCATATGGGTAGGTCAATATTTCAAAAACCTAGCTATGTGCAACATTTTATTTTCTGTTGGTATCCATATGGGTAACAAAAAAGTTAGTGTGTACCGCCATGAGCACAGTGACAAAACAGGTACCAAGCGCACAACTGGTAACGTGAACACCGCATTACGTCTTGGACGTAGGTTGTTATAACAAATCTCTGTGTTTTATTTCAGACTTATTTGTCTTATATTTCAGAAATATTATTTATATTTCAGAAATATTTGTCTTAAAATCGTTCATGAAACAAAGTCTTAAATTTAAGACATTTTAGTGTGAAAATTTACAAACCCATATTTCTAAAACATTAAAACAATTAAACGTCTTGAATTCATGACATATATGTCTGGAGCCTTTAAGATATTATTGTCTTAAATTTCATACAACATTTCTTGAATACAACACAATACACTTTGTATGTATTCACACCTTTTATACAAAGAAGAGAATTTGAAACAAAATAAAAACATACACAGTACACATAATTCAACACATATTTCAACATGCATAAACATATTTTTTGAAGTCCCTTTCCAGGGTGTACACACAAAATAATTTCTGCATTCGTACTTTCTTGAAATTTTGTAGACACAAATGTCTGGTATTTCAGACATTAATAGCCTTGAGTAGCGCAGAAATTTGTGTCTGACATGGTTAAAACATGAATTTCTTATATTCAAAATGTTGCCATTTTATAAAGAAATATATTTTAGCTTGGTTCACGTTCTCATGTTTATTGGAATCAACATAAAATATTGTGAATAAAATAGCGGAAATGACGACAAAATGTGAATGCCACATGTCATTTAGTTTGCAAATCCGTGATCTCAAGGAATCATCGCATATTAACAGGCATATATTTGTCACATGATATCATTGGACATTTATGCTAATATCATATGGATATGATATTCCAAAACTTTACTAAATACAAAACAACCCGACAATACAATTTGCGCGCACTGATAAAATAGTAATGCAGCATTCAATGATAACGAATGTTGAATTAGCTTTTAATTTTTGTGTTTCTGGTGAAAATTTTCCCTAAATATTTTCCTAAGAGCAAATAGTTCAGTAGACATTTTCAAACATGTCATGTGATATCGACAGAGAATATTTCGAATATCATGCGATATTGCAGTAAAAACAGTGTCTGTTACTTCAGGATAGCAGACAGTTCAAGTTGTTTGAATTTGATAGCCGATCAACGTGCAGACAAAATGTTTCCCGCTATTGTAATGGGACAGAACGTGTTCCAGATTGTTCCAGGTATAACGTGAATTCCACATTATTAATGTATATATGGAAAATCAAATTGCAACGATCTTCCGGACTGAGCTCAGGCTTTACCCCAACTAAAGATACGCCTTGGACGTATCTTAGGGTTTAGGGTGTAAAAGTATGGTATATATTTGGTTTAGCCCTTAGTTCTGGAGTCGTTTCAATGGAAAATGTTTGTCTTGGATTTAAGAAGTATTTGTCTTTTATTTTAGAACTATTTGTCTTATCGTTCATGAAACAGTCTTAAATTTCAAACTTTAAAGTCTCAAAACTTTCAGACCCATATTTCAGAAAAATTTAAGACATAAGAGTATTACGTATACATTATAACGTGGATGACCCTTTATATTTGCAGACGATGCGGTTTTGTGAACAAAACTTCAATGAAAAATATATGTTTATAAAATATAAAAGGTTTTAAATTAAAGCGTTATAACATCCTAAAAGTCTAAAATATTACGAGCAATTTTAATTTTACGATCATCGGGCGTACTTATGTGCGCACGGCCCTCACAGTAAAACAAACTTGCTTTTAACCAAATGCGAATTTATACTGTTTTAGCAGTTTATCAAATGGATTCAACTGCCAAGAATATGACGTATTACTGAATATTGAAAATACCTGCGCAATTAGCAGTAAGTTGTCGAAGACGGTAGAAATTTAACAACAAATGCAGAATTTTTATTTTTCCCTAAAATAGGCTATTTCTTAGTTTTTGTTGCAAAAAGATAAAGTTTTTCACACAAAATTCGTTGTTCAATGTTGAGTCGTTTTATAATCACCAACTTATCTACTATATATTAAGGCTGGAACGCCCCACATACGTATATTGGGCAGCTTTCCAACAAAGTTTTGTTTACGTTAAGCTAAAAACACAAAGAATCTAATGGGACTACACAGACTGAATCAATTTCAACTCCGCCACAGTCAAATTCGACTCATTGATTCGCATGTTCGGCTATGCCGGAGTCCAATTTAACTCAGTTTGTATAGCCCCATGAAGTCTATTTCAGAGAGTGTTAATTTGACTCTCCATTTTTGCAGTGTAGCAATTGTTTATTATATATTTTATTTTTAAAATCAGTACAGTCTGTGTCTACACGGAACAATTTACAATAAATGCCCAAGCGCGCCGGATGAGTGAAGATATGTGTACTTATTTTCTTAACTCATTAATTTCAATGTCCATTGATAACAGCCAAAAAAAAAGTTTCGAGACTCGGGTCGAAAGGCGCACCAGCTTTGCTTTGCCCCAGCTCTCCGAGCAGTCGGAATAAAATGTCCCACTTGACCTTAAGATGCAGCGTCTTTAGCAGCATTTCTTGTCAAAAAATCAACTACAAATTGTATGACATGGGTTGGAAGCAGGATGTAACCGGATATCCGTTTGCGTTGATCTTAAAGTTAGTATGCGGGACCATTCAAATTTTCTTCTGGAGAAATATATACCGGAAAATTATCATAGTTTGTTACTTATTACTTAAAAATCTTAAAAAAGTCTAATACAGATATATGCTACAATTGTTCGGTTTGACATACAAATGACATAATTCATTTAACATGTTTACCACCGAATCCGGCGCCCCTGCACCTAGCCGTAAATTTACATAACGTTTTAGCATTTACTAAACCGAGATCGCCAACATAATAACGCAGACGCAGTAATAGCGGCGCATAGCAACACTAACGTAACTGCCATAAGCATACTAAACGCAGTTCGTGTAAAGCATACGTCATCGTTATCAGCATGATCTATCTTGGGATTTCCAGTGATGTCATACTTGCCGTATTTTTGGACTATACGTTCATGATGAAGCCTATTAAGCGTTTCTATTAACTGGTCAGGCCCTCCACCAGCGATTTGTGAATTTAGCTCTGGGTCGTCTAGAGTATCAATGACACTAATTCCTGCAGTAACATCAATTTGATCTTTTGCATCCAACTGACCGTAGCTTCCTAAGCTCCGACCCCCGGGCAAATTGCTTGCGGGTCTCATATTAGCCCGTACTGATCGTTTACCCCTCCCACAAATCGGTGGGGTAAGCCCTGCGCACTCGCCACGTTCAACTTGGCATAACTCAATAACACATTGATAGTCAAGTATTGAGGTATCGGAAAACTTATAACCATGAGTTCGAACGTACGCAACCACACTTTCAGATCCGCCTATAAGTTGTGACCCTTCTATAACACCTCCGGTGGAACCCACAGGTTTGTAGCCAACGTTGTTACTGCTGCCTCCCCCTACCCCAATGTTTCCGGTCGCCGAGCTTGTTCCGGTTCCGAAGCCGTATTTCACGTCCGGTTGAATTATTGGGTCAATAGCACATCCGTCGATGTCTAACAGATCAAAGCGATTGCCGCGTCCGTCGTTGACAAAACATGAATGAACCAAAAACCGGTGTCGCGTATCGTCACATTCCCATCGGTGAAATATTTCGTCTCCAATTTTAGCATACCTGAAATATTCAAAACGCCGATGCATGGTACTTGTTTACATTTTTCTGCACACTAATGTTATTTGAAGTTATTTTGATAGAAGGTAGCAGTCTTTCTTGGTTACCCCAAAATTGGTCCCTGGTAAAATGACAAACAGCACATGCAGGCTTTATAATTGACTTGCTGTAAAACCCGCGAATTGATGACCAGGCTGCGTCAAACCCAAACATTACCGAGACCTTTATATTAAAAATATGCTAATTTTGGACAATATACTGATGTTGGCTGCTTTAAAGAATTGTTCATCGATTGAGACAATGTCGCAAGACAAGCAAGCTAGAAGCCTGACGCATATATTCATTGATAAACTCCTCAAATTCGTTATTTTTGGATCCAACGCAGGTTTTCAAATCTAACGTGCCCTTCAACGGCGTACTTTTTCCAAGCCGTCTACCAACCGGGATGGTCGGAAGCTCTAAACGCGGCCCAGCTTAGTCTCTAAAGGTCATCTTACGTTTACCATATGCAAATGTCTGTTACTATTTGGCCCATGAACAGATCAGGAGCGGAATGTTTTTCTGTGGGACTGCAATAAGGTAAGCTTAAGCGATAGACTATTTTCTGCTTTAGCTTAGCTTAGGCTTAGGCTTAGGTACAAAAGCAAATTCTAAAGCTAACTTTAGCTTAGGCTTAGGCATATAAAATTCATTTTTTACGTTTAAGCTCAGGCTTAGGTTAAGAATAAGTCTTAGGTATAAAAGTTGATTCTTACGCTTAAGCTCAGGCTATTAAAGCTTAGGCTTAACATAACGTTTGCACTACTGTTACTGCCCTGTTCTATACATTAGAGCCTTTATATTTCAAATCAAACTCAAAATTCAGAAAAATCACATGCTTTACTTCAACAGCGGACCGTCCGGCGATTCAGAATGAATCGTATAAGAGCAGCTTGGCATTTTCGCAGTGTCAAACAACTCTGTCGTTCCAATCATACTCATATCGATTGAATTTGTAACTCGTTTAATGTTGCGGAAGAAACACATGCACCGAAACGCCCGATCAGCCTGTAATGCCAGATTTAAAAGAGAGCATTCTCAAACATGGAAGTACCTCTCGTTTTGGTTTCTGCAATCATAAGCTATTTCCCGGGACATAAGGGGGGGTGCTGTCCGAGACATGTAATAGGTACCGCATGCATATATTGTTTAGTATATCTGTCTAAGCAATAGTGGATGATGCATACTTCAACAAGAGTATTCAACTGGGTACATTTTGTGTAGGATAGAATGTAGCCGACACGCGTTGCGTTTTGTTGCACCTCCACTCTCAAACCATGCCGATGTATATATCGTTTCAATGACCCCCTCTAAATAAGGGTGGGGGTCGGCCAAAAACGTTACGACCAGTGGTACATAATGCACTCTTGGTAATAGCTTAAAAACGAAGTGCCAACATGTAGCGAACACAAATTCGATTGTTAACAAGTGGTTCATGTCGAAAGATAATTAGTTTTCAGTCATTACCTAAAGGTTCAACCAATAATATTGCAACAAAATTTTTTAAAATTTTACATTCACCAATCTGATTATTTCGCTTTCTTGGTGTGGTTTTTATAGTTGTTCTAGAGTAACCAATCGCCCTTCACAGGATAACTTTGAAAAAGATTGCAATTTTTGGTGAATTTCCTGTTGCAAACAATTTCATGCAATGAATCGATACGGTTCGCAAGTTTGAAAACAAATTACAAACTGGTAATGGGTGCTGCGCATAATACCCTACCTTAGTAACAAACGTGCCGTGAAAACTGACAACAATAACCAATGAAAATACCAGCCCTTCGAGTGGTCCCTGAGTATTTCGGGTGCGTTGCATGTTGCAATCGCCTTGTCCAATCATCATTGAAAATTTATCCTGATTGTCATTGGTTGCAAAATTGCGTGCACAACGCTCGTCATCTGCAAGGCCTTTGATGTAAACTCTTCCTAAAACAAATTATAACAGGCATTCTTAATTGTATATAGCACCTGTTATCAGTTAGTAATAAATTTTCAAACAAGCAATCTGCGCCAGCTGCGGATGTAAACACTCTGCTCACAACAAGAGCCAATCATATGCAAAAAATGTGCTTAATTTTAAAATTCTCCATGGGTTGATTTGAAAATCTTTGCAAGTTGTAGCTGCGAGTTTTTACTGCAAAAAACTTTCACGTGAGTAAGGTTTCAGAAACCCAGCCGTTAAATTTTTTTTGAAATTTAAGTTTTCAATGCTTGTTTGGCAAACTTTTACGACTCTGAATTGAGCGGATGGTGCAAAATTTATTTACTCTTATTCAGCCTCATGTTTCTTTCTTGTTTTAATAACGAACACTATACGGTGGGGGACCCATAATATTTCCTATGCGAAAATATACTATTTGCGTTTTGAAATCGTGCACTTTTCAAAGCGTGTCTGGCAAATTTTTCAATATTTTAAAATTACAAACTGCGCCGAGTGTCCACGTTTTTGAAAACTAGTATTGTATTCGCTGGAATGTTTTTCAACTGTTTGCAAGGCGTCACCACGAGGGGCATTAGGGGCAGTGCCCGCCAAATTCGGATTTCGGCTGGTGCCCCCCCCCCCAAATAGAAATTGGACTGAAAGTAAAAAATCTTGAATTGCGAAACATGATTTTATTCTAAACCTTCACATGAACTTTTATATGAATATTTGCAGACGACAGTAATAAATATTATTCATAAGCTATAAATGATCAGTTCAGCCAATCATTAAGAGTTAGTTCAACTTGCTAGGCTATTCATACCTTTCAATTAATTCTTTGCGTATATTCATCATGTATAAATTTCACCTGCAAGTTCTTCGACTGAGTTTTTAAACAAAACTTGTAGCTGCTAGTTTTAGCTGCAAAAAGCATTCAAATGTAAAAGAGGATTTACTCAAAATTTCCCTGCTTGAAACCGCTTTGATACCAGTACAATTTCGATTTTATGCTAATCCGGTTCCGTCGCCATCGCCGTAGACTACGAAATATCAGACAAGTGCGATACTCAAATTAAAGTGTTTGAATAAAGTCAAAAAGTCTGAATTAATTCAAGGAGCGCACAGAAACACAGTTTCCAAATGGCAAATCAAAATGCAGCTGCGAGAAATTCAAGGGACTTACAACTGCGTTCAAACATCCAAATTATATGTAATGGCATGAATTCCAGTGAATAATTTGCAGCCGCAAAAATTTCAAAGCTGTTTTGTGATTAAACCTGCATTATAAAGAAGGCATCATGAGTCTACAAATTTAGTTTGATCAAGGTTAATATGCCTGAACTGTTAATATGTAACGTATCACATTTAGTCAGTGACTTAATTACTTAGCTTAAGTTCGGTTATGAACGACAAATTCGTTACATTTGTTGCTTGGCTCATTAGGTACTAAGTCACAGTTTAAGTAGGGTTTCAGAAATTCAGCCAATGTTTCTTTATACCAAAACAAACGCTGAACTAAACCTGTAAACGGTTTTTCAGTCTGAAATGTAATTGAAACCATTGTATCTTCACAGTTGACGCTTGGTTCAGCGATAAGTCGATTATCAATTTCTGTTGAATGAGATCTTTGGAAACACGTAGCGAGGAGTATAATGCTCAGCACGGCCCTGGTGTCTGTAAGCGTTGATAAAATAATGTGATGCATTTTTTGGAGTCTAATCGTCTCGTAAAGTAGAAGCAACTATAATCTGCTAAAGTATTGAAGGAAAATAGAAAAGGCACAAAATTACTATTTCTAGGTTTTAGGTAAATATGTATATACGTACAATTATCGTCGATGATAGCATTTTATAAGCAGAGTATATAAATCTGGAAACCAGTGGTATGATTGCAATGGCCCATATATAGAACAGGGCCGAATCGTTTTCCGGAGAGTCTATAATAGAGTCAGTTTAAGCTTTAGAATAATGTTTTTGCTTAGGCTTAGGCTTAGGAATAGGCTCATCCAAACGCTGGGACTTTAGGCTTAGGAATATGCTTATACTATTGTTCCGGCCCTGTTCTAAACATGGGCCATTGCAATGATATAAGCTTATTGCTTTAGCTGAGTCGTAAAAATTGCAACTGCAAATTCTCGAAACAAACATTTCAACATGTGAGCAGTGTTTAAGTATTTTTCCAAGCGTTTGGTCAAAAACTTCCGGGTTTGGACGGTTTTTTGAAAATAAGATACTTTTGTTTTCACTTTAATACTTTTTCAGTGTTCAATTTTAAATTTTACAGACCATTGCGTATTGTTGAATACAAAACCTAATCACTTTTTAAACAGAAAAAACAGAACGCGCCGCCGTATTTTGAAACAATACTCAAAAATAAGTGCTTTTGCGTGAAATGTAGTATATAGAGGTTTACTAAAAATCTAAGCCCAGTAAAATAAACTACTACTCATAGGTCAAATCCGAAAAAGATTTTAAACTTGCCAGCTTCGTATCTCTATTTTTTACTTAATATTTCTCGTACCCAGGACACTGAACACTCTAATTTCGACCACGTTAGAGGTTATCAAACGTAAATTACAATTTTTGAAATTTTAAATCTGTAGTTGATATTTATATTGGAGTGGATATACAAACGCGAAATATTACCGGTGAACAAATTTTCGAGGATGGTGCCACTGGCGAGACTTACGTGTAGGCGTGTTTGTGCTAAAAATTAGCTCGCTTTCTATACATTAAGGTTCCTCCAGTGCGACTTATAATTTAAAAACAAAGATAACTCATAAACCAATGGTCAGAGGACAAGAACAGTAGTATATATATCGATCAACCCAGCTTGGCAAACTGCGTCTCTATTGTGTGTTAAAGTGTGCAATTGTTGATAAGATAATTTTCGTGTACACGTATGATGGTTGTGACCTTAAAAAATTTGGTTTTTTAAAATTTAAATTTGGATATGGAATTACCATAAAAGGTCTTAAAAAGTCCCAAATATATTAAAAAATTATCGAAATTGAATTATTTTTGCGAAATACTGGCTGAGATAGGGAGGCCGAAATTGTAGGTATCCTTCCAGAATTAAACACAGTTCGTTCCTGTATGGAAGTGCCACTCGTGGGACCTGAATGACAAGTTGCATTTGAAATTCTACAATGTTGACTTTTTGGACGTTCGCGTTGCTTCACCACCGATGGGACTTACATGGTTACTGTCGTGACCCGAATAAGAGGAGGGACAGATATTTATATCGCCTCTCCAGATGGCACCCCCTGTTGTTCGGTTACGGACTGTTATTTATTTTTAAGCCGCCCTCCGCCGCCCTTCGCTACTGACATATATGCGGTGTTGCAACTATCCGTTAAATTAATCGTTTATTGGTCTTGAATCAAAGGCTTGAGCGATAATGCAAGGTTAAACTTAAGAATTACCTTCAAACTTAAGTATGCTTTAAAGTTTTGAACCCTACTTTACTTGGGCCTGGAGTTATTTATGGGCTATAATTATGGATAATTGACATTTATTGACTCTAGGGTTTAGGGACTGTATCCGCTTACAGACTCTTATTAGGGATACGGACTCCAATTGATTGGGAGTAAAAATGAGGACCTCCTCTTATTACCCCTCTCTTATTCGGGTCACTACAGCATTCATAAAATGTCCCACATGTGAGACTTCTGTATTTATTGTTTAAGTAGGATATTGTAAGTAGTTTAGTCTTGAGTATATACTAAATTAGAAATCCTTGTGGTGAGCTTCAAAATTTAACGCATTTGTTGCAATCAACCAACTTACAACTTTTATGGTTCGCTTGTTTCATAAACTATTAATAACTGGGGCAAATTTAAAAGGTCAGGGGCAGAACGTTATTCTGCGGGACTGCAATAAATGCAAGCTTAAGCTTAAGACTTATTTTTTGCTTAGGCTAGACTTAGGCTTATGCTTAGGCTTAGGTAAATGCTGCTTGATTCTTATGCTTATGCTTAGACTTAGGCTTAGGCATATGTATAAGCTTCATTCTTACGCTTATGCTTGGGCATGTGAATATGCTTGCTTATACTACTGTTACAGCCCTGTTCTATAAATTGGTCATAACTGGTAACAGGTGTCACACTCAGTCGAAAATACAGATGCAGAACAGAAGAATTCCATTGAGTCGCCTAATTCTAAAACAAACTAGCAATGGAGAACTTTAGTTAATTTTTTAAGAAAATTTAGAACAAACTATGAAATGTCAAAAAGTTTTTTCAGCAGTGAATTTTTCTGTACGAACTTTTAACTCAGCGCACAAAAACAGAATAATTACCCTGTTTTATGGGGAACGTTACTGTTTTGTTTTCAATAATTAACTTCTTTAATACATACGCAAAAATTGACAGTTTTTAAAAATAGGATTTGCAAAAAATGTCCAGTTACTCTAATCGAGCAAACGCTGCAGACAAATTGTCGTGCCCTGGAATGAGTAAATTTTCGTAAATTTTCCAGACAACAAAAATGAATTTAATAATGTGTTTTCTCTCTCATTTTTAAGTGAACTTAAATTCTAACACGTTCAGATATACATATATGAACGTATTAGGATTTTTAGGTATTGTCAATCAGACTGCAAAGAACATAAACCATCGGTTGTATATTAGTGGCTGGGTTGCAGAAACATGACTTAGATCAAATTCTATTTTTTAAGTTGTTATATTTCAATGGAGTTTGTTGCTTTGACATTTACGTAGTGTTTTCCAATAAATATTGCGAACGCTCCAAGACAATCAAAAAATGCTTTGGAAACCAGAGTACCTTTTACTAAGCAGCTGGGAATATGGGTTACGAGCGGTTTCGAACTAGCGACCTTCTTTTCGTCAGGCCGACGCTGTTACCACTGCGACACGTAGCCCACTTCTCCAACTGTTTCTATCGTCGACTATATTTTGGCCGTATGCAGCCGGCAAGCATACTACACAATGTGCATTGTGGATATATTACATATGCACAAGGACAAGCATGTCTCATATACTTATAATATCTCTTTAACATTATTCAAATATAAAAAAACTGCAATTTGTATGTATCATGGCAAGTTTTATAACATAGCAAGCAATGTCTGTCAGATGAACCAATCGCAAAGCCGTATTCGATCGCGAGTTTAACATCTGCGAGAACTTGCAACTACATCCGTACGTGCATGATTTGTGCCAAACGCAGCGGAAGTTTAATCGCATATCAACACGTTTAATCAGTTCTGCCGAACAGAAAGAATATAAAAAGGGCACCGGGTCTAATTGCGATGAATTAAAAATATATAACGGTTGTTAATCGGAAAACATGAGATATCTTAGCTATGCATAGAAGCATCATTTGTTTGATGTTTATTGCACTGTCTAGATTATCCGCGTCAAAATTTTAAACCCACCGTATTCGAGTTGACATGGAATCAACAAGGAACAAAACGTAATACCTGGAGTGGATGATCGCTCTTAGACAAGTGTGCATCCACTGAGGTTCTGCATGGTACAAAATGTACCAGCGCGCGTTGTATTTTTGACTGAGCCCATGAAGAAAAAGGGTAGTCCCTACTTGAACCACACAGTAAACATAGGCTTGAAGGATATATTCGGAGCAACTTGAGATTAAATTGGGAACATTATTGCAACGTCCGCCCCCCCAAATAAGGGGGATCGACCAAGAACGCAGCGTGCCGCTGGGTACATTATTTTATACAGAATGTATTCTACCCAGTTGAACACTCGTGTCATCAACCATTTCTTTTATACCAACTACTAATGAATGTTTTGCGTTTGACACATCGCACTTGTTCGCATATTATGAAACAATATTTTGCTGTAACCGGAGGGTTGTATTTGAATTAAGTTCGTTTTTACTAGTTTACGTACGTAGTTTGGTTGATTTCAGTGTTAAAATCGCGTCAACATTTTATAACGACATACATGTATTAAAATTTTATCACCTCAAATACACGCCGCAAGAAAATCTTAATAAGTTTTGGGCCTAAGCCAATTGCTACTGTAGCAGACAAAACCGCACGTGACAAACGAGGGGCTGATGATCAGTTGCCCAACAGTAACTGCTCTAAGCTCCATTCATAGCTTTGTTTTATAATATTTTTGGCCAAACCTAAGCCTAAGCTTCCGCATAAGGATTAGTATAAATATAAGCCTATGCGTAAGGTAAGCATTATCAAAAATTAGTGCAAGATCAAAGATTGCTCTATGAAGTTCCGAAGAAAACGGCATGCACTGAAAAGTAACAGGTGGCAAGTTTCCAGAACCGTAAGTACAGCTTAGTACTGAAGTTTGTTTAACACTGCGAACTTGTAAAATTTCAAATGTAACACAAGTCTCGGTGGACGTCCAAATGTAACTCTGCAAACCCTGAATTTCATTACGGTTGACACTACAGGAAACGCCTTAAAGTTCGAAAGTTACCAATACAAGCGCAACTCTATACTTTTTACAATAAAAATCTCGCGGTATATATCTAAATAAATTAATACGCAAAATAACTTGTTCAGAATCCAGAAACCAAACATAGAACAAAAAATTACGGTTTTAACACTGTTAAACTTCCCTCTGTGAGTACTAGGTTGATCATTAGACCATTTAAAACACCACCACAACCTAATTAACATCCCTTAATACTTACGATCCAACAACTTCTCCTGTAACAAGATAAAATACACAACTAAGTAATCGTTAAATATTTTTCGAAATTTATTGACTCCATGCAGAAGAAATCGTCGTATGCACGCTATGATACTCCAATCGTAAAATTAAGTCAACAGACTCCCTGGTCTAACACAAAAAATTTTCAAAGCCGGGCTCAGCAAGAAATATGGCACACGAGTTTTCCCAAAATTCCCAATTGAAACTAAATTTGGTCAGAAATGCCACTTGGGCTTCAGAAATTATCGCATAAAACGGGCTTCAAATACTTTTATCTCAAAAATACAGTACAGTTATCCGACACTAAACGTCCACTTCAGGTACAACTATGACAAATAATCCGTCAAAAGCGATAAACTCAAAAAATCATAAAATCCATAACACAAAATCCGCTAAGCCGTCGCGCAGTAATTCTCTCCCGTATACCGTTGAGCCCATAACCTAACGTGTGCTGCGCTTATCTGAAAATTTATAAAAAATTTTATACAATTTCAAAAATGCTCGAAAACCGATAAATTTAACTTATTTTGACTAAAATACAGACTTTCAAAACAAAATTTTAGATAAAAATTCATAAAAATAATCCTAAAAACCATGTTTTGGCTTCCATGGGTTGTTTCAAGGTTCGCACAATTCCCAGAATTCTTCTATCCGACAAATTCGGAAAAGTGATTGAATAATTATTGTGCGAGGAAATATTGTTGTCCAACCACGATAGCGGGTGATCTCTGGGTTCAATACGGAGACACGCCTAAATGCGGGACAACGCATGCTTTCGAAATAATGTTTAAATTAGCTAACCAAATAGAAAATTTAGTCTCCGACTGCCCCGCAAAAATTAGATACAATACAAATAATATGATTCGCAAAATTCGTAATCAATACCGAAGTTGCGCTGTATTGTAACACGAAATTATGCTGGAACTACTATTCAGCAAGCTTGGCTGGTAGACTCTACAACCAAGGAGGCAAATAGTTAAACTGAGGGGTCTTTATATCCGCAAAATTTTGTCAATATCCTGCACAACAACAGCGCAACACAAAAAATTATTCCAAAAAAGGTTGGGCTAGATCATGCATTTGTTTTACCATACTTGAGGGATTAGTACCGCTCTCTTCCCATAGCCTTAATTCAATCAGTGTGCTATATGTCTTACGGATGCGTTCATGTGGTAAAGCCAACAATATTACAATTGTTTCACAATATACAGCTTCCACCATTGAACTCCTAAACAATAGCAGAAAGTACAGGGGAGACCCAAAATAAAACCAACCGAGGGGGAATAGCCTTAAATTTTTTTGTTGCTAATTTAGTTGAAAACTATGGGCAGAAATTTTTGTAGGAATGCCAATTAATGATTTACACCCCACTTTCAGTAGTCTTGGCTCCCATTCTACATATGTTCTAATTACATAAAATTTCTTCGTTTTTGTCACCGCTCTCTGGCGGTGAATCCTGTATTCGCTAGCGGCATAGTTCAAAGACTTATGCGTTATAAATACCGCAGAATGTTTTCATTGAAATTATTGATACAAGTTCTTAACTTGAATTTATACACATGTGTGACGTGCGAGAGAGCTCATAAACTATTTGCAAGTGTAAGCTTAGTCTAATGTAAAGTGATGGCAAACATTCAATAGAACTTAGATATTTCTGCTTTGTCATTTAATCTTACATAAATTATTATTAAACAAAAATTTATGACCTAACAATATGAAGCATCGACAGTTAAAATTTGTTTTTCATTTTTGCAGCTCCGGTTTTAATTAAGATATTAAAATTGCTCATTGTATAATAATTTTGATTGAACAGGTTTGAATGCTAAGTTGAGAAAAAAGAAATGTTCGTTTATGCGGCCAGTCAGTAGCTCTGCTCCTGTAATTCAGCCAACAGCACCTTGCTACACACTGCGCCGAGAGTACGACTACAGCTATCGTCGTCCGTTGAAGCATATTACTCGCAGTTTCACATACTTTAGGCCACGCCGAAGGTCAGTTTTGAGACCTGGGAGGGGAAAAATTTGAAGTCTCACTTCGCATACAAGCCTTACAAAGCATGATATTTTTGTTTGCTATATATAAATACAATATTTGCAGATTGACCCGTCGCTGTGGTCAGAAACAATTTTCAGAATGTATCAACACTCTATATCATCCATGCAGTTAATCCTACACGAACAATGAAAACTAAAGAAACAAAATTAAAAGTCCGATCTTAATGGCGTAATTTAACCGTTTATATGGCATCAACGTGCTAAATTTACTATATAAAATATTAAAAAATCATGTTGACGCGTTTGTTCTGGTTAAAAATAATAATAAAAACGCCGACTTTTGGATAAACAAGTGATTTTACCAAGTTATCCACCACAAATAAAGGGCAAACAATATGTTTGCTTCTGGTTGTCGTTCAGAGAATTTAGTTTGCTCCTGGTTGTCATTCAGCGAATGTATCATTAAATTTTTTCAATAAAAAATGAAATTTGTTTTCCCTAAAATAGAAACAAGAAAACGTAGTTGGACGAATGTGTAACTTTCATAATGCAATTGACTTGGCATTATATGTTAAACCTATTTGGTTAAAGGTAGACTAAGGCTATTCAAACCGTCGCAAGAGCGAACTAATCTATTTTACGCATTAGATACTGTTAAAGATAGTTTAGCCTTAAAGTTGTTATTCTCCATACGCGCATTGAATTGCGCTACTATTAATGATATATGTCTATATAGATAATTGTTCTACGCTGGAACATCGCGGTGACCACAGTTTGCCTAACGCAAAATGGCTTGTTAAAATCATATTTCAGTTAAGTAAATACTTCAGTCGCTGTCTATAAAAATTTATATATTACACAAAAGCGTACAAGCATACTAACCTTTGTCTGACTGAAATTGTATTCATGATGCTTGCTCATTAACAAGCAAAACTACTGCTTTCTTGTTATCACAATGACTGACTTTGGCGTTTATTTGTTGGTACTCGTAAATTCCACTGGCTGGGTTTCTGAACTCATACTTAAGTATTTTGTTAAGTTATACTTAAGTAATTACTTAGCCGCCGACTTAAGTAAATACTTAAATTTTCGATCAAAAACAAATATACGCCAAATGTCAGCCAATTTCAAAACAAGAAAGTTATAGTTTTCCTTTATATTGAGAAGAAACCGATAGCCTACAATTTCAATTTGACGAAGGTTAGTATGCCTGAATGGAAAATATGTAATCTATCAATTTTAGTCAGCGACTTAGGTATTTATTCTACTTAAGTACGTTTTTAAATACAACAAAATGGTTAAGTAATTACTTAGCACAGACTTAATTACTAAGTCGTACTTAAGTAGGGGTTCGGAAACCCAGCCAGTATTTACTTTAACGCAGCGATTTTTTTACTAAGTGTAATTTAAGTAAAGACTTAAGTAAGTTATCAGAAGCCCAGGCACCGGCTGGATTTTCAACAGACCCATTTAATGATAATTTTACGATCCCTGTTGGCAATGTGACACAGTTAAATTTTTTCACTGTCGAATACCAGGTGAAACCACACAAAACAACGCTCATTCTACCGTAAACCGCTATGGATTACAAAATAACTGTTGGTTGTCAAAATTTTTTAGTTCTATAATCAATTACAAGAATAAATTTGTGAGTATATGGATAGAATAGAAAGAAGATAACCAATAGCAACTGAATAAATATTCCCCGAAACAATAAAAGAATCACCTACGCTATATGCATCTAACTAAATTTTGGTTAGGAAAAATGGTGTGTCGCTAAAAAATTATTCATAATGAATCGAGTGGTATAATTGGTCGCTTTATTGTATTTCGCGGTTCATATATTTCACCGAAAAAGGCTTTACTGGTCCCATTTCTGTTTTAACTCAAATATTTACTGTGATTCGTCTATTCTTAAATTTTAACTATTCCTCGTATGAATAACGTTAAATACTTAATATTTTATAACGCAAATGGCATGTATTACTTGCTGCAACGATTATGTTTAACTATGATTGTCTGTTTAACGGTATTAATTGTATTACCACCTATTGTTAACGCTGATAAACGCGAGTTTACACAAGGTAAGAGCGTTTATGTTGTTTTACCAAAAATGAATAACACAAGAAAATAACAATTATAATAAATTTTTCGCCGCTAATTAATATCCGCAGATGACAAAAATTTGTCGCATTTACCATATCTATTTTCTCCAACCATTTTACATACTTATACTCCCTCCTTTGACTATCTTCAATAGGCAAAAATCCTCCACTTCTTATCGCTTCACAGTTAATCGTAAAAAATGTCACAACAGTCCTGTTCTGAACACATTATTTGTCTCAGATGCAACTGGGATACGCGTAACAATACTTGCAGCTCAGGGATGCTACAGTAGCTACTGCATTGTTTATGGATGTACGCGAAAACTCCGATGATGATATTAAGAAAACCAAATGTGAAGCTGACCAAACTGAACATGCCATTGAGAAACCCAACGTATAATTGAGAAAACCAAAGATGTAATTGAGTAACCTAATGTGGAATTGATGCTCCATCCAGGTTATATACACTGCGCTCGCCAATGTCAAAAAACGGCTATCTTATTATTGGAAAGTAGTTATAGTATTACAACTATTTCTTGCACCCAGGAATTATTTTCACATTATTTCGCTAGGACATGTTCGAAAAATGACAGGGTATTTTGACGTGTTTTTTCTTGCGGCAAAAATAGAATTTACCGGAAAATTTGAACTTGACGACACACTTTGATTTTCTATGCCAAAATTTCAATTTTTCCGCCAAAATTTGGCCCGTCAAAGTTTGCATTTCCCACCAAAATTTCAATTTCCCGCCATAATTTAAGTTTTCCCGTCAAGTTTGAATTTCGGGGCCAAAATTGAAATCATTAACAAAAAATTTTAAACCGTACAGTTTTTAAACACTGACCGCGCAATTTGCACTGATTGTACCCTTTCTCATCTCACATGAATATTTTCTGTTTCCCTTGAGACCCACTATTATGCTAGGATTCGAACTCCAGTGACTGGAGTGGGAGACGTATGCCATCACCACTCAGCTATAGGACCTTGACGCTCGAGCCCGAGGGGGCTCTCACATCTTGTGGTGATTTAGTACTACGTATACGTGTTACAATTGTTAAACACGGTGCGATACATACTATTTAACGTATATACATTGCGCTGAGATGCCTACAGGCAACTCAATGTGAGAAGGGGTTAAAACGGTGATGGTTTTTTACACACTATTTCTGCCCATTCGCTGTATTTCGTAGGTCATTTGTATAGCTAGCTAAAATACTAGATATTATATATTTTAGTGAATGTTCGTAAAGTAGCTAGATGTTAAAATGGTGGGACATTGTTGACATTGGCGAGCGCAGTATAGACCTGGATAATGCACGAGAAGAGTGAAAGTGCAATAGAGAAAACCGAAGATGTAATTGGAAAACCAATTTGAAATTGAGAAACCTGAAGATGTAAACGACAAAACCAAAGATTTAATTGAGAAAACCGAAGTTGTAGATGCAAAAACCGAAATTGAAATTGAGAAATTATGAGATTGGAAATGAATTATAAACTGAGGCAGCTCAGAACATGTTTGGTCCATGCTGATTCACCATCAACATGAATTGTTGTGATATAAAATTAATGAACACATATGCCGACAAAATATGAAGGTCATATGTTATTTGCTTACAATCCCTGATCTTAAGTGATCATCGTATGCAAGTTGTCAGAAGTCAAATGATATCATGAGACATTTATGCGAATATCATGATACTCCAAAATTCTAGCTAAAATATCACATGATATGATACTCAGGGGAAAGTAATTTAGGTGCAGTGATAAAACAGAATCGAAGTAGTAAATAATGTGGAACGCTGTATTAGCTCCTACTTTTCCGTTTCCGACATGAATTTTCTCTACATATTTTTCTAAATAAAGGAAATTAATTTCAAATTCTTGTAGATATTACACGATATTAAACTGGGTAATTTGTTTTATGCTGCCTCAAGTATGTAGACTGCAAACCTTTTTGATACTCACAGACAATGTGTTTAATATCATATGATGTTATAGTACAAACGGTGAATGTTGCATTCGAATAGCAGACAATTCAAATTATGAATTTGACAGCGCATAAAATCTTCAGCCAAAATGTTTCCCGAGAGGTTCAAAACGTGTTTACGATGTGAAGCTCACATCACATCTTTTGTTTTTTCAATTACACGTTGAGTTTCTCAATTATATCCTCGTTCATCTCGCTTACGTATTGGGTTTTTCAATTACGCGTTCGGTTTTTTCAATTACAAATTGGGTTTCTCAATTGCATCCTCGGTGTTTTCAGTTACAAGCTGTAGAATAACAATAACACGAGTTTATCATGATAAAATGTAATGATTCCATTTCCTGAACGCTTGTTTTAGTTGATAACTGGCCGGCCACAAGCACTAATGCGCCGTTCACAATAATTTTGTAAAAAGTAAAATTAGTAACACGACACACTTTTATGTTGACACCATTAACGCCTTAAAAAATTTTCAAGTCCGCTCAAAGTTCAAAAACGTTTGTTTGCCACAAAACTCTTCATAGCCCTGAGCTATCGAAAAGGGCAGAGTTGTGGTTAGGCTTAGGCGTGGTTAGACAAAAAACCATATTCAACTGGTGAAAATGATTATTGTACTGGTAAAATACGACTTTTAATCCATTTATACAAAAAATTTTGCCAAACGTAGACTGATGAACCAAAAAATTACAAGAAGAAATTTTCGAAATGACTTTTAACGTTTAGGCAGAGAGATATTTCAAAATTATAAGGTTGTTCTTGTTCTATCCGGCTAAGCGAATTGTCTTGTCATTTATATCTAAGCAATACAATATGTGATTGCCGTAGTTTTTTCCCAAATAACAGATGTTCCGATGTGAAAGGATTTGTCAGATGAATTCGAAAATATTCATGTGAGCATAAATCAGACGCTTTTTAACCCCTTCTCACATTGAGTTGCCTATAGGCAACTCAGCGCAGTGTATATACGTTAAACAGTATATATCGCACCGTGTTTAACAATTGAAACACGTACACATAGTACTAAATCAACACAAGATGTGAGAGCCCCCTCGGGCTCGAGCGTCAAGCTCCTATAGCTGAGTGGTGATGGTATACGCCTCCCACTCCAGTCACTGGAGGGCGAATCCTAGCATAAAAGTAGGTCTCAGGGGAAATAGAATATATTCATGTGAGAAAGGGTTAAGCGAAAAATTTTCAGTTTACGATCTATATCCCCTTCTCACATTGAGTTGCCTATAGGCAACTCAGCGCAGTGTATATACGTTAAACAGTATATATCGCACCGTGTTTAACAATTGCAACACGTATACATAGTACTAAATCACCACAAGACGTGAGAGCCCCCTCGGGTTCGAGCGTCAAGCTCCTATAGCTGAGTGGTGATGGTATACGCCTCCCACTCCAGTCACTGGAGTGTGAATCCTAGCATAAAAGTAGGTCTCAGGGGAAATAGAAAATATTCATGTGAGAAAGGGTTAAAACGTCAACGCTGAATCTTGCATTTTCAATTTTAGCAAATGGTTCCATGCTGCGCAACAAACGTGCCAATAATGACTTGCCAATTACAGAAGAACCAATCGAATCATGGACGTTGGCAACAGCAGCTGAAGAAACAGAAGAAACCGCGGAAGCCAGAACTAACCATTTTGCCACCGATACATCAAATAACCTAATGACTGAAGAACGAGTTATTGAGTATTCTGCGGCGACAACTAATCGACCGCGAACAGATAGCGTTCTCACTGAAGAATTACCCGAAACCCCATGCAATACATCAGAAACCGAAACGCCAATGACCAATTCGGCAGCACAATTTTCCAGCACAATGACTGAAGAACCACTGGAAACAATGGAAACAAGTCATGAGTCCACAAAAACGGCAAAAGAAATCAGCGAAACAACAACAACAACAACAGCAGCAACAACAACAACAACAACAACAACAACAACAACAACAACAACAACAGCAACAACAACAACAACAACAACAACAACAACAACAACAACAACCACAACAACAACAACGACAACAATGACAACAACAACAACAACAACCACAACAACAAAAACAACAACAACAACAGCAACAGCAGCAGCAACAACTCATGTTAACACTGTTATGCAAACTGAAGAAATTGAAGAACAGTTTCGTGAAACGAACTCGGTTGGTGCAAGCGAAGTTGAAGAAACTGAAGAAGGAGCAGAGACAACGATAGTCTACGAATCGTCGAAACCAGAAATCACTGAAGAAACTGCTGAAGTGCTAATCGGTACTACACAATACAGCAAAATAACTGAATCTGTTACAGAAGAAGAAGAAGAAGAAACACCATGTGAAACTAATGAGGAACAGACAGAAGCAAACGAAATAAGTACAACAAAAGTCACAGAAGAAACAGAAGAGCAAACGCACAGTTCAGCTGCAGACACAACTTCAACGACCGAAACGCTTACAGAAGCGACACATGATGTAATATCGCTAACTGAATTAACCGCAACCGAAGAAACTGGAGAACAGCCGGTAACTCAAACTAGTGAGTTCACAAACACAGCGACAGAAGAAACTGTCGAAAACATTTTTACGACAGGAATTTTATTAACCCAAAATTTCACTGAACAGCCAGAAGAAACACCTTGCAACACCACCGATTTCACATCGACAACGACCAATGGTAAATCAACGATGTGGGTCACTGAAGAAACTGAGGAAACACATGTGGTCGAGGGCTCCGCAGCTACTTCAGAAATCGCTGGAACAACAGAAGAAACTGAAGAAATTGCTGAAACAACTGGCGCCGTTGGATCAAAAACTTCATTAATTGAAGAAGCAACTAAAGAAACACATGTAGTCGAAACCACCGCAGCTACTGAAGAAGTCGTTGAAACAGCAGAAGAAACAGAAGAGCAAATACGCAGTTCAGTTGTGGACACAACTTCAATGATTGAAACGCTGACCGAAGCGACACGTGATGTAATATCGCTAACTGAACCAACCGCAACCGAAGAAACTGGCGAACAGTCGGTGACTGAAACTAGTGAGTTAAACACAGCGACAGAAGAAACTGTGGAAAAAACTTTTACAACGACAGGAATTTTAATGACCCAAAATTTTACTGAGCAGCCAGAAGAAACACCTTGCAACACCACCGAATTAACATCGACAGCAACCATTGGTAAATCAACGATGTGGGTCACTGAAGAGACTGAAGAAACACATGTGGTCGAGCGTACCGCAGCTACTGCAGAAATAGCTGGAACAACAGAAGAAACCGAAGAAATTGCTGAAACAACTGGCGCTGTTGAATCAACAACTTCATTAACTAAAGAAGCAACTGAAGAAATACATGTAGTCGAAACTACCGCGGTTACTAAAGAAAGCTCTGAAACAACAGAAGAAACTGAAGAACCTACTGAAACAACGGGCGTTGTTGAAACAATAACTTCATTAACTGAAGAAGTAACTGAAACACATGCAGTCGAAACCACCACAACTACACAAGATGTCGCTGAAACAACAGAAGAAACTGAAGAACTTGCTGAAACAACTGGCGCCGTTGAATCAAAAACTTCATTAATTGAAGAAGCAACTAAAGAAACACATGTAGTCAAAACCACCGCAGCTACTGAAGAAGTCGTTGAAACAGCAGAAGAAACAGAGAGAGAGCAAATACCAAACAATACGCGTTCAGTTGAACTTGGACACAGGACTTACAAAAGAATAGCTAAAAAAGAACTGAAGAAGTGTGAACAACTTATTAGCAGTAAATGGCGCTAAAGAAATTGTGAAGATGTTAAAGAAGAACGCGTATGATTGAAGCAACAGAACTTGCAAACGCTGACCGTGAAGCGCCAACACCGTGATGCTAAAACAACTAATAGATCGCTAACTGAAAATATGCTAAAACACCATCTCTACTCACTAATACACTTGCTGAAGAAGTAAGTTTACCAACCGCAACCGAAGAAACTGGCGAACAGTCGGTGACTCAAACTAGTGAATTAAACACAGCGACAGAAGAAACTGTCGAAAAAACTTTCACAACGACAGGAATTTTAATGACCCAAATTTTTACTGAGCAGCCAGAAGAAACACCTTGCAACACCACCGAATTAACATTGACAACAACCAATGGTAAATCAACGATGTGGGTCACTGAAGAAACTGAAGAAACACATGTGGTTGAAACTACCTCAGCCACTGAACAAATCGCTGAAACAAGTGAACAAACTGAACAAATTGCTGAAACAACTGGCGCTGTTGAATCAAACACTTCATTAACTGAACAAGTAACTGAAGAAACACATATGGTTGAAACCACAGAAACTACTGAAGAAGTCTCTGTAACAACAGAAGGAACTGAAGAAATTGCTGAAACAACTGGCACTGTTGAATCAACAACTTCATTAACTGAAGAAATAACTGAAGAAACAAATGTAGTTAAAACTACCGCAGCTATTGAAGAAATCGCTGAAACAACAGAAGAAACTGAAGAAATTGCTGAAACGACTGGCGCTGTTAAATCAACGACTTTATTAACTGAAGAAGTAACTGAAGAAACACATACAGTTGAAACCACAGAAACTACTGAAGAAGTCGTTGAAACAACAGAACAAACTGAAGAAATTGCTGAAACGACTGGCGCTGTTGAATCAACCACTTCATTAACCGAAGAAGTAACTGAAGAAACACATGTAGTTAAAACAACCGCAGCTACTGAAGAAGTCGCTGAAACAACAGAAGAAACTGAAGAAATTGCTGAAACAACTGGCACTGTTGAATCAACAACTTCATTAACTGAAGAAATGACTGAAGTAACACATATGGTTGAAACCACAGAAACTACGGAAGAAGTCGTTGAAACAACAGAAGAAACTGAACAAATTGCTAAAACGACTGGCGCTGTTAAATCAACAACTTCATTAACTGAAGAAATAACTGAAGAAACGCTTGTGGTTGAATCCGCAGAAACTACCGAAAAAGTCGGTGTAACAACAGAAGAAACTGAAGAAATTGCTGAAACAGCTGATACTGTTGAATCAATAACATCATTAACTGAAGAAATAACTGAAGAAACACATGTAGTGGAAACAACCGCAGCTACTGAAGAAGTCGCTGAAACAACAGAAGAAACTGAAGAAATTGCTGAAACAACTGGTTCTGTTGAATCAACAAATTCATTAACTGAAGAAATAACTGAAGAAACGCATTTGGTTGAATCCACAGAAACTACTGAAGAAGTCGCTGTAACAACAGAAGAAACTGAAGAAATTGTTGAAACAACTGGCACTGTTGAATCAACAACTTCATTAACTAAAGAAATAACTAAAGAAACACATATAGTCGAAACTACTGCAGCTACTGAAGAAGTCGCTGAAACAACACAAGAAACTGAAGAAATTGCTGAAACAACTGGCACTGTTAAATCAACAACTTCATTAACTGAAGAAATAACTGAAGAAACGCATTTGGTTGAATCCACAGAAACTACTGAAGAAGTCGCTGTAACAACAGAAGAAACTGAAGAAATTGCTGAAACAACTGGCGCTGTTGAATCAACCACTTCATTAACTGAAGAAGTAACTGAAGAAACACATGTAGTTAAAACTACCGCAGCTACTGAAGAAGTCGCTGAAACAACAGAAGAAACTGAAGAAATTGCTGAAACAACTGGCACTGTTGAATCAACAACTTCATTAACTGAAGAAATAACTGAAGAAACACATGTAGTTAAAACAACCGCAGCTACTGAAGAAGTCGCTGAAACAACTGTAGAAACTGAAGAAATTGCTGAAACGACTGACGCTGTTAAATCAACAACTTCATTAACTGAAGAAATAACGGAAGAAACGCATTTGGTTGAATCCACAGAAACTACTGAAGAAGTCGCTGTAACAACAGAAGAAACTGAAGAAATTGCTGAAACAACTGGCACTGTGGAATCAGCAACTTCATTAACTAAAGAAATAACTAAAGAAACACATATAGTCGAAACTACCGAAGCTACTGAAGAAGTCGCTGAAACAACAGAAGAAACTGAAGAAATTGCTGAAACAACTAGCACGGTAGAATCAACAACATCATTAACTGAAGAAATAACTGAAGAATCACAAGTAGTTGAAACAACCGCAGGTACTGAAGAAGTCGCTGAAACAACTGAAGAAACTGAAGAAATTGCTGAAACGACTGACGCTGTTAAATCAACAACTTCATTAATTGAAGAAATAACTGAAGAATCACATGTAGTTGAAACAACCGCAGCTACTGAAGAAGTCGCTGAAACAACTGAAGAAACTGAAGAAATTGCTGAAACGACTGACGCTGTTAAATCAACAACTTCATTAATTGAAGAAATAACTGAAGAAACGCATGTGGTTGAATCCACAGAAACTACTGAAGAAGTCGCTGTAACAACAGAAGAAACTGAAAAAATTGCTGAAACAACTGGCGCTGTTGAATCAATCACTTCATTAACTGAAGAAGTAACTGAAGAAACACATGAAGTTAAAACTACCGCAGCTACTGAAGAAGTCGCTGAAACAACAGAAGAAACTGAAGAAATTGCTGAAACAACTGGCACTGTTGAATCAACAACTTCATTAACTGAAGAAATAACTGAAGAAACGCATGTAGTTAAAACAACCGCAGCTACTGAAAAAGTCGCTGAAACAACTGTAGAAACTGAAGAAATTGCTGAAACGACTGACGCTGTTAAATCAACAACTTCATTAATTGAAGAAATAACTGAAGAAACGCATGTGGTTGAATCCACAGAAACTACTGAAGAAGTCGCTGTAACAACAGAAGAAACTGAAAAAATTGCTGAAACAACTGGCGCTGTTGAATCAACAACTTCATTAACTGAAGAAATAACTGAAGAAACGCTTGTGGTTGAATCCGCAGAAACTACCGAAAAAGTCGGTGTAACAACAGAAGAAACTGAAGAAATTGCTGAAACAGCTGATACTGTTGAATCAATAACATCATTAACTGAAGAAATAACTGAAGAAACACATGTAGTGGAAACAACCGCAGCTACTGAAGAAGTCGCTGAAACAACAGAAGAAACTGAAGAAATTGCTGAAACAACTGGTTCTGTTGAATCAACAAATTCATTAACTGAAGAAATAACTGAAGAAACGCATTTGGTTGAATCCACAGAAACTACTGAAAAAGTCGCTGTAACAACAGAAGAAACTGAAGAAATTGTTGAAACAACTGGCACTGTTGAATCAACAACTTCATTAACTAAAGAAATAACTAAAGAAACACATATAGTCGAAACTACCGAAGCTACTGAAGAAGTCGCTGAAACAACTGAAGAAACTGAAGAAATTGTTGAAACGACTGACGCTGTTAAATCAACAACTTCATTAATTGAAGAAATAACTGAAGAAACGCATGTGGTTGAATCCACAGAAACTACTGAAGAAGTCGCTGTAACAACAGAAGAAACTGAAAAAATTGCTGAAACAACTGGCGCTGTTTAATCAAAAACTTAATTAACTGAAGAAGTAACTGAAGAAACACATGTAGTTCGAAACTACAGCAGCTACTGAAGAAGTCGCTGAAACAACAGAAGAAACTGAAGAAATTGCTGAAACAACTGGCACTGTTGAATCAACAACTTCATTAACTGAAGAAATAACTGAAGAAACACATGTAGTCGAAACTACCACCGAAACTACTGAAGAAGTCGCTGAAACAACAGAAGAAACTGAAGAAATTGCTGAAACAACTGGCGCTATTAAATCAACAACTTTATTAACTGAAGAAGTAACTGAAGAAACACATGTAGTCGAAACCACGCAGCTACTGAAGAAGTCGCTGAAACAACAGAAGAAACTGAAGAAATTGCTGAAACGACTGGCGCTGTTAAATCAACAACTTCATTAACTGAAGAAGTAACTGAAGAAACACATATAGTTGAAACCACAGAAACTACTGAAGAAGTCGCTGAAACAACAGAAGAAACTGAAGAAAATTCACACTATTGCTGAAAGCGATTTCTTCATAGTTTCTAAGTTGTTTAGGACTTTGTATGGGTGATTTAAAATGCGTTTCTTCAGTTATTTCTTCAGTTAATGAAGTGTTGATTCAACAGTGCCAGTTGTTTCAGCAATTTCTTCAGTTTCTTCTATTGTTTCAGCGACTTCTTCAGTAGGTGCGGTAGTTTTAACTACATGTGTTTCTTCAGTTACTTCTTCAGTTAATGAAGTGATTGATTCAACAGCGCCAGTTGTTTCAGCAATTTTTTCAGTTTCTTCTGTTGTTCAGCGACTTCTTTAGTAGTTTCTGTGGATTCAACCACATGCGTTTCTTCAGTTATTTCTTCAATTAATGAAGTTGTTGATTTAACAGCGCCAGTTGATTCAGCAATTTCTTCAGTTTGTTCTGTTGTTTCAACGACTTCTTTAGTAGCTGCGGTTGTTTCGACTACATGTGTCTCTTTATTTATTTCATCGGTTAATGAAGTTGTTGATTTAACAGCGGCAGTCGTTTCAGCAATTTCTTCAGTTTGTTCTGTTGTTTCAACGACTTCTTCCGTACTTGTAGTAGTTTCGACTACTTGTGTTTCTTCAGTTATTTCTTCAGTTAATGAAGTTGTTGATTCAACAGCGCTAGTTGTTTCGGCAATTTCTTCACTTTCTTCTGTTGTTTCAACGACTTCTTCAGTAGCTGCGGTAGTTTCGACTATATGTGTTTCTTTAGTTATTTCTTTAGTTAATGGAGTTGCTGATTCCACAGTGCCAGTTGTTTCAGCAATTTCTTCAGTTTCTTCTGCTGTTTCAACGACTTCTTCAGTAGATTCTGTGGTTTCAACCATATGTGTTTCTTCCGTTATTTCTTCAGTTAATGAAGTTGTTGATTTAACAGCGCCAGTCGTTTCAGCAATTTCTTCAGTTTCTACAGTTGTTTCAGCGACTTCTTCAGTAGCTGCGGTTGTTTTAACTATATGTGTTTCTTCAGTTACTTCTTCAGTTAATGAAGTTGTTGGTTTAACAGCGGCAGTTGTTTCTGCAATTTCTTCAGTTTCTACTGTTGTTTGAGCGACTTTTTCTGTAGCTGCCGTATTTTTAACTACATGTGTTTCTTCAGTTACTTCTTCAGTTAATGAAGTGGTTGATTCAACAGCGCCAGTTGTTTCAGCAATTTCTTCAGTTTCTTCTGTTGTTACAGCGACTTCTTCAGTAGTTTCTGTGGATTCAACCACATGCGTTTCTTCAGTTACTTCTTCAGTAAATGGTGTTGTTGATTTAACAGCGCCAGTCGTTTCAGCAATTTCTTCCGTTTCTGCTGTTGTTTCAGCGATTTCTTCAGTAGCAGTAGTTTCGACTACATGTGTTTCTTCAGTTATTTCTTTAGTTAATGAAGTTGTTGATTCAACAGTGCCAGTTGTTTCTGCAATTTCTTCAGTTTCTACTGTTGTTTGAGCGACTTCTTCTGTAGCTGCCGTATTTTTAACTACATGTGTTTCTTCAGTTACTTCTTCAGTTAATAAAGTTGTTGATTTAATAGCGCCAGTCGTTTCAGCAATTTCTTCAGTTTCTTGTGTTGTTTCAGCGACTTCTTCAGTAGCTTCGGTAGTTTCGACTATATTTGTTTGTTTAGTTATTTCTTCAGTTAAGGCATATGTTGTTGATTTAAGAGTGCCAGTTGTTTCAGCAATTTCTTCAGTTTCTTCTTTGTTCCCGCTTCTTCAGTTTCTTCTGTTGGTTTCAGCAGCTATTTCTTCATTCATGAGTTGTTATTTCAGTCTTTTAGCTTTGTCTTTCTTCTTTTTCACAGATGTGTTTCTTTCAGTTATTTCTTTAGTTAATGAAGTTGTTGATTCAACAGCGCCAGTAGTTTCAGAAATTTCTTCAGTTTCTTCTGTTGTTTCAGAGACTTCTTCAGTAGGTGACGTGGTTGTCAACCACATGCGTTTCTTTAGTTACTTCTTCAGTTAATGGATGTTGTTGATTCAAAGGCGCGTCGTTTCAGCAATTTCTTCAGTTTGTTCTGTCTCTTTCAACGACTTCTTCAGTAGTTTCTGTGGTTTCAATCATATGTGTTTCTTCAGTTATTTCCTCCGTTAATGAAGTTGTTGATTTAACAGCACCAGTCGTTTAAGCAATTTCTTAAGTTTGTTATGTTGTTACAGCGATTTATTCAGTAGCTGTAGTAGTTTTAACTACTATTTGTTTCTTCAGTTACTTCTTCAGTTAATGAAGTTGTTGATTTAACAGCGCCATGTCGTTTCAGCAATTTCTTTTAGTTTCTTGCTGCTTGTTTCAGCGACTTCTTCAGTAGGTGCTGTAGTTTCAACTATATGCGTTTCTTTAGTTATTTCTTTCAGTTAATGAAGTTTTGTTGATTCAACAGCGCCAGTTGTTTCAAGCAATTTCTTCAGTTTTTTCCTTGTTTCAGCGACTTCTTCAGTAGCTCTTCTGTGGTAGTTTAGAGAGACCACATGTGTTTCTTCAACTAATTCTTCAGTTACCCACATCGTTGATTTACCATTTGTTGATTCGTCAATGTTAATTCGGTGGTGTTGCTAGGTGTTTCTTCTGGCTGCTCTGTAAAAATTTGGGTCGTTGAACCCTGTGGTTGTGATAGTTTTTTGTTTCAGCAATTTCTTCAGTTTCTTCTGTCAAGTTTTAGCAACTTCTTCAGTAGCTGCGGTTGTTTCAACTACATGTGTTTCTTCAGTTATTTCTTCAGTTAATGATGTTATTGATTCAACAGTATCAGCTGTTTCAGCAATTTCTTCAGTTTCTTCTGTTGTTTCAGAGCTTTCTTTAGTAACCGCGGTAGTTTCGACTACATGTATTTCTTCAGTTGCTTCTTTAGTTAATGAAATTGTTGATTCAACAGCGCCAGTTGTTTCAGCAATTTCTTCGGTTTCTTCTGTTGTTCCAGCCATTTCTGCAGTAGTAGCTGCGGTACGCTGGACCAGATGTGTTTCTTCAGTCTCTTCAGTGACCCACATCGTTGATTTACCAATGGTTGCTGTCGATGTTAATTCGGTGGTGTCGCAAGGTGTTTCTTCTGGCTGGTCAGAAAAATTTTGGGTCATTAAAATTCCTGTCGTTGTAAAAGCTTTTTCTACAGTTTCTTCTGTCGCTGTGTTTAATTCACTAGTTTGAGTCACCGACTGTTCGCCAGTTTCTTCGGTTGCGGTTGGTTCAGTTAGCGATATTACATCACGTGTCGCTTCGGTCAGCGTTTCAATCGTTGAAGTTGTGTCCGCAACTGAACTGCGTATTTGCTCTTCTGTTTCTTCTGCTGTTTCAACGACTTCTTCAGTAGCTGCGGTGGTTTTGACTACATGTGTTTCTTTAGTTGCTTCTTCAATTAATGAAGTTTTTGATTCAACGGCGCCAGTTGTTTCAGCAAGTTCTTCAGTTTCTTCTGTTGTTTCAGCGATTTCTGAAGTAGCTGCGGAGCCCTCGACCACATGTGTTTCCTCAGTTTCTTCAGTGACCGATATTGTCCATTCACCATTGGTCGTTGTCGATGTGAAATCGGTGGTGTTGCAAGGTGTTTCTTCTGGCTGTTCAGTGAAATTTTGGGTTAAAAAAATTCCTGTCGTAAAAATGTTTTCGACAGTTTCTTTTGTCGCTGTGTTTGTGAACTCACTAGTTTGAGTTACCGGCTGTTTTCCAGTTTCTTCGGTTGCGGTTAATTCAGTTAGCGATATTACATCATGTGTCGCTTCTGTAAGCGTTTCGGTCGTTGAAGTTGTGTCTGCAGCTGAACTGTGCGTTTGCTCTTCTGTTTCTTCTGTGACTTTTGTTGTACTTATTTCGTTTGCTTCTGTCTGTTCCTCATTAGTTTCACATGGTGTTTCTTCTTCTTCTTCTTCTGTAACAGATTCAGTTATTTTGCTGTATTGTGTAGTACCGATTAGCACTTCAGCAGTTTCTTCAGTGATTTCTGGTTTCGACGATTCGTAGACTATCGTTGTCTCTGCTCCTTCTTCAGTTTCTTCAAATTCGCTTGCACCAACCGAGTTCGTTTCACGAAACTGTTCTTCAGTTTCTTCAGTTTGCATAACAGTGTTAACATGAGTTGTTGCTGCTGCTGTTGTTGTTGTTGTTGTTGTTTTTGTTGTTGTGGTTGTTGTTGTTGTTGTTGTCATTGTTGTCGTTGTTGTTGTTGTGGTTGTTGTTGTTGTTGTTGTGGTTGTTGTTGTTGTTGTTGTTGTTGTTGTTGTTGTTGTTGTTGTTGCTGTTGTTGTTGTTGTTGTTGTTGTTGTTGTTGTTGTTGTTGTTGTTGTTGTTTCGCTGATTTCTTTTGCCGTTTTTGTGGACTCATGACTTGTTTCCATTGTTTCCAGTGGTTCTTCAGTCATTGTGCTGGAAAATTGTGCTGCCGAATTGGTCATTGGCGTTTCGGTTTCTGATGTATTGCATGGGGTTTCGGGTAATTCTTCAGTGAGAACGCTATCTGTTCGCGGTCGATTAGTTGTCGCCGCAGAATACTCAATAACTCGTTCTTCAGTCATTAGGTTATTTGATGTATCGGTGGCAAAATGGTTAGTTCTGGCTTCCGCGGTTTCTTCTGTTTCTTCAGCTGCTGTTGCCAACGTCCATGATTCGATTGGTTCTTCTGTAATTGGCAAGTCATTATTGGCACGTTTGTTGCGCAGCATGAAACCATTTGCTAAAATTGAAAATGCAAGATTCAGCGTTGACGTTTTAACCCTTTCTCACATGAATATTTTCTATTTCCCCTGAGACCTACTTTTATGCTAGGATTCACACTCCAGTGACTGGAGTGGGAGGCGTATACCATCACCACTCAGCTATAGGAGCTTGACGCTCGAACCCGAGGGGGCTCTCACGTCTTGTGGTGATTTAGTACTATGTATACGTGTTGCAATTGTTAAACACGGCGCGATATATACTGTTTAACGTATATACACTGCGCTGAGTTGCCTATAGGCAACTCAATGTGAGAAGGGGATATAGATCGTAAACTGAAAATTTTTCGCTTAACCCTTTCTCACATGAATATATTCTATTTCCCCTGAGACCTACTTTTATGCTAGGATTCGCCCTCCAGTGACTGGAGTGGGAGGCGTATACCATCACCACTCAGCTATAGGAGCTTGACGCTCGAGCCCGAGGGGGCTCTCACATCTTGTGTTGATTTAGTACTATGTGTACGTGTTTCAATTGTTAAACACGGTGCGATATATACTGTTTAACGTATATACACTGCGCTGAGTTGCCTATAGGCAACTCAATGTGAGAAGGGGTTAAAAAGCGTCTGTTTGATTTATGCTCACATGAATATTTTCGAATTCATCTGACAAATCCTTTCACATCGGAACATCTGTTATTTGGGAAAAAACTACGGCAATCACATATTGTATTGCTTAGATATAAATGACAAGACAATTCGCTTAGCCGGATAGAACAAGAACAACCTTATAATTTTGAAATATCTCTCTGCCTAAACGTTAAAAGTCATTTCGAAAATTTCTTCTTGTAATTTTTTGGTTCATCAGTCTACGTTTGGCAAAATTTTTTGTATAAATGGATAAAAAGTCGTATTTTACCAGTACAATAATCATTTTTACCAGTTGAATATGGTTTTTTGTCTAACCACGCCTAAGCCTAACCACAACTCTGCCCTTTTCGATAGCTCAGGGCTATGAAGAGTTTTGTGGCAAACAAACGTTTTTGAACTTTGAGCGGACTTGAAAATTTTTTAAGGCGTTAATGGTGTCAACATAAAAGTGTGTCGTGTTACTAATTTTACTTTTTACAAAATTATTGTGAACGGCGCATTAGTGCTTGTGGCCGGCCAGTTATCAACTAAAACAAGCGTTCAGGAAATGGAATCATTACATTTTATCATGATAAACTCGTGTTATTGTTATTCTACAGCTTGTAACTGAAAATACTTAGTATGCAATTGAGAAACCCAATTTGTAAATGAAAAAACCGAATGCGTAATCGAAAAACCAAATTACGAAAGCGAGATGAACGAGGATAGAATTCGTAGAAATTCAATGTGTAATTGAAAAAACAAAAGATGTGATGTGAGCTTCACATCGTAAACACGTTTTGAAACTCTGTAAAAACATTTTGGCTAAAGATTTTATGCGCTGTCAAATTCATAATTTGAATTGTCTGCTATTCCAATGCAACATTCACCGTTTGTACTATAACATCATATGATATTAAACACATTGTCTGTTAGGATCAAAAAGGTTTGCAGTCTACATACTTGAGGCAGCATAAAACAAATTACCCAGTTTAATATCGTGTAATATCTACAAGAATTTGAAATTAATTTCCTTTATTTAGAAAAAATACGTAGAGAAAATTTCATAAAAACGGAAAAGTAGGAGCTAATACAGCGTTCCACATTATTACTACTTCGATTCTGTTTTATCACTGCACCTAAATTACTTCCCCTGAGTATCATATC